>CAHIKZ030000320.1:1057500-1657500 GCA_903632075.3 Acanthosepion pharaonis
CTATGTCCGTTGTGTACCGTAGTTAAGAAGGACTAATTCTCATAACTTTTGTCTCTTTGCGTCCAAGGGCAACTCCTTCCATAAAACGCACAGCACTGTTGATAACTCTAATAAAGGGTTTATTGAATATAAAGAAAAACTCGTTGAATAAAATTTCTCTATTTTCTACTGTAAAATCAAATTCTCTAATGCCAGATGGTGATTTGAGAAAAAATAGTCAGAAACATTAAAGTAATAACCAACCAGTCGAATCTCACTGAAATCTTCTGTTATACGCATATCGTGTACATAGATATATGACTGACATGTCAAAGTTGACAGTGGGTATAATAGTGTGTTACCCTTCAATCTTCTGTGCTTTGGTCAATATATATCAGTGCTGATAAATTTATTTTTTATATCTTCAGCATCCAAGATAGCACAAGAAATATATTTTTATCCTTGATCAAAATTAATATATTAAAAAAAAATCTTTAAAAAATTAAAATATTTTGAAAATAAACTACATTTAACTTTTGAATTAAACACGTTGAATGGTTCTGTGTCTTTTTAGCAAAAGAAAATTCCGAAAACGATCAACTCGTAAGTCTGATTCACATAATTCAATTATATAAAAGCATGCATTATCTGCTGAGTGCTTTACTTACTGTGAGATGAAACTATGAATTATGTATTTGTTTATTCGGAATGCTCTGAACAGGTGAATTTATTTGTATAATCTAAACATAATAAGTACACATTTTCTTTCCACAATAGTAGCATCTGACAACTTTCATGGGAGATGAAGTTGCAACAATTCTCATCAATCCAACATTTTCCTCGGAAGTCTAACGTATTTAGTTCTTCTGTCGCTTGCTTTCATATTCACACGTCTTCAGATATATTTGCAAATATCTTCGGAACTCTTCCGAACTATTTTAACAGCGTCAGAAGTTATGGATACAATCCTTCATTTCATATGCTACATTTCATTTACAAAATTCAGATTTTCATTGCAATTTATTTTTTTATTTGCATTTTTATTTGTATTCAGTTTTCAGAAATATGTAATAACAGATGAGTTACATATATATATATTAATTACTCATACATTGCTAATATTTTGTTAATTACTAATATATTGTTAATAATTGAAATTTCCAGTTTTCTTCCATCCTTTCAATTATTTGTACTGTCTTAAAACTATTAATAACTAGTGAGTTATATTGACGATTAAACGACAATAAATCTTCTCAATAATCCATTAATCATTTTAGCATTCGCGCTGATCTGCGTCCTAACGTTGTCGGCTCGGCTCGGCTCGGCTCGGCTCGGCTCTTCCTCGGATTTCCAGTTTCCTCCATCCTTTCCCAAGGCTTTTCCAGGATCTTTCTCCACACCCCAACAATGACTAGCACAACTGCTACTTTCATGCTCCATGACCTTCTCAGCTTCCTGGCTATTTATTCACGTTCTCTTAAATTGTTTTTTAAACACGATTTAACTTTATATATTTAAATTTATATATTTATCAATCACACAGCATGATGTTCCAGATATACTAATGAGATATCCCCTTGTTACGGTAACAGAAAAATTTATCCAATGCAAATATGCCTCGTGTTATCCTAGCAACTGAACATATCAGTAATAAATAGCAAATATCACATTGTTTTTTTATCTCTTTTGTTTCGTGTTTTGTTTTCGGCAACACTTTCGTTTGGACAGTTTCAACTTTTCCCTTGATTTCCAGTTTCTTTAGTCAGTTTCCTAAACTCTTTGTGACATTTGTGACTGCTCCGACATCGTCATGGTCACCTTAATATTCCACATCTTCCTCAGATTTCTGACAAGGTTGGAATCAGTATCCATCTTATTACATTAGATTTATTCTGGGGTCCAATAAACAAATACACTCTTGGCATTATTATTTTTACGACTACAAAATGAAGTATACTGGTCTAGATTATGCGATCCGTTTGAGTCTCAGATATTATTATTATTATTATTATTATTATTATTATTATTATTATTATTGTCTCGATTTTTTTCCACAAAGCATCAGATCTTGTCAATCTGATCTTAGATATAATCTTATTATTCTTTTTGATAGATGAAAGCAAGTTCTCTGGTTGATTTGCTTCTTTTCAATAAGGATAATTTCTTCAGGAAATCATATTTTTCTCAAAACAGCTCCTAACTGCTGCGGTGTTTAATGAGTATGAAGCGTACTGCGCCTTACTGTCGAGCAATGATGAAGTTTTCGTATTCTTCATTCGGATTAGTAATCTCAAAGATCTTTGCAGATCTTCAAACGTGTTCCTCTCTGCGGCTACCTGCCGAATTCAGATATTCGAAATCAATTGTAACGCTTCTTTTTCGCTGATTGTTTCTTGTTTGTGTACAACTGGGCGGATCTTCATAGATAATACTCTATAATCCAAGAATACATTGTCAAATGTGTTATACACTTCGTACTTCATCACCTATTTCTTGTTTGTTTCTTGCTTGTGATTACATCGTCTGTGCTATAAAGTCATTTGGATAAATCAATGTCTATAATTTGCCTTGTCTTTGTTCGTATTTGCTGTTTAAGCATACAAGTCCATTCCCAATAATACATTTCGCCAATAGCTTTCCGTTTCTATTTACAGTATCATGAAAGCTGTATTTGTTGATTCCATTTCTGCCAATCTGAACATTCATATCCCAGCCGATGATCAAGACATCGTCTTTATCACTGTCATTTGTTACACGAGAGCTAAGAAGCATTCTCACACACCCAATGACAGAGTTGATTGGGTTTCCCAAGAATATAAGGATACAGATGTCCATAAATTACCAGTTTCGTGGTATTTCAACATTATGCCAGCCACTGCTCTGTTACACATGTCAACATTTTTGTTTGTTTCAGTGAGTTGACGGAATTCAGAGTTCGAACATTGAAGAATAATTCCATTTACATTTCAGTATTTTTGACTTGTCTGTCTCTGTAGCTGTAGATATTTCGAACGCTGTTGGACAGAGCCGGTACCTCAGCTGAATGCACTCCTTGTTGACCTGCGCAAGGTTAGACATGAGCCATGATTATATTTCAATAAGTATGCTTACTCATCCATGTTAGCCGTATTGATTGAATCCTGACTGTTGACCAATAAGATGAACAAGATGCTTCTATGAAGTCTCTAAAAAACAAGAATGTTGCCGAACTTGATGATACCCTACCAGAAGTATGGAAGACTACAAAATATGATGAAATTTTGCTCCGACTATGCAATGTAGAATGCAACAGAAGTTGAATTGAGAAATGAACGAAAGGAGACACTCTTCCATTTCCAAAGAAGGACGACCTGAAAATTAACAATAATTACAAAGACATAACTCACACAGCCAATAGCTAGCAAGATCTCCAATATCATACGCCTCAATCGTATATGGCAAGAAATCTATGTATAAACCAGAATGACTTTAGCTAAAATCAATCCACTATTGTTCAGATACGGATCTTGCATTCTTGTCAGACAGAATGATACAGGCCGAATCACTATTGCACACTCGAGAGAAATCAGCAAGAGAGTCCTGTCTTTATATAAATGCCGATAAACGAAAGCTCATCTATTTTAATCAACAAGCCTCTATCACTTCCCAATCAGTTAAGCCATTAAAATGGACAATTAGTTCAGCTACCTTGGAAGTATCTCTTCAACTAAAAGTGTTGATAGTGGTGGTGGTAGTGATGATGGCTACTTCTATGTTTGTCAAATTGGTTTATAATAACAGAACGATGTATTTTTCAAGCGGTACTTATCATAAAAGGATACAAAAGCAACTAAGCATAAAGTCAGTAGCTATAAATACATTTTATCGACCAACATTGAACAATATATTAATCAATAAATGCAATCATCAACACATGAACTATTTCGATAAATGTTTTTTCTTATAACTAGCACAATGATAAACATATGTACAACGTTAAACAAATAAGTGTTTGCCAATAATTACTTATTAATCATACAAATATATTGATTATTCAGAGGTTCAGGTAGTTTTCACAGATTGTAATGAAGATAGACGTTACTTTTTGAGTTTTGTCTATTTGTATTTCGCTAGAGTGTGGGAAAAATAACCAAAACGTTACAGAAATTAGCAAATCAGGTTGCAATAACAATGACGGTTGTAGCCTAAGAATAATACATTCAGTCTTCAATGGGAAAACACAAATTTGTGTCTTACTTTCTTCGTCTTTTTTCCGTAGAAACAGTGGACACTAATCAAATCCACGATAAAGTTCACATTTCAAAATGCATCGGCATTATGTCAACAATTATGAAATATAATTCATTCATAACATTTGATTTACCTACATCATCTGCTTACAAGTTGCAGATATTTTTACTTTGGAGTGAAGGTCACTCTCAGAATTTTAAAAGTGACGAGAGTTATTGTTAAAACTTAAAAAAAAAAAAAAACATTGAAATAATTTCGAGATATCCGCACTGGTTGACTTCACAAACCGTCTTTTTCTTTATTTTTCTTCTTTTTTACTGATTACACATACGACGTGGACATTGAAACTGCTTTCGTAATTATGGTTTAGTAAATATTTGATTGAATTATTTTCTTACAACAAAGACAAAAAGAAAAACAAATTAATTGCAGATTAAAAACCGATTAAGAATTGATTTTTTTAAAGTTACGATTTTTTCAATAAGAAAATAATTTTTTAGAGAAAAAAAAACAAATAATTCTCTCAAAGAAAAAACATTTTTGACTTCCCACTCTGTTACAGCTAACCTCGTTGTGCCTCCTCGAGCTGATGTTCTCAGCTGACATAAAATGGAAAGACTATATCGAATCCATTGCTCGATCAGCTGCTAAAAAAGTTGGTCCACCGTGTCGTGCAAGACAATTTTTCTCTTCAGAATCTATCTTACATATCTATTCGTCCATGCTTTCAATATGTGCTCCTTCTATTTACCTTCAGCTCTTTGATAAAAATCGAAAGAAGAATCAGAAATATTATCGGTCCTGATCTGGCAGTCACTTTCCAACTGCCAGATGGTTGCCTTTCTGTGTCTTTTGTACAAATACTTTCATGTTAATTGTTCGAATGAGCTATTCGCTATGGTACCTAGACCTTTTGAATTTAAGCGTAGTACTAGACTAGCGTAGAGATCTTATCAATTTACACTTGAGCTGGCTAGATGTAACTGTAAATTCTATGCTAACAATTTCTTTTCTCGAACTTCTCGCTTTGTGTCGTAGTGGATTTACTGCCTTGCATGGAGTGATACCGATTAAAGAAAAATGACAGATTAGATAGCTTTAGGTGATGAAATCATAATTTACTCAAATTTCCGATAGTGACCAAATTTCTGCATATCGTCTTTGAGAGAGATCAACGAGCATTGTAACGTTATTTTCGCTGATGAATTTCGACATTTTCCATCTGAAGTTTTTCCAAGTTTAAAAATCTTCAGGTATATCTTTTGCTTCCTTTTTTTGATTGTTTTCTTTTTCCTTTCCTCTATATCGATTTCATTTTTCTCAAATACTTTCTTTCAATTCTCTTGCTTCTTTTTGTTCCCTTTTTCTTTCTTGATCATTTCTTTCTTTTGTTCTCCTCTTCCATCTTTTTTCTTTTTAACTTCTATTTTCTTCCTATTTCAATTTTTACTTCTTTCTTTCCTCTCAACGTCCCCACAACTCAAATTTCCACTGTTACCACATCATCCATTGTTCCATTTATCTACATCACCCCAACCACAATAAAATAACACTAATACTCCTAGTACCTTTACGATCAACATTACCAGTTGTATTTGTAGTAGTTAAAACTGTAGGAGTAACAGTGAGAGAAGGCTAAATCGAGGGAGTTGTATTTGGTACAGAGTTCCACCTGTCGCAACCGCCATCTTTTTCATCACTCAGCGCACAAAGGCAGTCAGTCCACGCATTTCCAAATGACTGGAGTAAGCGGAAATTATGCATAAATGCAACTCTTCACTATGAAGGTAATTTTCTTCGGCAGACGAAGGAAAGAATTAGGAAGATGGGAGAAGCTAAGTGACGCCTGCACAATTTGAATTGTCGATTTAAAGACAGTTCGCGTTTGGATTCTGGGGATGTGATTTCTGTAAATTTGGAGATTGGACAAGTGCATACAAGAGGTGTCAAATAGTTCTAGGCTCAATCTATTTCGTAAAATCTAAAAATATAACCAATGACCATCGTTTTTTCTAATCTCTTCTTCGCCAAGTAGGAACGTTTCAGCTTCAAATGAAAGGAAACTGCATGGTTTAAAATAAAATTAGTATTCTGGTCTGGAACAGCTACCAATGGGAAATGCACAAGAAGAGAAGTCACAAAATTAGTGTAATAGATCGTGGCTTTGTACGTTTATATCATTTTAATTGAGAAAATATGATATATAATGAATAAACATATGTATACAGGGTGTCCATAGAGTGAGTGCGCACTTTAAAACATTATTTGTATTTGCGAGAGGAATAATTTGTAAAAAATGTTATAAAGTTTAATGTACCTAGTTTTAAATATAGTTATAGAATAATTCTTTACCACAAAATTGGCAACAATTTTTAGATAAGTAAAAAAATATTTTCTTTTTTCCAGAATCAATTTGATCCATGACTTCAACTGAGCTAAAACAAAACTTCGTCCTTTTGTTGGCTGAACTGAAATCTACTATCGTTGTACAAAGAAAGTTTAGAATACAATAAAGAACCACCTCATAGGAACACTATTGCAAAATGGATGAAAAAATTTAAAGAGACAGGCTCCGTCCATGATAAGCCACGGTCTGGAAAGCCATGTATCAGCGATGTTGCATCCACAAAAAAATCCTTTACAGCAAGTCCAAGAAAGTCTGCAAGATGTGTATCATTAGAGATCAGGCTCCCAAAGTCTAGTCTGCATAAGATTCTGTCGCCAAAACTTCACATGAAAGCTTACAAAATTCAATTACATCAACAGTTGTTAGAAGAGGATTATTATGCACAGCTATCTTTCTGTCATCAGTTCAATAAAAAAATTGGCAATGATGATGTATTTCTGAGTAGTTTACTGTTCTCTGATGAAACAACATTTCATATTAGTGGCAAGGTCAACAGGTATAATTGCCGAATTTGGGGAACTGAAAACCCAAATGAAATTGTTTAACATGAATGGGACTCTCTTAAATTTAATGTGTAGTGTGTTTTGGGAAAAAATCGGATCATAGGGCCATATTTTTTCAATATCGTGTTATTAATAGTGACAGCTATTTAGATAAGCTGCAGAATTACTTTATTCCACAGCTTGAACAATTAAACTTGAAAGATAATACAGCGTTTCAACAAGACGGAGCTCCTTGTCACTTTGCTCTGCGTGTTAGGGAGTTTCTAAATCAGGAATTTCTAATAGATGGATCGGGGGGCCTCCACGTTCGCCAGATCTAACTCCATTAGATTTTTTATGGGGACATGTGAAAACAATTGTGTATGCAACGAAACCTAGTTCATTAGAAGATTTGAAAGCTAAAATAATTAATGTGATTTCAGGCATTACTGGAAATCAGTTGGCAAATGTTTTCCGTGAACTGCAAAATCGTATTACCCTTTGTATTGCTAATGATGGAGGACATGTGGAAACTTAAATAAAATTTCAATAAGACCTTAAAAAATATAGATTTACTTCTTTCTAATCCTTTTTACTAATTATTTCTATCGCAAATACAAATAAAATTATAAATGCACACGAACTTTATGGATACTATATATATATATATATATATATATATATATATATATATATGATTTAAAATATGTCTTTTTCGCTACACAGGAATTACCATGTTTCAAAAACCGAAGCTAAAAACTGAAAATTTAATTATATAAATAAAAATAAAAGCATTAATTCTGTTTCATCTTCAAAATTCGCTTGAAGATGAGCCTTAATGACTGGCGTTGGGTGATTGGAATTAGGGTTTATATAAATGGGGTTAGTGTTATTTTTCAAGAAGTGTTGGAAATTATTTGAGGTCAAGTTTAAGGTTACATCTACTTGTTTTATGTTAGAATTAATTTTAACCATGAGGTGTAAAGATTTAAACACTCTATGAATCCATTTCCTCAACTTGTCAACCCTGCTTCCGGTAGAATTATTCACTACCATCAAACCATCGTCTCTATAAATCCCTATAATATTTAGACTAATTTCATTGTGAGCTGTGAGACTGTATAGAATAAACAGTTCGACCAAGTCCGATGATTCAGCAGAATCCAGCGATCCCCTCGATACATCAAAGTTTTCACCATATTTTTTATCCATCACCGATAAGCTGAAAATCAGTGATAGTGTGACCAAACTTTCGACTAGGGAAGCCTATATTCTACCATAAACGTGATTTACTAAACAAACTACCTACAAGGATTATCAACCCAACCAAGTCTGAAAGCGGGAGAATTCGTAAAACGATCCTGGAACGTGTAAACAAACAGATAAAGAGTCAGCTCGGCCTAATCCAATGGGTCGGCACTTCAGAAGTGATTGATTGGTTTAAAAGCCTCAATAACAAAAACAAAAGTACATTCATCCAATTTGACATCGTGGACTTCTACCCATCGATATCTAAAGACCTTTTTGAAACATCCCTGGAGTTTGCCGAGTTTTACTCCGATATTTCTAGGGATGAAATCGACACCATCCTAAATTGCAGGAAATCAATTATGATACACAACAACGAACAATGGATAAAAAATTAAATATAGAGAAAAATGTAGTTATTTAAAAAAAAAAAACAATAGAGGAAGGAGAATAATTTGGTATACACCTCCCTTCAACAAATTAGTACGTACCAAATTAGTATGTACAAATTCTTAAATGTAATTAACAACCACGGAGAATAAATTAAGCCAGATCTTCAACTGCAATACCTTAAAAATTAGCTGTTCTAGAAATCTAGATAAAATTATTAAATCGCATAACAATAGAATACTGAAGCTTCATAGAGATAAGAAACGCAGCCTAAATACAAGTTCTAATACACCCCAGGAAAAAAGTCTATGTAATTGTAGAATCTCCTATCAATGTCCATTATTAAACAGGTGCTTAACCAAATCCATAGTGTATATATGCTATATCTCATCAAATGAGAACCCCAGAGATATTAAGCTCTATGTGGGGTTAACTAGCAGACCTTTTAAGGATAGGTATTACAATCACATGAACTCCTTTACAAATACGGCCAAACGAAATATGACATCACTTTCGTAATATTTTTGGAAATTCAAGGAAGGAGGAAAAACACCTAAGGTTAAATGGAAAATCCTCAGACAAGCCAGAACCTGGAATTCTCTGAACGAACCTTACTAATATGTATCATTGAACTCTTGAATAACACCCAATTATTAAATCAAAGATATGAAACCACCATTTTCTGTAGACATACTAAAGATCTAACACTACAATCTTGTTTAATTCTTAATTCCATAACTATAAGCGTTTTAAAATTATAAATCACCTCCTTTGATATATTCCCTACCGTCTTATGCATCTATCCACTAATTAAATTATGATTCTTAAAATCTTTTTTTTTTCATATATATTACTGGTAATATTTTCAGATAAATCGTTTTACACCCATACTTATTCTACACGCTATACGGTCCAGGAATATTTCCAAATGTGATTATAAAAGGTTATATGAGTAGCCCTTGTTGTTTTAGAGGAAATCACCACTTCTAAATTTTAATCCACAAAACACTTTTATTGATTACAGAATTAGTAGTGATAACCCCAACATAAATACATGCAATTCAGCTCTAGAATTTTTATAGTAAACCAAAAATAACATTTTCAATTACTACTAGAATTATCGCTAGAATTTTTACCTACTCAAACATAATACTATCCCCTATCTCCATCTCCCCCCCCATACCTCTCACTCTTAGGACGCCTGTGACTAACATTTTGACCTGTGTTTATCGGCAAAAAAAATCTCCACAGACCAGACAACATTAAACACCCAATCCATTCTTCACCAAACTGCTATCAACAAGCACTATTGTTTCATTTCGTCACCTTTTCTTGGGGGGGGGGGCTTTATGTATATTTTTCGTCTCAAACAAGGAAGTGACGTTTCACATACGGCATGCCTACAAGCAGGATTGTTCATAACCATTTTCGATTCCCACCCATCGAAGTGCAGTTGAAATGCACTGAAACGAAGTTTCATCTTTGTAGTGAGTAAAATGTTTTTTTTCTATATGATAAATTTATAATATATATATATATATATATATATATATATATATATATATATCAAGACAATGTTAGGCAAGTGACAAAGTATGAAAAGTATGTAATCCTTGCAACTCAAGCAACTTAGTCGAAAAACTAAGGGAAATAAATATAACAAATAAACTCATGGCTAGTTTAGATGTCACAAGTAGTACATAAGTATAAGTACATAAGTATAAACCCCCTCTCCTCCTACACATCAAATCCATCAACAAATACATTATTTTAGTTCGTTGAAATCTTTCTAGAAAGGGAAGCGCCTTACACAGAATTTTTCCACTTTTTCTAATTCTAAGTCTGTGTGTGTGTGTGTGTTAATTAGTATATATGCATGTTTATGTATGTCAATCCTTACATATTTTTACGTAAATATATATGTATATTTTTTATGAATGCAAGCATCAAAATTTGCATTAAATTATCTGCTTGAAAACCTAAATATATGTTTTGTCTACGTATATTATTTTAGCCTCTGTTTTTCGTTAATTTGTCCTCTGTGATTTGCGTGAGTACGTGTGTGTGATATTATATAGCCCTTTTGTGAGCGTATATGGTGTAAATTCCAGTGTGAATGAAAACGCACACAAACGTACAAAAGTGTGTATATCTTTATTAATAGATGTTCTCATCATGTTCTATCATCCTAAACCTTTGTATACGTTGTGAAATATGTAATTGCTTGTGTGTATGTGTGTCCGTATTCTAATAATAAACTGTAAATTAACCTATGCGTTAATTTTTAAGATCAATACCATTAAATCTGTGCGGCTAATAAAGACACTGCTAAATGTTCTGTAAATGAACATTATATATATATATATATATATATATATATATATATATATATATATATATATATATATATGTATAATGTGCTGTCATAAATCCAATAATACTATTTAAAAGATTCTAGTCAGAATTTCTAACCAATAAAGACCAGAGATCGAAATTTTGGGGACAGAACAGATTCGATGATGCATTAAAGATTACATTTACAAAAGAAAGAAAGAAAGAAAAACAGAAAAAAATGATCTCTTGTTTCACATTTTGATCACAATCCTACTGAAAAACTTCATATCTACTGAGTTGCCGAAAAATATGTTGAACCTTTTCATATAAAGCTTCAAACGATTTATATGAAGAGCTTCAATTATTTTAAGGCGTCTTTTACAATTTTTAGATTTCCTTAGAATGACAGTGTTATGCCCACAAAGATATAATAGAGCAGTGATAAAACTTCTCAACTCTTCTCAAAAAATATTGGTCAACAATAACTTTTCCAACTTTATTATCGATAACCAAATATAATTATCCAACAGAATAAAAAATAATTAAAATAAATTAAACGGCACCAATACTAAAAAATATAGTACAACAAAATATTAATATCTTTTATTGCAATCAACTGTGCAAAAATTATAAACAAAGGGAATTTACCATGCAATGCATCATTAAACAATAAAATACCAGTTAACCCGAGCAAGCGTGTAAAACGTACAATTCACTATAGAAAAGTAAAAACCGCCAACCTCATAATTACTAATAACAGCACACCTATCAAATCCAGACTTCAGATCACTAATGTAGTTTATCAATTTCGCTACCCTGTAATAAACCGAATCATTTCATAGGATATACGTAGGCGAAATTAAATCGAAAATTGACAAACCACTGAAGTGATCTCAGTGCTACTGACACCCCACACACAACTACCAGCCACTATTAGAGAATTTATTGTAGCTAACACCGTCATTATAAAAAATGTAGATGCATTAAGATAATTGAAGCTCTTAATATAAAAAGTTTTAAGCCAAATTAACGTTCTGGCTATCTTTAAAGACACCCCCAATATAGAATTCCTACCACATCTCATCTAGCAAACTACTATTCCTACACAATACAACTTAGAGTATAAACACAACTAAGAAGATAAACAGAGGAAAACATACTAACAACGAACCCATTGAAAATGACTAATCAATTATCCGAAAGCGCTTACGACAATAGTCAAGGCCGAAGTTTCTACATTCTCTTGGTCCTCGAAAAAGAAAACCTGTAAGGACGTGAGATAATATATTCCTTGTCTGTTATATTCTATGAAACGTGTATAATAGAAAGATTGCTGTCCAAATATATATATATATATATATATGTGTGTGTGTGTGTGTGTGTGTGTGTGTGTGTGTGTGTGTGTGTGTGAATAAGAAGAAATGTGTGCGTGCGTGCGTGTGCGTAGTCAAGTGTGGAGCTAATTATTTATTTAAATTTCGTGATGAATGCCATGACGTTCTCCAGTACTTCAAAATTATGCCCAGAATGGAAAGACAATTGGACAATTCCTGATATTCAATGCTTTCCATTTTCTTCCAGAGTCATTGTGGCCAAGAATCCAATTAAACCCAATATCATCTGGAATAAAGTTTTATGAGAGTTTTAAAAATTACAAATAACTTCATTTCAGCGTTAATGAATTCTGAAATAAATAGAAATAGGTAGCGAAAATGTCAGATTGATGGAGATAGATAGATAGATAGATAGATAGATAGATAGATAGATTTTAAATCTATACGTACTGATATGGAATAAAATAAGTGTATTTTACAAATCTGTAGAAGAGTCAGGAAATCGTTGGGCTTCAGAAAGCCAACAACTACGGATGCCTAAAGGAAGCATATCATTGTCCCAATCACCACAAAACAGATGAATGCATAGAAACACAGGGAATATAGGAGATCGTGCTTTTTGTATTTATCCTATCTGCTCAACAAAGTATGATAGTCGTCCAATTGTCTGGATTTTATAAGTAAAAGTTTGCTTAATTGCTGTTTCAATCAAATGGTCAGATTACAAACAGGAAGAATCCACGCACAGATGTCATGCGTTTGATAAAAGCGGGCAGTAATCATTGTATTCAGTATTTCTTACCATCTTGAATTTCATAGATTTTTTGCTGCGGAAATGAAAGAGACTTTGTAGAATTTCACGCTGAAATCTGTTTACCCACAAAGGAGAGTCGTTCGTTACTTTTGTTTCGTTTACTTTTTTTATTATCTCTCTTTATTTCTGAGATGAGGTATTATGTACAATATTTACATTATTTATCGCCATATTTATTACAACATTTCGGCCGTTGTACGCTCCGGCCTTCTTCCTGGATGTTCTAATATCTTGAACAGAGCATGGGTTCAAACATCCGTATACCGTAAACCGACATTCACCGGACAGTACCTCAATTTCAACTCCCACCAACCATACAGCGTAAAGAAAGGGATCGTCCGCTGATTACATCACCGAGCAAAAGTCAAAAAGTGGCGACCCAGAGACATTAGATAAAGAATTGGTCAGTATAAGTAGTAACCTACAACGTAACTACCCTGGGTACATGGCAGCAGCCCCAATACACTGGGATAGGCGGGTACAAGAGGGGGAGGACAACAACACTCAGAAAACAGTCTGTCTGCCTTATGTGAAGGGGTTATCAGAGAAAATACAAAGGATGTGCGGTCCATATAACATGACAACCTTCAAAAGCTAGACGACACTTCGCAGATATCTCTCCCAGTAAAGACCCCCCCCGATAAGAGAAAGGGACTAAAGACTGTATGTACGCTATCCCGTGCAGCTGCAAAAAGAAATATAAAGGGGAGACAGGCCCATTAAGGTAAGGCCAGAAAGCTGTAACACGAGGGGAAGTGGAAAAATCAGGAGTGGCTGACCACATATGGAAAGAGAAGGGAGATCACCGCCCTCTGTGGAATCAGGTTGAGATCATAGACAAAGAACACCATGGAAAATTCGTAAACCTAAGGAATCATCACATAAAATCTCCTGAGCCGACCAAGCATAGAAATGAATACAATATAGGACTCAGTAATAAGGTGTGCCAGAGAAAAGCGATAACAAAAATTGTAATATGAACTCTGGTAAAGCATGCAATGACAACAGCAAAAAATTGCAATATGAGCACTAGTAAAAATGATTGCTGAAGACATTATGTTTATAATACCCAGAAATTCATACCCAGATGTCCTCAACGACATGGCACGGTGGATAAAGGCGTTGATTAGATCCAGTGAGAGGATCCCAAGAGTGTGAGTTCAATACATGGTTAAGGCAGTGGAGAACTTTCAGAGGGAAATTAGCAGGCGATAACTGAAATCCATTAAACATGGCACGTGGAACTAGAACAGTCTCCTCCAGTGAGCGAGATAAAGGGTTCAGTTCGACATTCCAACCACCTGAAGAAGGCTGAAACGTTGTAAATAAATATAGCGACAAAGATCGTAGTCCAAATAATGTACTTTTTTTTTATTGTTGATGTATTTTTTAAATAAATCTTCTCTTTGTGTTGTTTTGTTTTTATTTTCTTTCCCTTAGTATTCTTTCTTACTTTGTTTCTTGTTTTCTTTCTTTTTATGGTTGCCTCTTTTTTCTACCATTTTTAATTGTCTTTTTCTTTTCAAATAGTCCTTTCCTTTCTCTCTTTTCTTTCTTCCTCCCATTTCCCTCTTTGTGTTGCTTGATTTCTTTTTGGTTCTACCTTTATTTCTCTTTTTACTTATTTTGCATACTTACAGCAACTGACAGTAAGAAATACATAAAACATAAAAGTTCAAAGAAAACAAAAAGAAAACATCGATCAAAAAATCACAAAATTACAATTGAAAAGAAAAATGAAAACACGGGATGAGAAAAAAATAATGAATCCTTTGAAAGAAAGGAAATAAAATGAGAGGCGAATTAAAAAAAAAAAAAGTAATCATATTAACGAAAAGAACGATCGTATGTATCACTAGATTTGAAAAGCCAAAATATGAACAAGTACAAAATTACAAAAATGAAAGCCTTCTGGCGAATTGCTTAGTTAAATGTCTTCCTTTTGTTAAGTAAAATTTTGAAAGAAAAATTTAAAATGGCGGATTAATCTGCTAGGTTGGTTTTGCACATGTCTCCTTGTTTCTTGGACACTTTCGGTAGGTGGTCAACGTTTGTGGGTTGAAATTTAATAGCTTCAATTAAATCGAACGCTTGAATTATTCGATGTCGAAGAATTTATCTGTGATTCAATTCTAACTAGAGACTTCATTATTGTTTCCCCTTGTGTATGGGCATTGCCCTTTGGGCGAGTAAGATAAATGGTTTGGTACCTCACGACATGGAAAAATGAATGGAAATAAAATACAAGTGTATTGGGGCAGCAATTTATCATTTATACACGTTTGAATAAAAAGCAATGTAAGTTCCATTTTTATTTATAGGAGCACGTGCATTGTAGTTTTTTTTTTTTTTTTTTTCTTCTTAAGTTACGATCCTCTGGTCGTCTTTTTCATCATTCCAAGACATTAATTAACCTCGAGAATCTGTGAGCGAAACATTTTGGGCGAAACATGGCTATCTCTGGGTTGCAACATAAGACTAAAACTGTTCTTATCTACAAAGTGAATGGAACAGTCCTCTACCTAGCACGGCCTCGTACCAGTGACGAAGATAATGAGTTTAACACCAGTATAGTGGTACATCTTATTCTATGTCCAACGATTCTTACCCATAAGTTTATCACGGAAAATAGCTTACAAGAGTGTCATAATACAACGATCTCCATTTTGGGCATATAATGAAATACTTTAAAACAATTACTGGCTAAATAATTAATTACAAATTATGGAACAAAATGAAAGTATATTTTTAATTGTCAAGTGGGTATTGGGAAATATGAAACAGTATGGTTCCATAATTCTTATTTTGCGTAATTGATGTCGTTAACACAGCATTTCAATTGATCCTTTCTTCGGCAGTCGTTAAGTGTACAGTCTATGGGAAAAATAGGAAAATCATTTCATATTTAGTCGATTGATCACGTGGATATACTAAAAGCTTCCCCTTTTTTTGTTGCAATAACTTTTTCTTTGATAAAATATTTTCTTCTTTTTTCACAAAATTTACACCTGGTTCGGTTTGAAGAATTAATTGGCCAAAATACTGTGAAGAACTTTAATGGTAAGAACAATATTTGGAATATTAATGATTTTTCGCAGTTATAGACAATACGAAGTTCGACTTTGTCTTACAAATGGTGATAGTGATTCAGTTCGTATCAAACTCATATCACTAGCGAATTAATATCGATATTCACAAGTATGTGGATTTGGTGTCATGATCTACTTTGGACTCGAGTTGCAGTTATCTGTACTGAAAACATTGCTGTACTGACAGAAAAAGGGATATTTGTATAATGCTCGTATGTATTTTTTCGTCTTAAGTCACCTACTGGTGTTTGTATTAGTTTTACTATAAATTACAGACAGATAAAAATGAAATGTTCTTAATGTCTCAAGCAAGCATATTGTAATGTAAACAAATGCAAAAGGCATAACACTTCAGGGCGCATGCGCAATGATGTGAGATTTGAATAGAGCCACGCGAAAAATAGCGAGAGTTAAGGGGCATGCGGAAATTCCAGAGAGTCCATAGTGCAATAAAGACGTATATAAGGAAGCTCCTAACTATTTCTTTTACTCCCATTGCTTGTATTAAGAATCAAAAGCGTCTAATGACACCCCACAAGTTACAAAAAAGAGAAATGATGATATCGCATCATGCTTTGAAATAAATGTTATACCTATCAAACATAAAGAGATATGCCCGCGACAACAACAAAATAACATCATAGAAATAGGTCGAAAAACACAATATGTGTCGAGAAAATAATTTTAATGCGTTGATTTACCTACATCAATAAAACGTTAGGAAAGCAACGAAAAAAGCTAGAAAAGTTTGTAGATTACATTTATTGAAGAGAAAAAACCGTTACTATATGTACCAGGGGATGGTGAAAAGTTCTCGGCTGAACTAAAAGGGGATTTGAAAAGATTTGAATATTTGGTCACTGTCTGATTTCAGCGTCATATGTGCGTATTAGCTGTGTGCATTAGTGTGTCTGTACGTGTGTGTGTGTGCGAGTGGGCAAAAGAGAATTTGTATATATATATGCATATATATATATATATGTGTGTGTGTGTGTGTGTGTGTGTGTGTGTGTGTGTGTGTGTGTGTGTGTGTGTGTGTGTGTGTGTGTATGCGCGCGTGTGTATGTATATTTGTGTGTGTGTTTGTGTGTTCTTTCTTTCGATACATGGGACAAGATTGTGTTAAGTATCAGAAATGGAAATTTCTATGGTATTGTAAATATTTGTATGTAATCGGGCGCTGGTAAAGTTTTTTTATAGCTTAATATTCATCACATTAAGTCAGTTAATCATGTCACCATATTAAGCAATGAATATATTTGTCAATCACCTGGGGAATAAAAAACATAGGGAATAAATAATAGGATTATTTATTTAGTGGAAAATGTTTGGTATTGTTGAAAAAAGGGGAGAAAAGTACAAAAATAATGAATAATAAAAAAAAATATATGATTACGAGAAGGAAATGGAAAGAAGTGTAAAAAGAAAAAAAGATCGAACAACAAGGAGGACAAATTATGGATAGACTTCAGATAAGATAGATAATTCGACTGATTTCAGAAAAAAAAGAAAGAAAGAAAGAAAGAAAGAAAGAAAGAAAGAAAGAAAGAAAAACTTCTTGTTGACAACATTGGCTAAAATAAAATAAAAAAGTGGTTAGCAATAAAACGCCGAATGTAACAGAGAAAAAAAGAATTGCGTTTCATTATATCTCGAAATCCAATCAATTGATCTATCATTGACGACTATAAGCAGCAGGTAATTTCTTCAAATCAAGAAAATCCACGGAAACATTTCTTGATTGGAAGAAGACTCAAGTAAGAAAATATTTTAAAAAATTAAGAAAATTTGCTACATTCAATGAATGAAAATTTTAAAATTGTTTTCTTTATTCTAAAAGCTCGTAATCTGTGTTTTGTTTAAGTAAAATGATGCTAATACGCCACAGCTTTGAAATTTCCAAGATTCTATACAAATCTGAATGTGTAGCAAGAAACATTATATGTCCGGCAAGGCTTCATAGTTAAATAAGTAAATCCTTCCTGGAAAAAAAAGGGGAGCCTGGTGCGAAAAGGGACTTCTCATTGTAACGACATTAAACATTTTCAAAAGAAAAGAATTCAACACGTTTATGGATTATATATATATATATATATATATATATATATATATATATATATATATTACGAGACTCTCCTTTCGTTTTTGACGTTTGACAGTACAGCAACTCAGTTCTGAAAACCGAATAGCCAGACTACTTGCATATGTGATTTGATTAGTGGTGAAGGCCACACTTTTTAGAAGAACTGGTGCAAATAGTGTGCCACAAGTTCACCAAACGATCCTCCCCAGGTTTTGAATTCAAAGTTATCTTTCTCCTAGCCCGATTACCACCCATAGGCTATACGACCCAATCTGTTCTTGGGCTTCTCTACAAATTTCTGAAAATGTCCAAATTGCGAAATTTCATTTACACCGATTAAAGGTCTTTTCAAAATTAGAAGTCTGAATTAAATGTGAAGGGATATTGGTGATAAGGTCATTCAGATTAATGAAATTGTTCAATAATTATCGATAAGAAAATAATTACTTCAAATGCGATGATCTCTCGAATATAATGTCACAGAGAGGAATCGAGAAAGCCAATAAGAATAAGATAAAATCGAAAAAGATTGAATAAAAAAAACATTAAAAATATTCTTTAATGTTTGAAGCATTAATAATTTTCTTATGAAATAATTTTGTATCTGTATTCATTTGAGACTCAGAGAAAGACCAAATCAAAAAGAAAGATATTTCAGAAGCGCTTTCACAAATCTATACAGCATTTATCAGTTACATATATAACCTGGTGATTTGATTTGGGATTCATTAGCCTTTAACTTTTTAGAGTGTTATTCAAGAAATAAAACCAATTTAGAATTTTTTATTCACTTCTACAAAACTCGGAAGAAAACCCTGGAAAAAGAAAAAATTAAAAAGCACAGTAACAGGACAAATGCCATGTATGTGCAACAAAAATAGATTATTTATTATTGTAATGCTCTTAATCCATTTCAGCATCGTTGATAATTTTAATCATTTGTTCATTATCAAGTCAATCCAGCACATGTCACACATAATTAAGTGGTGATTCGTGAAATGTGCTATCACGGTATCTAATTAAACTATGGAACCCTCGTTGATGACTGTCATCAAAATCATTCTTATGAATACACAATAAAGGATAATTTCTTCTTATATGAGCGTTTCTTCAACTGATCCACTCGTGATGTTGACATTTATAGAATGGAATACATACTGCCGTTCGATCTCTGTCGAAAATTCATTGAAACAGAAATCAATTAAGAAGCGAATTTATCACTGATTGACTTCAAGAGCGAAACGACCACAAACTGCTGTCCGCTTTGATTGTCCAAGGCGAGAAATGGCGGAGGCAAAAAGGTAAAGGCAATATTGAAAAGAAAGGACGACTTTTCCATTCCTAAGATATTGAAGGAGAAAATAAAAAGTGCAGAAAAATAAAAGGTAGGGAATGCAAAAAGGAGTTTGAAAATATAAAAGGCAATCCCTTCAACAGAGCGTAAATATTTATGGATCATAGTGATTAGATGGTTTTTCGAAGTTTGCAGTTGGTAAAGTGATGAAAACATGATCAAAGTAGCGCGATAACGAAGTAACTTCAGCCTTGAAGTGACATGAAACCTACAGATGAAAAAGATAGGAAATGATTTTCACTTCTCTTTCAATGATACCATCATATCCATAATTGACACGAATATATGTATTACAAGCTTTTTTGACTCGAATCACGAAACTACAAACAAAATCTATTTTTATAAAAAGTGAAGTGAAGGCCGATCGCAGTCAGGTCCATAGAGTCATTGTCAACTCCGCGATCCTTTCATTGGTTGCATATAGTACGTGCATCGCCAGGCCTACATACGGGTTTTGAATTCAGTTTTTCTTCTCCTGAACTGGTTACCAACTAAAGCTGAAGAGTTCAATCAGCTCTACTATTCAATCCATAGCTGAGAGAAGAAGTTTTTTCACGGGATGGATTTACTAGACCTATGCCCAACTGTATTTGAATTCAGAGTTGTCCTTCTCCTAGACTGATTGCCAACTAAGGCTGAAGAGTCTACTCTAACCTACAATTTAAACCATAGCTAGGGGGGGGAGAAGTGATGGATTCATTACCTTTCCCAAGGATATTTGCACTTGTGAATGTAACGAACTCGACGAAAATTCGAACTCATTTTCTCATTTCAAAACATTTATCTTGTATACCAAAGGAGTGATCCTAGATGGGTCACCAATTTGGTACTGACCAAGCTTGACGTTGCTTAACTTCGGTGATCGGATGAGAACCGATGATTCAACTTGATTTTTTTGAAAAAGGAACGATTTAATAGTTTTTTTTGTTTTTTTTTCGTTATGGTAATATCTTAAAACCTATGTTTACAAACTCAGCTTGAAATTAATCTGAGATAGATAAAAGACAATGTAGCACCAATTTCCATTGATGAGACCTAGAAAACCTCAGACTTGAACTTTACTTTGCGTGTAGAAAATTTTTCTTGGCTTTGCCGTCAAACGGGTTTTCACGTGGGCCATGCGTACCCATAAGGGGTTAATGAATATATATATATATATATATATATATATATATATATATATATATATATATATATATATATATATATAAATAAATGAAAAATATAGTTTTTATGATATACTATATTTATGTGCTCAATATCAGAGATCGAAAAATTACGTTTAAGGATAAAAGAGACTGTCGCCAATGGGTGTTGACCTCAATGTTTATATATAATTATTTCGTCTTCAATTTTTAACTTTAAAGGAAAAAAATTACAGCCTGAGGCTGGAAACATGGTCTTCGAAAGTACTTGCTTAACTTTAAAAAAAATACACTAGAAACATCTGACAAGTTTTTTAAATGAGGATCACATCATTCAATGGATTAACAGTATTTTAATGCATACATTATGTTCTACTAGCGAAGTGATTTCGCCATTAATCGCATTAATATTGCTGATTGATTCTATGTATGATTATTTCTTTATATATATATATATATATATATATATATATATATATATATATATATATATATATATATATATATATATATATATATATATATATATATATATATACACATACCCACACGTACACATCAATATAAATATGTTTAAGCTCATGTATATTTTATGCATACACCTATATGTGTGCATTAAGTTCGAATCTTACTGGGTGCTCATTTGAACCAGAATAAACTCAGTAAATACAAAAATAAAACATACATACATATGTGTGTGTGTGTGTGTGTGTGTGCTGGTAATTTTTTTTTTTTTGAAAAACAATATTTTATATTAAAAGGTAATTTGCTTTATTCCCTATATCAATGCATTCAATCTAAAGAAAGAAAGAAAGAAAGAAAGAAAGAAAGAAAGAAAGAAAGCAATATGCCGTATAACGTTGTAAATGTAAGATGAAGCTGATAGAGAAATACGAAATTCGGCTCTAATAGAAAACGGAAGTCCAGAGACAAGGAGCGTGAAGGTCGGAAAAGGACCAAAAGAAAATCAGAAGTCGTCTACATGGATTGTCGATTCAAGAAACCAATTACTAGAACCAGTCTGTGGACGACTCGCTGCTGCTGCAAACCGATTCGAACGTGAGCTAGACAAAGGTTCTTGACTAACATCGACATGGCAGGCCATTAGACTCGCGACTCATTACGTCAGTAATTTTCACCGAATCTGTCTCCATCTTGTGTCGATAAACTGGATACCTGACTTTCTTACTTCCTCTTTCTTTTTCTCGCTGTTTTTTCTTCTTCTTTTTTTATCATCACTCATCATCCCCATCTCACCTCGCTTGTTTCTCTTTCTTCTTTTTCTCTTTCTCTTAAGCATTTCAGTTTCTCTTTTTCATCCTGATTATTTCTATTTTCTCTATTCTTTCTAACGTTTGCATTTGCTTTATTTTCTGATTTCTGTTGCTGATTTTGTTTCCTCCTCCACCCATTCCTCCTCCACCTATTCCTCTTCCACCTATTCCTCCCTCACCCATTCCTCCTCCTTTTTTGTCACTTATCCATTTACATCTGTGCATGTTTCTCTACATTTCATTTGAGTAAAATGTCGAGAAAACACGCAACTGTAAAAAGTAAGCGTAATAAAAAAAAAAGAGAAAAAAGATATTTTAGTCTAAGATTAAATTTCATTTTTAAAAAATGTGAATTTTTTAAGTGCAATTGCACACATAAAAAATACTAACAAAGGCAGTTCGAATTCAAATGCGACTACACATGAGCTCCCCGTCACTTTTCACACATACATACACACACACACACACTTACACACACACACACACACACACACACACACACACACACATATATATATATATATATATAAACACAAAATCAATCACATTACTTCAGACAGATCGCAATAAAAACGCAATGTGCGTTTTTATTGCGATTTATCTTAAGATCTGTCTCTCTCTATATGTGTGTGTGTGTTGGATTATGTATGAAAGCTTGAATATCCAGAATTTTTTTCCAATTCATCTCCCCATTCTCCTCTCTGTCCCTCTGTCTCTGTCTCTCTGTCTCTCTCTCTTTCTGTCGCTCTCTCTCTGTCTCTGTCTGTCTGTCTGTCTGTCTGTCTGTCTGTCTCTCTCTCTCTCTCTCTCTCTCTATTTCCCTGTAGCCATGGGCGTTTTTCTTTCTTTGTCTGTCATCCTTTATTTTATTCTTTAAACCTTTTCACACTTCGGCCATCTTTGTCTGTTAATCTTGGTACTTGCAAAAGGACTTTACTTTATCCGAATGACTTTGCATGAAATGGTGCCTTGGTGCACAAAAGAACGCCGCTCATGTGTATACGCATTCTGAGCGTCTTATTAGTTCGGTATCATTTGCGAGATTGGAGCAGACCTTCTCAAATTCACTGGATTGTATAGCAATTGTGAACAGATAAAATGAAAGGAGGAAATGGGAGAATTGAGACGAAGGTGCAAAGAAAAGCGGCAGAACCAAATGAGAATGATGGTGGAGAAAGAGGGATGAGAGATCATTATTGCTAAACAAGAAGATGCAGATTCGTTTGAACTTATTCGAGTAGACGTCACTATGGTCATGTATGTGTGTGTGTAAATACGAAACCTTCTTTATGTGTTTGCCTTAAAATAATACTGTTTGCGCATTCACAAATACGCATACATTTATTATATTTATATAAAATGAAAAAGGAGAAAGAAATAACTTCCGACAAGAAAAAAAGCTTTGGAAAACAGCATTTTCACTTAAACTGCTCAATAATCGTTATTTAGAAAACAAATCTATATTCTAATCATGCAATATATATATATATATATATATATATATGTGTGTGTGTGTGTGTGTGTGTGTGTGTGTGTGTGTATAAATTTGTGTATTTTGGCAGCAATCCTTCTTTCATGCACATTTCATTGAATACAACAGACAAAGTGCATTGGTTTAGTTATTTATACAATTTCTCATGTCTTCTATTATTTTTTTTCTTTTCAGATGATAAATTATATAAAAAACTGTCCGAATGTTCTTTTTTTTAGCGCTTTCGCCTATACATTTAGCCATTTTCAAGGATGAAATATTTTAACTGTTGAATAAGATATAGTTTGTTGCATGTATGTATTTATATAATGTTTTAAGTTTTTTTCTCAAAACACGGTCAAGATATTGCGTCCATGTTCATAATTTATATTATTGAGTACTGTTTTTTTTGTTGTTTTTTTTTGTTTTTATTAATAAGGCTTTCATTATTTTTGGCCTTTTTTGCATGTAGATGATGCTGTTATATTTGTGTTGTCAACAAGTATGTTACGAATAGGGTCCGGTAGGTCTCCATGAATATTTAAATGAGATCTATGGTCAGAAAGGTGTAGAGTGAGTCTTCGTGTCAAATATGTTTTAGTATGGTCTATAAAATTATTTACGAATTTTGATCTCTCTAATTATAATTAATTAACATTTACCTGATCAAAGTTCAATTAAATCCACCAGCCAACAAACCAAAAACAAGAAACAACCCAAATCCTTACCAAAAATATGTATACTTTTCACATAAACTGTAAAAAATATTAGAAGCATTACGTATATCATAAATAAAATTTAAATCAAATTTAAGAACAAACATACAAAATATAATAAAACTGTAAAAAATAATAAATAAAATATAAAAATTAAAACGGCACAATACAAAATGTTGCGGCTTATGGCCATATCGCATTGAAACTCCGGTTCACATACGATTATCAAAGCAACGTTGAATCTGATCTGTACCTAGACGAGTGACTGTTCGGGAATACCAGGTGCTGTAAGTTTGGATGCGGAGGTGTAATGGATAAAGTCACGGAATGAGAAATCGGAGAGCCAAGTTCGAATTCCAGTCAGGTTCGTTAAATTCACTTACGTGAAACTGTTGATGAGTCCCAAATATAGGACGAAACGGCCGTCCAGTGCATTCTGTTGAGGTTTCTTTTAGACTCGATGAATTACTTATATATATAGTGTCAAATTTTGGGATGTGGGTTAATTAGCCGTTTGCTTAGACACACGCACACACACATTAAGCTTGTCAGTTACCTTTTGGATAGTGCTGCTGTAACTATACTATAATTTAGTTTATATATATATATATATATATATGTGTGTGTGTGTGTGTGCGCGCGCGCGGGCGCGCGTTCTTGTGTGCGCGTGCGTGCGCGCACGCGTCTGTGTGTAAAAGAGATAGAGCAGATGTGACTGCTTACCTTAGTTGTATTTGTTGAATATGAAGGAAAAACTTGGGTGAGAAACCTCCCTGTTCTTTTCAACGGAAGTAGAGGTGTGTCCCATGTTTTCTGTTTAGGATTGTGTCTACGGTTCCTTCTAAAGTCTTTGCATTTTATTTCACATCCCCTTGCGTCTTAGTGGCATTATCGCCTTGCTCAGAGTGAATCGATTAAAAGTATGCATGAAATTCTACTGGATTTTGAATTATTTCCATCATGTTGTGTTGACTGTCAAGAGTAAATCACATTTACGAATATCGATTATTCTGATCTGAATTTTGCTGTTTATAAAAATGATTACTATGATGATTGTTACTTTGATATACATGTATATAAGGTAGAGAGGTATTGGAACAAAATTCAGTTGACCTATTAAAAGCGACAAAGTAAAATAAAAGTGGGAGATTAAAGAACAACATAGGTGAAATGATGTAATAACCTACAAAAGAAAAGCAAAGGCAGAACGAAAAGTAAATATCGATTAAAAATGGTAAATGCGAAGAGTTGGAGGCACGAATTGAGGAATCGAATTCCAGTAGAATCTATTACATTCACTTATGTGCTAATAATACCCTTGAGAAAGGTATGAATCCTCTTTTTCTCCTCCCACCTATGGGTAAATAGCAGGACAGACCGAGTTCTATAGCTTTGGACGGCAACTGGTCTACGGGAAAAATCTCCTTGTCAGTTATGTATCGAAAGATACATGATCGCCTAAGCGTGTATCATGCATGGCACATAACTAACTGAAATGCGAATTTATGGTATCTCTCTCCACCACTTATACTAATTCAGAATGATTCTATGGCTTAGCGATAAACCCGGCTCTTCATTAATATGGCGTGTCCTCTGGGAACGTGAGCTCTTCACAACTTCCTACCCTGTAAATCAAAGCAATGTCCCTTTTCTATCTCTGTTCTGCCATCCATTTAAACAAGCTCATTAGGTAGGTTTAACGATATTTCCCACTGTGCTTCTTGCCTTCAATATGTCGCATGAGTGTTAAATTTTCCAAGATCTCTTTCTTCATTATGCGTTCCAGAAATATCAATTGTCTTTTTCTTAGAATAAGAAAAAGACCGTTCACATTTCTGTAAGTGTATCTTTTTTGTTTCCATTATTCTTAAAAGTTCTCTATTGCTCACAAATTCCGTCCATGGTTTTTTCAACATCCTCCTGTGGAACCACATTTCTGTTGCTTCAAGTCTCCTCTTCATCTGCAAGAAAATTGTCCAGCATTCATTACTATATAGGGGAATTTATATTATAAAGTACTTCAACATTTTTCCTTATTTCTAATATTTTTCCATATTTCTTAATACTTTCTTTAATTTTGGAAAGCATGTTTCGCAATTTCAATACCCATTTGGATTTATCTGTCGTATTTTCCGTCATTTATTAAAACATTTTTCAAATATTTAAATTTCTGTATTTGCTTGATTTTGACGCCTCAAATTCGAAGCTCGCATTTTGGTTTGACTTTATTCTTAATTATCATACCATAGTTTTCTTATAATTTATGATTTGTCCATTCTTCCTGTTTTCCTTTAGTACCTTGTCTAGGAGCTCCTGCAGTTTTCTTTCTGTGTCTGTCATTGACACGGTATCGTCTGCATATTTCATATCGTTAAGATTGTCCCTACCTATAACTCCTAGCAGGACTTTTAGTTCTTTTAGGATCACCTCGCTATAAATGTGAAGTAAATTCGATAGAAAGACGAATCCCTCTCTTACGCCCCTTTCTATTATTGCGTACTTTACCTATTACCCATATATAGGCGGTTTGTTCCCAGTAAATATTCAAGATTATGCTAATATCTTTCTCAAGTAAATCAATTTTCCTTAGTAATTCAAATAAATCGTTCTGTCATACTTTTACATAATCTATGAAACATAGATATTATTTGTATTGTTCGCTCTGATAGCATTCTGATCATAAAAATTGCATTGTTCCAGTTTCTTTAATGAAACCAGAGTGGTGCTGACCCTATTTCTTAAACTCTAATTCTGCAACACGTTCTATTCCCCAAAACTCGGATAATAAGCTTAGTTATGTGGCTCATTAAGATGATTGACGGAAGTCGCTGGCTTCTTAGGTAGCTCTTTGAAGATGGCTCTACTAGGGACTTCCGGTGAATCATTTATTATATTTCTATTACAATTCTTTTTGGTCCCGCTGATTTGTTCTTATTCCTCTTGATCAGATTAATATTTCAAGCCCTTCTATGTGTATTGTAGCGTTTTCTCCTCTATGGAAGAGTTCTCCGATGTTCCATCTTTTGTCTTTCCCGTTGTGAGCATTCCCTCTTTAGATTTAGATCTTTAAACCTATTATTACCTATCATCGAACTATAAAAATGATTAGCCATACAAAGAAAACGGGTCCGATAAAGAAAGTCTTTGGAGATGCGTTTCATTTTCTCCGATAATTAACGTTTCAGTTATTCCTTACAAATTTTCTTTAAGTTTTTTTTTTATTATTATTATTTTGCCTAAATATTCCATCGTTCAAACTGCAAATACTTTCCAATTCTAATCAAAGTAATTAAAATATGAAAATGAAAAAGTATCATTTACTCAAAAAGCCAAAACATAAATTTATAGCTATAAGTTTCTATGTATGTATGTGTGTGCGTGCATGTGTGTTAGAAGCTGCTAAAAAGTGTACACTGCTATATAATATATAAAGTGCTAATAATATGCTTCGTTGTGTACATCGTTAATATCTTGTTTGCGTTCAACTCAGAAAGCGCTAAGACTCAGATGCATCAATTCTGTAAAGAAATTGGTGCTACACAATTAAAAAAAGAAATATGCTAATTTCAAAATCTGTGGGGAAACATTTTCCAGCATTTAATCCATTCAACTCTTTATTCTGTTATTCCACTTGTCTATCAAAAAGTTCCCACATCTTTTTTTCTCTTTTAATCACAGGATGCGTTGGAGTTAGGACATGTATCGTTTCCCCTCTGAGAGAGAGTGTAGCAATAGAGAAATAAATAAATAAAAATAAATAAGAAAAAGATTAACATCTAATCACTAAAAATAGCCAGATAATAAAAATCGCCAGGCAAAAAATGCCATAGAATCAATCAGAAAGCTTTCACAAGGAAAGCTTTTATAAAAAAAAGAAATAAACAAATAAAAAGAAGGAGACCAAAATTTCCCCATTTCTAAAAATAGATAATTCAATCAACAACTTAGAAAGATTTTACAACCAGGAGCCAATGTGTAGCGAGCAGCCTTTTAAAAGCAGATCTATAGATGTGTATATAAGCAGATGGAAAATCAACCAAAATCAAACTAATAATTTTGTCTCTTCTCCGATGCTACCATCATTGATTGTAACAGATCCAGAGACAAAATACAATAATTGTACGACTAGCTGCGATCTTACACTACTAAACCATCATTTGATACTTTAAAAACAAATATACCTTCCTTCACCACGTGGTAATGCGGCGGCTACTACACTTGGATACATAATTATCAACACTGCATTTGCCTTTAATCATTGTACAAACCAATAAACAGCCAAATCAATTATACCTTCTGCATCGAGGTAACGAGAACTGTCAGAAGATAACCTCCTATCCTCCAAAAGAGTACATTTTGGTCTCCAGCAAGCCACATGTATTGAACACAGCATATAAATCCCCTCGGCTTGCCTGAATATACACAGGAACACCTAATAACTCTACCAAACCATTTATTGATAAAAAAAAAAACTCATTCTTCTTAAATATAAGTCTGTAGCGGTATTGACGGCCTAAATCAACTCGTACATTTTTTTACTTTACAAATGTGTAAGCAAACAAGAAAAAGCACACAAAAATACTGTTTTCATAACAAGAACATTCATATTTATGTTTGTAATGATGTACAATCATAGAGGTTACATCTCTTTGACTGGAATTAAAGATTTTACTAATGAAATATTTTTTATCTGAGCTCATAGGAAGTTTAATGAATTTGCTGCTCAAAATGTTCACTGTGAAAGGGTTGAAAGAATTCTGTAAAGCTTAAAATATGTTCATAAATTTTTAGCTTCAGAAGAGAAGAATGAGTGAATGTTTCGTAATGTTTGTAATTAAATTTCTGTTACTTGTAGTTGAATATTCATAATATGTTGATGCTTGTAATTGAATTTCACTTGCTTGTAGTATTCGTAATGTTTGTAATTAAGTTTCATGCGTACGTATATGTGTACGTGTGTGAATATGTTTTCATAGCGTCCGCCCGCAAAGGGTCGAACGCGATTTCTTTTACAGCTACATTTTCATAAGCGGGTGAAATCAAAAAGAGAGGAAAAACGAACTTGTGTCTGGTATTTATAATCAACGTAATCACGTGACAGTCTCCAGAGAAAGAAGCGGGAAATTTTGACTTCGTCACGCGCTGGTAAAAGAATTGGGAAGATGCGTCTCTTAGTGAAGATTTTCATTTATTACTTTGTTTTCTTATTTAGTTTACTCTATCACGTTAATGGTTCTTATCACGTAAATGGTGACCACGTGAAGGTATACTCAAATTTTATGAAAATAATTAAAACGATCCACGTGGAATTTTTCGCTAAACACAAAATATATACCGACTTTCTTTCGGCGAAACAAAAAACAAAACTTATCGGGAAATTTGCTCGAAAATAATTGTTTGAAAAACATTTATTCGAATTGTAAATTGTTCGAATGAAAATTAATCGAAAGGACAATTATACTAAATGATAATTATTCGAAATATCTATGTTTGAAATACGTATGTGGTCTTGCTTTGAGAGAGTCAATGCTGATTTACCTAGAATAACGCCTTTAAAGGATGGTATAGGGTTTTTTGCAGCAAATGCAAAGTACAACCAAAATCTACATAAAGTATATTACTTGACTTTCTTTAACACACTGCAATTTAATCCAATGAAAAGTTCATCACAGACAATTTGCAAAAATATAGTGTTAGGTGTTAAAAAGAAGATGGACCAGAACATCAAACAATGTACTGAATTTAATTCAACTTCCTTTAATTCACAAAAATTCACATGAACTACTAATTTGATTAATGATATCAGAACTTCCAAAACCTCAATACCAATAATAGATGTCTTCTAGATGTTTAGTTTTCATTTTCCGACACAATCGTCATAATTTTGACATAGTTGACATCAGCATCATCTCGACATAAGTTTACAATTTTTTTTAAAATCATTATCGCCCCAATGCAAGGTAATAAAGCCACTAAGACACAAGTGTTACTGGGTGTAGAAGAATTAGGAGCATACAAATTAATAATGAGCTGGAAGAGGAAAGAGTAATCAGGAGGATAGTTGATAGCGATTAACATTACATTTCAATTTTTGCACGTTGAAGTTGGCTGGAAAGCACGGAAGTCAATGCTACAAGCGAGAAGTGCGAGAAAAGAAACTGTTAGCATAGAATTTACAGTTACATCTCACCAGCTCACCTGTAAATTGATGAGATCTCGACGCGAGTCTAGTACTACGCTTAAATTTTAAAAAGTCTAAGTAACATAGCGAAGAGCTCATCCGAACAATTATCATGAAAGTATTTATAGAAAAGACACAGGGAGCGGTGGGAAAGTGACTGAATTAACAAAGCATTTTTTTAAATCTAAAAGGGAGATAACTTTAAAAATTGAATTCTAGACTGTTAATTAACAACGTACAATTACGTAGAATTTATCAGGCGTTATTTCAATTTCCTAGATATGTTTTCAACACTAAAAATTTTCTACCTCATAGTCCATTGCATTTAAAGATTAAATTATAAAGTTTGTTGTGATATTTTGTTTAACAAAAATGGTTAACAAATGTGTTGCATTTAGCTGTTCTAGTGGATATGTTACTAACAGTGAAAAATTATCGACATTTTCTTTTCCTCTTAGAGAATCCGACCTCGGAGAAAAATGGATAAAATTCGTTAATCGTATTGTTGGTTTCTCTGTATGAAACATTTTGAAGAGAAATTTATTTTGAAAGGAAAATGAAACAAACTGAATTTACGTCTAATACCGACAATACATTAAAAAAAAATATGAAAACCGTCTCTTTTGCCGAATACAAGGAAATTCAGAAAGCCTCCAAAATAACGAAAGTCTATAATAAGTCTTTTTCCAGCGCGTGACTAAGTCAAAATTTCCCGCTTCTTTCTCTGGAGACTATCACGTGATTACGTTGATTATAAATACCAGACACAAGTTCGTTTTTCCTCCCTTTTTGATTTCACCCGCTTACGAAAATGTAGCTGTAAAAGAAATCGCGTCTCGACCCTTTGCGGGCGGACGCTATGAAAACATATACACACACGTACACATATACGTACGCACGAAACTTATTTACAAACATTACGAATACTACAAGCAAGTGAAACTCAAACTGATGAATTACGTGATTTTATTTCAGTTGATACGATAAATGATTTTATTCAATTGGAAGAAGCAAAGTATTGCCCTAACGGTTTTGAATTTTAAAATGGAAGATTATATTCTAATTTATAGAATAGTCTTTGACCTTGAATCACATTTTGCATCTATAAAAGAATGTATTCGCATTGACCAAAACCTTCACATTCAGCTCCATTGCGATGGAACCCCTATGCCGTTACTGCATACAAGGACATAATGCTAAACTCCCAAGATTTATCATGTTAAAATAGTTTCCAAACTACAAACAAAACTTGGTGGAAGAACAACCATACGCAATTCTAAAAGACTTTTAATAAAACAAAACATTACCAACCAAGAGGTCGTCCTTTATTTTTTGCAGACCTTATAAATAATGCCTTACTACTGCGCTGTGTCTCAACAAGCCTACATCTAACAAAATGGCAGAGTTCGTTTCTGCTTGTCTTGCTATACTTGACTATGCATATAAATTTAATGTAAAACATAATGAATACACTACAAGATAGTCTGATGAAAGAATTTGGAAACTTATTCTCCAAAATTCACATATAGTTATATGTGAATATATATTGCAACAGCAATATAGATATATGTGAATATATATTGCAACAGCAAACGAAAGCTTTCATCGGATGAAGGTCGAAAAAATATTGTAGAATGAATTGAATTATTGAAAAACTTTTTCACTTGTATTTGTTTTTATTTGTATTACTGCTTAATTCTTTAATATTTTTGCTTGTTTATAATTTTTTATTATTACTTTTATGCTTAAAAAGATAAAAAAAACAACCTTTTTGTGTATTTTTAGATGGTTTTAACATGTTTTAGATAAAGAAGACATAAATTGACTATAAACAAAATAAGCCTGTTAGAAATTAGCTTGAAATGGCACATGTGTGGCTGTGACATATTAGTCGTGGGTTGTGGTTGTTTTTAAATGTGCGTAATTGTTTATATGTTCATTTTTATACATTCTTGTTTGAATAAACTTCAATGCGTCTACTATCAGTTAATATTACGTTTATATTCCGTGCTAATAGGAATATATACGAGAAAAACACGGTGGAATAAATAAATAAAGGTTTATTGTAAAAACTAATACAATAAGAATAAAGGTAAAAAGCACAAGGTCGTCACGGGTCAATCCAGTAGTGAGTGCTACTATTGGAAAGTCGGTAGTTCTCGCGTAAGTCTGAGTCGTACTCAAGAGATCCCAGCTAGACGGTATCTAGCAACTGCCCCACACAGTTACATGTGGCACAAGACCGAATTTAATGTGGGGTTCCCGAGCCCGTAGGCTCGGCCCAAAATTCCCCGTAGACCCCGCATAAAGCGGGGTCGGGTCTGTCTACCTCCCTCCATGCCATGTCAATAAGAAAGCACATTCTGCTCTTGTGGTCTTTGATCACGACGTCTTGGCGAGTGGCTTTGTTAGATTTGTCTGTTCGTATCGCAAGGTCCCATAAAATTTTTACAGGTCCTATCTCTATAACTGGGTCTGACTCACTCTATAATGCCAAGTGTTATATTCAGTAGGTGCTAACAGTATGCATCCTGATACAAAATGGTCAATTGTTTCTGGATATTAATCACAAAATCTGCATTTCGGATTAATAGAATTTTTCAGTGTATGTGCTTAGTAATTTCTAGTTATCAAGGATTGGTCTTGTGCCATAAGAATAAAACCTTCGGTTTCAGCTTTTAACTCTGCACTACACAACCACTGATGGGTACAGGGTTTGTCTACATCAGCTTATCTGGTATAGTCCGAGTATTGACCATAAACCGAGTAAGACAGTTCTAGTTGAACTAATACTCTGCCTTCTTCGGTTGTGGGCACATATTATTATTATTATTATTATTTCCTTTGGTTTCTGGTGTATACTCATTTCTTTCCGGGTACCGTCCAGAGACCTAAGGTCAGATATAGCATTCTGACATTTTCCACTGAGCAGTTATTTTGGGCCAAGTTGTTTTACTTTCTGTTTTACTAGTTTGGCGTAGATGACATTCGCTTCGTTTTTGTTTTATGTTTTTTGGTAGTATTTCAGGTATATTAAGCTGTTTCTTGAAGAGTGACGCTTCTTTGTTGATGGAGTGGATTTGGTGTTTTACTATTTGTAGGAGTGGGTCATTAGTTTTTGTGGGGTAGGCTTCCAATCCGATTGTTGTAGTTTTTAGAGTTAGTTCAAGTTGGATTAGACCTCGGCTTCCTAAAGCTCTTGGTACGTACAAACTATCAACATCTGATTTCGGGTGGTGCATTCTCATTTGGGCAAGCATTTTTCTGGTCCAATCATTTAATGTCATTCAATTTCCATTTAGCTAAGGTGTTCATGGCATTCATGGCGCCTTATAATATTATTGGATCACTTTCTTCATAATTGAATGATGTAATCCGTCGCCTTCATTAATTCCTAAGTATTTGTATGTACCATCTTGGTCTAGTTCCTTAATCTTTTTTATATCAAGGTCTAAATCTGTAGTCTTCGTTAGTTTATCGTTTTAAGATATTCAATATAGAAAGTATAGTAATGGAACCTTAAGGTTCCATGACTATACTGTATGTTCATCCATGTATGCCTTGAATTAATTTATTTTGAAATGGTAAATGTTTCCTAATGAAGTTTTTTGTGTGTGTGCGGGAATCACGGATAATTTAAACAGGCTCCAATTAAATACTGACTTTGGGTTTCCTACAAGGTTATTTTGTTATTATCAGCTGAAGACCATTATTATCACAACTATCATTATTATACTCAAACCCAAGAAGGGTTGAACACACATACCAGAGAAGCAGATATGTTTTAATCAACGATTTATTCCACTAAGCTATTGTGATGTATTAATAAATAAGATGGAAGAAGTTGAAAATATCTGCTTAGAAAATCTTGAAACAATTCAATGCACTTATAAATCAAAATGTGTCAGTTTTTTTCAATTATGGAATTCCAACAGCATCATTTATAACTCTTTATGACTTGTTTATATATTCAGTAAATATATCTTCAAGATACATTTACATAAGACTAAACAAAATCAACCGGGAAAAGTATTAAAAAGGCCTCTTAAAACTGATAATTAATCAAAATCTTTACTGATTAACGATAACTACACGAATTACAGCAAATGCTTAAAGATAATGGGATTTTGTCTCCAAGGGAAATAATTCTTATTTTATATTCTCTAGAGTTATTTCCCTCATTTTTGCAAGGAACTGGTCATGACTCATGAGTCATTTTTTTCTCTTTTTTAACAAAAATCCAATCTGAAAACTATTAACTAAATATTTATAACGATAACAATGTCAAATAGAATTTACATGGAAAAATGCCACGACAAAAATGTTTGCAAAACACCATCTTTAAAAATGAGGTCATGATTGTGGTTGCATTTTAATTTAACTTAAGTATTACAAAAAATGAATTGTATCTTTTTTTTTTTTTTTTTTTTGATTATTTATGACTTTAACTGCCAGAATTGGTGAAATCAAAGTGAATTAAAAACTTCAGAAGGGTCGATGAATATCGGTGAATAAATACAGTATAAAAGATGAAATATAATGTAAAAAAAATTTATCACTAATATCTACCAGTGAGGTAAAAAAAATAAAGTAAAACTAAAGTTATATTTTTTTGCTAGAAAGAAAGAAAGAAAGAAAGAAAGAAAGAAAAGGATTGTGGGAGTTGGCGCAGAATGTTGGTTTTCACATTCAAAATGAATGAACGCTAAGCGAACGTTGTTTTAGAAAGTTCATTTTCATTTTGATGAATACAAATTGTATCCTTCTTGTGCAATAGAGTTCGTAGCTCGCCGTATGTTGGGACACAGAGAGAGAGAGAGACCACTTCTTCTTTGTACCAGGTAAGGAACAAATCAAGACGACATCTTGATTGGTTCTTTAGTGGTTAGAGGAGTGGATCAGTCTGTCCTGCTTTCTAACGAAAGGGTAGAGAGAACTGATTAGGGGTCAGTAAGTGGTCGGGAATGCGGTGAGTGCGCATAGAACTGTCCTCCGCTATCGTACTGGGTCTTTGATCTTTTGTTTCGCTTGTCCAACTATCTGGTTTCAGAAACGAAGTTAAATGACTGACCTTTCCTTTTAAATAAATAAATAAAACTCTACATTGTCTCCCTGCCAATATTTGTCAATATTAATCGGTTTTTATTCTCATTACCTTCAATGAATCAGGATAAAATCGTGAAAAAAATCAAATAGCGTCATTAAAGTTGTAGCTTTAAAATTGTATATGTGTGTGTGTGTGTGTGTGTGTGTGTGTGTGTGTGTAAAATAATTAAGAAAGAGACAACGTTAAGGTTCCATGACTATAATTTATTTGCCAGAAAATTTACTAGTTACAAATTCGGTTTCTTTTATTTCAAGTTATTGAGGAATAGTTTTAGATTGATATGAGAGGGGAAGGACAACAGAATGTTCTAAATTATTTATATTTATATACACACACTTTTCACACACACACACACACACACACACATATATATATATATATATATATATATATATATATATATATATATATATATATATATACGTCTAAAGAATTAATATAGTTTATTTTTAGCGCGACATATTTTTATTACTTTAAATGTTATTTTAGTGGATACCTGTATTTGAGTGGACGCTCTGTTTAATTTAAACAGTATGTTATTTCGTCTACCGGCCTGCACAACCGAAAAAAAAAACTTATTAAAACCCAATTACCTCCTTTGCATGAGAAACCACCGTTTAATCCGACTTGCTTTGGATACTCGTTTACGAAGATCTTCACAATGCACCAAGTTTCTATTTGCCATTTAAACCACATTTACATATGCTCAAATACGGGTATCCACTAAAAAAGTAAATATATATATATATATATATATATATATATAATATTTTTATTAAAAAAATAAAAATAAAGTTCTTTAGAAATTGCTTTGTTTACTTTTCGGATAGAGTTATGATTTTCGAGAAAATCAGAACGAGTAAATGTGCTTTAAAGGCAAATAGAACCTTGCTTGCTCGTGAGGATCTTCATAGCCGAGTGGTCAAAGCACTTTGGTATTAAATGTTAGTTTCTCATGCAAAGAGGTACGCAGGCTCGAATCATGCGGGAAGGCGTATTCTCTTTGATGTAGGTCTTCTCGAATGTGCAAGCCAGTAAATGAAATACTGTCAACACTTAGAGGCGACAGTCTAGACAGTTGCTAGATGCAATCGTCAGGCCACCTAGATTTCATCTAGCATGAAACAGACTGTCGCCTCACTTTTCACTTTTATATTTACACACGCTATCTCTGATATTGAGCACTTTATCCCATAAATATAGCACATCTTAAGACTATATATATATATATATATATATATATATATATATATATATATATATATATATATATATTTGGTTGGATTAATGTGAGGGTCACAAACTCACATCAATCCAACCAAATATGTTAGTTCTATCTCTGATATTGAGCGCTTTCTAATAAGTACCGCGCATATAATAATATATATAATATATAATAATATATATATATATATATATATATATATATATATATATATATATATATATATATATATATATATATATACACTTTTCACGTATATAAATAATAATAATAATAATAATAATAATAAATAATAATGGACTCTCCCGTCGGTTTCGATGTATGAGGATCTGCCAGCTTATTGATTCAGTTATGAAAGTTTATGCGATAATCTTAAGTGGCATTTAAGACCCGCTAGTGATTTACAAAGGAGGCCACATATGGAGCAGATGTAAGAATTGTGAGATGAGATCATTGTTAGATTGGCTGACCTTTTAGATCGTGCTCTCGCGTCTTGAAGATGATTCAGACATGCAGATTGAAAATTGCTGAGTCCACTAAAACATGTTGATCTCCATTCTACCCGCTCCAAGGCTAAGCGATCAAGGGTGTTATGTGGTATATTAACTGCTGACAAGTTGCCTTTCAGCTTGTCTTTGTATCTTAGCCATGGGCGTCCTACATTCCTGTAGCCCTGATCTACCTGGCTGTACATTAGGATCTTAGGTATCCTGTCATGAGACATTCTCAAGGCATGGCCAGTCCACCGTAACTGAGACTGTATGATAAAAGCCTCGGTTCCTCCAATATTAAACCTGTTAAACAGGTCTACGTTAGATGTCCTATCTTGAAGCATAACTCCACAGATTGCACGCAAACAGCTTTTATGGAAAACATCTAGCTGGTGTATATGGTACCTGTATGGAGTCCATGACTCTGAGCCATACAAAAGGATAGCAAGTACAACAGCTCTGTAAACCCGAATTTTCGTATCCAGTCGAATACCCCGCTCATTCTACAAGCGATGGCGAAGTTTGCCGAAAGCACTGGTAGCCTTAGCAATCCGATGCATGATTTCATCATCTAAAGTTCCACTGTAATTGCTACCAAGATAGGTGAAAGACTTTACATAGTTCAGGGGTTTGTCTTCTACTCTCAATGGTCTCTCTGGAAATTTGTAGACTGATGGTTTTTTGTTTCTCACCACGCAATTGCTTCGGAGTAGGACAAGGTTGGTGCACAACTTCAGTTTTCTTTATGCTAAGTGTAAGACCAAATGCTTTACATGCAGCAGAGAAACGATTTATTAATATTGGGCCTTCTACAAGAGCCGCATCATCAGCAAATCACGAATAATATGCGTACGAAGGTGGGTCTTTGAAAAGTTATATATATATATATATATATATATATATATATATATATATATATATATATATATCCTTATCCAAATTACGCAATAATTCTTTTCTGAAATCATTCCTTTAGCCGTACTCGTTAAAATAAAGTAACTTTAAAAAGGAGCACACATAAAGTTCGAATTGGCTACTCTCTCTCTCTCTCTCTCTCTCTCTCTCTCTCTCTCTCTCTCTCTCTCATATTAAGCTCTTATCCATTTTTAACAGTCTTTAACAGCCTGCGTTTCGTTTTATTTTTATTGCATTAAATAAATATTGTTCATATTTTCGTTTTCCTGCAGTCTGCAGTAGCCTTTAACCCAAATATGTTTGATTTCTCTCGATACAAAAGTATATTAATTGCACCAACAACAAAAAAATTATATACCCATCAAATGACAAAAGATGAAGTCTCGAAACGACAGTCTCGTATCAATGCAAAATGTAAATAACAAGAATTTGAATTTCTTTATTAAAATGTGTGTATGGGTTCTGTTAAAAGTTGCTGTGACGATCATCATCATCATCACACACATGCATACATACTTTTGCAAATTCAAATTATACAACCACAAGCATTACTGTGTAATGCGACAATTTTATAATCGCTATATTTTCATGTAGACGATTTCATGCACTTTTGGGAGAATCGGATCCCAGAAGCTTTTTGTGAGTCTCTCCAAAACTCGCTCGCTGATTGGTCAATGCCAACCAATCAGATTGTCTGCACGTGAAGAGTGATTCTTCCCGCGCAGCCTCTTCGGAGCCGATGATCACCTATACTATATAATCAAATTCTTAGTAAACCAATGTGATCTCAGCTGCCACAGAAATCCACGACAGTTGAAACCCTGCACCAATCTTCTCACTCACACCACTACTCACATGCTGAATATTCTCTATACTCACATAATCTTTTTTCTTACACAGCAAAACTGTTAAAAATATTCCTTACCAGAAACTATTACACCCTTATTTCTTTCAGTGAACTTTGGAATAATTGATAGTTAGAGAGAGACAACCCTTGTTTTACTCAATGCATGCTTATCTTTCACATCCTTGTTTCTACATCTTGTTAAATACAAATTTTATGTGTAATGATGTCTTTGGCTTATCCTCTTTTTCTTCACATCAGTTTGGTTTCCTAATCTAAGTTAAATAAATGTGGTGGAGTCCGCCACATTGCCCTTAAAGCTAATGACAAAGTAATATCGCTCATCAATAATAATCTACCTCAATATGTCGATTTTATTCTTTGTGTTCCAAGACAAAACAAATGCTTGTAACTTCATTATTCATCGGAAAACCAAGAATTTGTATGAAAAATAATTCTTCACAATTTGTACTGCTATGATTTTATTGCTTAGTACAGCAACTTTTTAAAATATTTATAGGTGTTTATTTTATAATATACGAAATTATTTATGAGTAAAAAATTAACTTACTATCCTTTAATAAGAAAAATATTAAATTCGATTCCAGACTTTACATAAACACATTTACTTCATCAAGATCCAAAAAGCCAACGATAATTTATAGCCACAATAATAAGTGAAGAAAAAAAAAAAGCCAGACAAACAAGGGAGAATATTTAAGAATATTTTCACTAATTACTTCCCTTGAAATTTAACAATTTCCTATATAAGGAGTGGAATAGGATATATATGTGTGTAATTAATTTTAACACGTATGAATGTAAACAAGAGAAAGAATTGTCCAGTCTTGACGACCAATGTTTCGATTTTTTCCTTCTGAACAATGAATGGGTGGCGGTAGTAGGTGGAGATGTGTTTTAAGTTTGGTTTTTGAGCTCACAATCGTTTGATTTTCTCTGTTTTTCGTCGTTTCGAGACACTTGCAAATGTTTTCACGCTGGAAAATCTACCTCTAGAAAAACGAATATTTCTTTTATAAATAATCAGTGATGTTGATATTTGCATTTTTATATTTAAAATGTTATTATAAATGTTTTTATTTATAAAAATGTAAATGGTAATAATAGCCGTTTCCTTATAAGGAAACATTTTGACATTCATTAACTGAGCAGTCACTTGATGTTTATAAAATATTTCTCTTAAAACAATTTTTCAGGAAAATAGATTTCCCAAGTCTTGTAGCACTTTCCAATATTGTTATTGGTTTCCTTCCTAACCTTTTAGAATGTGGAATGTCAACATTGTAATTGTTTCATTATTTTCAAGATATGTGATATCCATTTTAGCTGTTGTTGATGTTGAAAGTCCTCAAGTGATGTATCAGATCATCCCATAAGTTCTGTTCGAATTTTGAATAAAGAAAGCAAGTGACCAAATGTTACATTTAATTACAGATTCAATCAACAATGTATTTTCCCTGATTATCTATGACTTCCTTCCATCTATTAACAAGCTTACTAATTCCATTACTGTAAAATTCTTTTGGCTTTGATTCGAAGAACTCACAAATGTCAGTTTTAACCTCTTCGTGTGTTACAAAATCTGTTTCTTCCAAATGATTCTGTAAGCTAGGAAACAAATGGTAGTCTGAAGGAGCGAGATCGGGAGAATAAGGTGGCTGAGGAATTTTCTCTCAACCAAGTTCTTCGATCTTTTGTGACGTGATTCTTGCTGTGTTGGGTCGCGAATTGTCCTGATGAAACATCACCTCTTTTCGATTCACTAGAGCAGGTCTTTTTTTCCTCAAAGCTTGGTTCAAACGCTCTAATTGCTGACAGTATATTTGAGCATTAATTGTTGCATTAGGTGGTAAGAATTCAAAGTGGATTATTCTTGGCGATCCACCAGATTGAAAGAAGAACCTTTTGCCCATGAAGTTCCCTTCTCGCCTGTGGCTGGGGTCCTTACCCTTTACCAAGCCACTGTCTACGACGCTTAACATTTCGATAAAAGATCCATTTTTCGTCGCCAGTCACAAGTCTATCCAAAAAAGGTGAAACAAGTTGGCGAGAATGGAGAGAAGAGCAGATGTCAACTCGGGATTTGAAGTTGTTTTCAGACAATTCATGAGGCACACATTTTCCAAGTTTAGGAACTTTTCCAAGTTGTTGAAGATGACGATGAACAGTTGTATGGTTTGAACTGAGAACCACTGCCGCAATTCCGCAACTGATAAAGCAGGATTTTCTTCAAGGGCTGCTTCAAGAAGCTTTTCATCAAACTCAACTGGACGTCAGGTTCGATCTTCATCTTCAAGGGTGAAATCTCCACCACTGAATTTTGCAAACCATCTTCTGCAAGTTCTTTCATTCACATATTCCTCTCCATAAACTGAGTGAATGTTTCTAGCCGCTTCGGCTGCTGAGTTTCCTTTCTTGAACTCATAAAGGATTATGTGCCTCAAATGATTCTTGGGTACTTCCATGTTAGCAGGGTTTTAATCAAACAAAATTTAATATTATTGTTCTCTGAAATAAAATTTGATCAGTTTAAATGCATGCATAAAAATAATGTTCAGCTCCATTAGACATTATAAAATACTCTTTAAATTTCGTTCATTTTAACAAAAATTTAAAATTCGGACAGAACTTATGGGATGACCTGATAGTTTCTGTTATTTGGTACTGTCCTTTGTTTGTGATTCTGTAGTTTATCATGTTACAGGCCCATAATCTATATTGGCCCACAAACACATGCCAAATAGTTGAAGACAACAACAAACAAAATGAAGGTTTGAGAAAAAAAGAAAATATTGCCAAGTTTATTTTTGTTAAAGAGAATACAACAACAAAAATAATACATTTTGCATAGTGCATTGTAGTGCACTATGCAAAAAGTATTGCTGCAGAGGGTGAGAAGAGTGTTGTCTTGAGAAGAACAGTTTTGTAGTCACTGGAGAGGATTGTCCTGAAAAGGATAGTTTTGTAGTTTATTGCATATCATTGCAGCTGGCAATGATGGCTGTAGCAAGCAGGAGCTGGATATCTACTGGAGATGACAAGCTGAAGATGATAATGGCTGGCTGGCTGGTGAGCTGGAACTACTGCTGATGACTGGAGCCATGGCCAACTGATACAACAGATACTTCATTTTGATCCTAGTCATCTGGGTCATGGAATGTGGTTATTTACCTTAGCCTCCTCACTGAGACGAGATGTGACACAAGGTCAGGTTTAATGTGGGGAACCTGAGCATGTACACTCAGGCTAAAGGACAAAAATTGCCTAGCCCCATCAGTTGTGATGGCATTGGTATGACTTCCACTCCACACTCTCTAGTGCAATGGAGAGTGCAGCCTCATGCAGCTGTTCTGCAGGACCAAGAATCTCACTTTGTATTTATTTTCCCTAGCTGCATTTCTGTCCACAGACAGAGCCACAAGCAAGTCGCACTCTGAGAGATGATAATTATTCCCCAGCATGAGCCATAGAATGAAGAAATTAAAATGGGGAAAATTGGTAGAAAACAGTTGAAAGCAAAGAATGTTAAATTCATTTAACAGGAATAACATAAGTAACCATTTGATCATCGGAAGAAAGTGGTCACAATGGTTGGAGCAAGGTTGATGATATACATTCATAGAAATTTACTTAAAGTAAAGATTTCAAATCAGATGAAGGGTAATTCTTTAGAAGATCAGGCCAGACATGACAGAATCTGCTCAAAATAAAACATTATTAAGAAAATTTAAATTTTATTGGAAAAACATTTTGTTGAATAAAATTGAATCTTTACTCATTGATCCAGATATCTATTTTATTAGTAAAATTACTAGTCAGTATAAAACTAATAGCTTTATTGCTTTATGACTAATTTTATTCTGTTTTTTTTTTCTTTATTATTATTATTATTGCTACTTTTCATCAAATCACATTGGGTTGATTCACTCTTCAATTAAATGTGAAGACAGTGAAAAATTGGAAATCAAAATTTAGTAAAATTGCTTTCTACACTTTGGTTGCTTGTTTTTCATGGATGTTACGTAAAACGTTTCGGCCATAAAAATCTATTATAATCTATCCATTATAATCTATCCTTTTCTGATATACTTTCATTTCATTCTCTGCCATCTTTGTTTTTCTATCTTGTAATAATAATAATTATTTTTTAAATTTTTTCAATGGAATGTTTTTACTATTATTGTCACCTTTTTACTCCATCTTGTAATGGTTGTTTTTTATTTCAAGTCAGCAGTTAATATTTATTTAAATTATCCATAAACTGATTTTTATAAAAATGTTTACCATTTGTAAATAAATCAATATACATACAGAGATGAATAGAATAAAATTAACAATAATTCAATATGTATGATTCAAACAAAATCAATTGAGATATAAAAAAAGAAATTAAGTTTCATGTAATTTTAAAGTTGGTTGATAAAGAAATATTTTTGTGTGAAATAAATGTTCTTTTCCTATATCTGAGTTCAAATAAAAGTCAGTATGTAAATGCATGAAAGATTTACAGAGAGAGAAGATTTACAGTGAGGGAGGAATACATTGAACTTTGCTGTGAACTTTACTGTAGTTGATTGAAGTGGGGTAGACGATTGAAGACTCTTCATTTGAAGTTACTTGTAGCTGGAAATAAAGTTCTGTTGAAAGCAAGTACATCTACCCAATTTTTTGTTGACAGACTTTTTTTATATTGCGTTTAAGAGGCTCAAAGCTTATGACATTTCAACACCAAAGTAAAACAGTTTGATTGGTTATCATTTTTCCTTTCTGCCATGTGATATGTTCTATACTATGCCTGCAAAAAAAGGATTTAATGAAACTTATTTTGTAATTTTCAAAATCAAAGGCGTACATGTAGCTCACAAAGTACTATGACTATAGAGTGATCTTAACTTAATCAAGATGGCCAAATTGATTAAGGCCATGTCTACAAAAGATCAGCTATAGAAATATGGTTATGTTCAAGTCTTATTAGAGGCAGTTTCTTTATTTGTAATTTTGCACTGTTTACACTCAAAGAGTGGAAACAGAGTGTGGACATAAAATGAGTAATAAATGATAAAATAGAAAATGCTCCATCTAAAGAATTGAATAAAATAAACTAACCAATTTCTAAACAGTTGTTTGTGGGTCAATGTCTACAGGAATTTATTTGTTGAATGTTGCACTTCACTTCAATTATAGAACAGCCTCTTCAAATTCTTCAAGTTTTTATACAATCACAGTTTGCAAGTTTTACATTTACTCAGATTATATAACATAAGTTACATTGTAATAATAATAATTTAACTAAGAAAATAATTTACATTGGAATAATAATAATGTTATTTAACTAAGAAAAATTAGTGAAAAAATTCAATTATTGTATTAAATCCTTAGTAGTAAGGAATTTAGTAGTAGTAAGGAATTTAAAATAGAAGTCCATGTCCATAGTTTCTACTATCATCTCTAAACTAGATCCTCACAAAGAATGTGGACCTGATGGCATCCCTGTACTAGTCATTAAGAAGTGTGCTCCCAAACTGGTTCCTGTTCTCTAAACTGTTTAATAAATGACTCACTGCCTCCTGCTCTCCAGCCTGCTTGAAATTATTGTTCCAGTTTTTAAGAACTCGGGTGAACCATCTGACCCTTCCAACTATCAGCCTATTAGCCTTCTACCGGTTTTGGGGAAATTCTTAGAGGTCCTAATCATTGCAGGGCCTTTTTTCAAACTAGCAATATGGCTTTTGTTTCTCCAGGTCAACTGCTGATGTACTGACGATAATTGCGGAAAGAGTCTATCATGCTTTAGATAAAAACTGTGAAGTCCAGGCTGTAGCTTTGTTGAGAATGGTATAACTTGTGCTGTTGCTTTAGATATCTCAAAAGCTTTCAACAGAATTTGGCATACAGGTCTTCCTCACTAGTTGAAAAGTTACTGTATCTCCAGCCAATGTTTTTAGCTGACCCACTTTTTCCAATCAAATCACAAAATGAATTTTATTCTGAACAGCCACTCATCTATATATTTTTGTACTAACACGGATGTCCCCCAAGGATCCATTTTTGGTCCCACTCTGTTTTTAATTTTTGTTAATGAAATTCCTGATGACATTTGATATCTACACTGATGACACAACCATTTACTCCTGCCTTGATAGTAATACTGACCAGTTCAACAAGGTCAAAATGACAGCTGATGTCCATTGTTAACTGGGGAAAAAGATGGCTTGTCAAATTTTAACATCTCCAAAACTCAACTTCTGTTCATTAATCATCTGGGAGGACTCTCTCTGCCTTCCATCAGCATGGCTGATACTGACCTCTAGGAAAGTGACTTGTTGTGCCTTCTTGGACTAAGATTCTCAGCTGAGATGAAGTGGAAAAACTATATTGAATACATTGCCAGGTCAGCTGCTAAGAAAGTTGGTTCACTTGTGTCATGCAAGACAATTTTTCTCTCCAGAATCTATCATATATAATATCCATGCTTATTTCTGCCACATCCGGTCTGAATCTGCAATATTACTGGTCCTGATCTGGTGACTTGGCTTCAGTCACTTTCCCACTGCCATAAGGTTGCCTCTCTGTCTTTTCTATAAATGCTTACATGGTAATTGTTTAGATGAGCTCTTTGCTATGGTACCTAGACTTTTTGAATTTAAGTACATGGCATCAAGATCTCATCAATTTTCAGTTGAGCTGTTTAGATGTAACCATAAATTCTATGCTAATTTTTTTTTTCTCATCCTTCTCACTTGTGAAACTCTCTTCTGGCTCCATGCTTTCCAGAAAATTGAAATGCAATGCCAATTGCTATCTACTGTCCTCTTGATTACTCATTTTTTCTCTTCTTGTTCATTATTAATGTTTTTGTTCCTAATTTTTCCACACCCTGTACCCTTTGTGCAGCTTTACCAGCCTTTTATGGGGTGAAACTGATTAGAAAAGAAAAAAAAATGGCAAATATATTTATATATATTAATCCATTAAAGACTAAATTGGATAAGCAAATTTTCTCTAATTACTTTTAAATAAAATATAAATTTTATTTAATGCATAATTATACTTTTCTTTGTTACATAGAATATAAATATTCTTTTTTACTATAGTCAATAATTTTTAAAAGTATTTTTTAATGTTTATTTCCTCCATCTTAATATATGGACAGATATGTGTACAGTGTCCGTAAGGTATTTGAAGACACGTGATTGTCTACCTGCAGTTATGTGATAATCAATTAATATGCTTTTATCTTTTAAGTACATCAATGGCAAATTATCAGCTAATGCAGATGAAACATCATTATCGTCATTGTTCTTTCCCCACTTTTCACTTAAAGTCCGTTATTCAGTTTCTTTTTTTGCCTTGAAACTGTTAAATTCTCCATTCATTATATCCCCCCCAAAATTGTTAACACCACTTTATAGTTTCTATTCACCTTAAAACTCCCTCATTGTTTAAATGTTTTGTCCATGATATTCTTAGCATTTGTTGGCAAACACATATCACTGTTGCTTTAATTCTCTACCTATGAAGAAATTGCTCAACATTCAATGTCATATAGGGAATAAGATATTACATAGCAGTTGAGTACTCATTTCTTTATTTCTAAATTTAAATTACAACTGCCAAATTTTCATTTTATGACCATTAAATAAACAACTGAATAAAAAATAAGCCTTTAACAAGATTTGAACTCACATCTGTGGGGAGGACATATTTTGTAGGGCTGTGCTTTGAATGGATTGGTGAGAAAGATTTTACCATCAGATGTCACTGAAGATATATAGCTATATTTCTCTGGCTGCTGCCATCTTGTCTCATATTTTACATCAATAGTATTACATATACCACTTTAAATTAAATAAAGGGTTCAGTTTGAAATTGATAGATGCCTGAGTACAACACCCAAAACACTGTGACAAGCAACAAAGATATGGACATTAGTCCAAATGTAAATAACTTTAGGTTCCAGAAATTCAGACAGAAATTAGATCAACAAATTTCTTAGATGAGGCAGTTAATAATTTTTCACCAGTCTTTTCTTCATTTCTGTTGCTTTTTATTACAAGATTAAAAGATAAGCTTTTGGTAAAATTTTAACACATTCTTAAGATTAGCCTAATAATCTCATCCAATAAGTTATGTTGTAACATGAACATTATTTAGGACATGCATATTATTTAATGCAGTTATCAAAAATGTTCCATTTTCCAAAATAAATCAAAACATTCTTTTTTTTAAATACACTGTGAATAGGCACAGGATTTTCACCAACAAAAAAGAATTTAATGTTTAAGTTATACATGTAGATGAGTTTTTGAAGTAGCATAACAAAGAAAAAGTCTATACACTTTCTAAAATACCCAGAAACATTCAAAATTTTTATTATAATGAAATTTATTTTATATTTATTATTACATTGTGAAGATTCTAGAAAAGGTATCATTGCATTTCTGTAACATAAATATTTCCACTACAGGTAATTTTAATTTCTGTACTGAAGACATTTATGTGCCATTTCTATAGAAAAACTTTTGATATAAATTTCATTCATAATAATGCTTTATACAAAAATACATTTACAGTGGACATAGACTTGAAAAAAAATGAAAAAAATGAAGAAAATAATCTTTTGAACAACATGGTCAAATCTTAATGCTGATTAATAAAACAAACACATGGAATTATATAAAGAGAAAATATGCAGTAGCATGTTTTTTTTATTTATTGAGAGATGATTTTCTAATGTTCTTTCAAAAGATCAGCTTCCAAGATCAAAGATTTCTGACAAAAACATCCAAGTAAACAAATAATTCACATCATGGTAATTCGGCGATGGTCAATTTTTTCCAGTTGTACCAACCTGAGAAAAAAAATGTTAAGGAAAGTGATAATGAAAATGGTTCCAACAGCAAAATAATGATGAACCCATTTTAAGATTAACTGAAACATTTAACAAAAAGGATATTTTATAAAAGCTTTTCTTTGTAGTGTCTGAAAAAAATATAAAAACTATAGAATAATGTAGTAGTCTATACTTTGTGTTAGTCATTTTGCATTTCTTCTGAGTAATAATTCTTGTAGTCATAACTTTTTCAAAATTATATTTAGGACACTAAAATAAAAATTATTGTATCTGCTATTTAGTCTTAAAATACTTGTCTTCCCTTTTTATATTAAGGGAAATTTTAAATTACTTACAACAGAGTTTGTTATTTTTTTAAATTGTAAGATACCAAATGAAAATGTTCAACTCGTATTAAAAATTAAGTCAATGATAAAGCAACAATGTTTAAAGTAGTTGAAAATTACCAAACAAAAGAATACAGAGCAGTGACAATTTCATACATTAAATATCATCTTAAGATTCCAAATAAATCATAAAATAAACTGATATCTATTTTAAATAAAAGGATACGGTTTCAACTGTTCAGCAAAATTTTTCATGTCATCTTGAATTAGTTCCTGCCCAGCAGGAGCAACCACAGTCAGCTCTACTAAATAAGACAAAGACAGTGGTTCCAAGTTCTCTACATTGTTTGGCTGCAACATCTGAAATTGGAAAAGAAAAAAAAATTCTCATTCAGAAGTAAAGTATTTAGATCACAGCAGGTAAACATTTAAACAAAACAAAGATCAGCTATCTGGGTTCAAATTTAAGTCACGGGTTTCAAAGTCACTTAAAAAAAACTTATTTGATAAATGGAATTTATTTGAAAGTAAACACGTTCTCGACTGCCATGAAGTGGAAAGACTATTGAATCTTGCTAGGTCAGCTGTTAAGAAAGATGGTTCACTGTATTGTGTGAAACAATTTTTCTCTCTAGAATCTATCTTGCATATCTATAGGTCTACCATTTGTCCATGCTTAGAGTATTGCTGCCACATATGGTCCTGTGCCTCTACTATTTAAATTCAGCCCTTTGATAAGATCAAAGAAGAATCAGGAATATTATTGGTTTTGATCTGACAGCTCAGCTTCAGTCACTTTCCCATCACTGTGTATTGTCTGTGTCTTTTCTATAAATACTTTCAGATGAGCTCTTCACTATGGCACCTAGACATTTTGAATTTAAGCACAGTACTAGACTGGTGTCAAGATCTCATCAACTTACAGTTGAGCTGGCTAGATGTAAGCATAAATTCTATGTTAACAGTTTATTTTCTTGTACTTCTCTCTTGTGGAACTCCCTTCTGGCTCCAAGCTTTCCGGTCAACTTTAATCTGCAAAAATTGAAATGCAATGTCAATTGCTATCTACTGTTCACCTGATTAATCTTTTCTCTTCCCACCCATTATTAAGGTTTCTGTTCCTAATTCTTTCACACCCTGTAACCCCTTATGTCTTAGTAGTTTTACTGCCTTATGGAGTGATAATGATTAAAAAAAATTTTTTAAATCTAATAAAATTTAAGATGAAAAAATATACCGTGCATAATGATTTTGTAATCATTGTAATTATTCATTTTTGACATCTTTCTTTTCTTATTGTAGTAATCTTTTTCAATCTTAATCAAAGAAGTAACTAAGGTCAATGGATCCAGGTTCAAACTTACTCATTCTGATTCATGCTTCTTGATTAACAATAATAAAATAGAAAACAAAGCAAAAAAATTAAAATGAAACAAAAATTAACAATAAAGTCAACAAGAATGATTATGAACTACAAAGGAAATATATCTGTTAAACACTTTACATGGAATTAATTTGAAGCCCCTAAATATTTCTTCCAACATGATAACACATAAACAATCTCTTGCAAATAAGAGCCTACAGTTTTTATCAATTCCCAACATTCTAATTCATGTAAAGGGAAAAATGAAAATTCAACATAATTAATATTTCATAAATTATTAAAATGAACAGGAGGCAGAATTATCACAAAGAAAAAATTTGAGCAGAATTATTCTGATCAAAAAGGTTCTCTCATTTTTTTTAAATAGTTGGAAAATGAGGAAAAGAAAAATAACTTAGTTCATACAGCGTAAAGTAAGGGATAATCTGCTGCTTACAACATCGAGCAAAAGTCATAAGTAGCAACCCAGAGACATTAGATAAAGAATTGGTCAGTATAAGTAGTACCCTACAACATAACAACTACCCTGGGCACACGGCTGCAGCCCCAATAAACTGGGATAGGATGATACAAGGGGAGGACAACAACACTCAGAAAACAGTCTGCCTGCCTTATTTATCGGAGAAAATACAAAGGATCTGCAGTCCATATAACATCAGGACAACCTTCAAAAGCTGGATGACACTGAGCAGATATCTCTCCCAAGTAAGACCTCCCATAGAGGAGAACATGACTAAAGACTGTGTGTACACCATTCTTTGCAGCTGCAGAAAGAAATATAAAGGGGAGACAGGCCGCCCCCTTAAGGTAAGGCTTCAAGAACACCAGAAAGCTGTAACACAAAGGGAAGTGGAAAAATCAAGTGTGGCTGACCACATATGGAGTGAAAAGGGAGATCACCACTCTCTGTGGGATCAGGTTGAGATCATAGACAAATAACATCATTGGAAAATTCGTAAACTTAAGGAATCAGCACATATGCTAGGCCACAAAAATCTCCTGAGCCGACCAAGCATAGAAATAAATACAATATAGGAACCAGTAATAAGGAGTGCCAGAGAAAATCAATAATAACAATGAAAATTGCAATATGAGCTCTGGTAAAAACATGTAATAATAACTGCAAAAATTGTAATATGAGCACTGGGAAAAAATGGTTGCTGAAGATAGGTTTATATTACCCAGAAATTCATACACAGATGTCCTCAAAGACACATGACACAGTGGATAAAGGCATTAGTTAGATCCAGTGACAGGACTCAAAGAGTGTGAGTTCAATACCTGGTTAATGCGGTGGAGAACTTGGAGAGGGGAATTGACAGGAGATAACTGATAACTGGCATGGCACATAGAACTAGAAAAGTCTACCCCAGCGAGCGAAATAAAGGGTTCAGTTCAACATTCCAACCACCTGAAGAAGGCTGGGGCATACAATGGCCAAAACATTGTCATAAATATGGTAACAATGAGGACAATAATCTGAATAATGTAAATAGTGTACATAATACCTCATCTTAGAAATATAGACAGACTTAATCTTTGTTTAGCAGAAGTTGGCAAAATTTGTTATAAAGTCACTTTTGATAACAGTAAATTTAGATTCTGCAAAGTTTTTTTCATGTGAAGACTTTTGTTAGCATAGAAAAAGGTTTTCAGTTTTTAAAGAACAGATTTTATTTAACAAAAAGGTTATACTCCGTTTTAAGGAATGACACCAAAATTATATCATACAACTGATATCTCAAACTTACTGAAAAAATTGTATTTATATATTCAAAGATATGACCTAAAAGTGTTAAGTGTTAGTGCCTTTACACAATATTCATTATTCACACAAGGAAACATATCTGTACAAAACAAATATCACTGTTTTCCTTTTTTAAATGTTGAACAAAACATACTCTGAAGATCTTTGATACAGTCACTTTCATTCTTCCCTTGTGGAAAAAATAGCCCTTGATCACATATTCATAGTCCAACCTGCAAGAAAAATTAAAAAAGGTTATTATTCCCAACAAATATTAAAATAGAAATTATCTAGATCAGTATTCAACAGATGATGGCACATGGATCAAATGCAACTTTATAGAGGAAATAGGCTATTATTCTGAAATAATCATTATTTTATATTAGTTTTCTTTTAAGATTATTATGCATAAAATTTAAAAAAATGTCTTGTTTATACATTACTGAGACTCTTCAATCAGATCTACAATTAGAAGTGATCAACCTGCAGAAAAGGACATGTTGAAAGGCAAGTACAAAGAAGAAAAGTTAACTGACTTTTACAAATGCCTTCCATATGAAGAAAGTATATTATGCTTCTATAATCTTTTGTCTGACAATTCTATCATTTGCCACAACATAATTATACAATATTCAAACATGAAATATGCTAAATTTCATAATCTCATTAATTCTGTGAATGCTACTGCTAAACAACTGTATTAGAGTTTGTTTTTTATAATAAAATCTAATTTAATATGGTTTAAATATATATATATATATATATATATATATATATATATATATATATATATATATAGAGAGAGAGAGAGAGAGAGAGAGAGATACGCATGCATTTTTGGCCCTAAATCCCAAAAAGTTTGCTGACATAATATACAAACTAACCACATATCATGGTTAGACATTTTATCAGAGATTAGAAAAATATTTTTTTATAATCTGACTTTCATCAGCAAAATAAAAAAATTCTGGTTTCAATATGAAACCAGAATTTTTTATTATATTAATAACATAAAATGATCAAAATAAGAATGTTTTTGTTGTTTTCAAAGAATAGAATAAGAATAATAAAAAAATGGAAGCAGTGGTTTATTTCTGTTCAAAAAACAATGCATCCAGAAAAAGTTATTTATTCTAAGATCAATGAGGTACACTAAGAAAATTTATACAGAGGTATGCTTTATTCATGTGTAAATGTAGATTTTATGAAATTATGCTTTTTAAAAAACAAGATTTATCTGTGTTTGATTATAAAGACACTGACATTGAAACATGAAAAATATCTACATAATTGAATAAAATCAAATAAAAAAGAAAAGAACAATTGCTTCACCTGAATCCCATTTCGTTTAGAAAAGTAACAACATTGTCTGATGTACTGACATCGACATATGTTCTGACAAGTGTGTGACGTGTTTTATCTCCCACCTCAGCTTGGCCAACATAACGGAGATGCCTGGATACAAAAAGAAAAAAATCTAAAAAGATTTTTCATGTTTGCAGAAATTTAAAGAAGAAATTATAATACAAGATACTTTGTGAAAGAAAAGTGAAAATCTGAAATTCCCCAAATCATATTTCAGTTCAGTTTTAGAATTTTCAAAGAGTTTCAAAGAAAAATGTATGAGCAATTATCTCCATTTTTAAGTGATGATGATGTAGTAAAGGGCCAGAAGTTCTTATCAATATTTATTGGAAATGTCAGGAATAAACAAATAGAATCAAAGTTATAAACAAATAATATATATTTATTTATTTGACTTCAATTGGAGCAAATCCTTTGTAACTCTGGGTAGCGAAAGTTCATTCAGCCTGGTATCAATAATTGATAGGCATATTTTGGTAGAAGTCATCATCTTGTTGGCTGTTGTTAGAAGTGTAATTACTTTGGAAATAGGTGAAGTGTCAGTATATTTGTCAGCCTTCAGACGAGGGGGAAAAATGTCTTAAGCAGACTTAGTTTCTTCACACAATAGACTTGGCTGGTTTCCCTGGCAGTCTCTTCTCTGTCTTTGCCTCTTCTTAACTGTGTTTATATCCTTTAAAAAAGGACTCCAGACCACTGGTACAAAGCTTGGTTTCAGCTAACATCAATTCAAAAGTCTGTTTTTTTTTGATTGGCTGAAATTCTTTTATTTTACAATGTTATTTTTTCATTTTTTTTTTTTTTATAGGAAAGTTATACGTGGAGCCGCTCTTATTTTGGTAGATTTCTAGCCACAATGGCTAGCTAGACTCATGGACTACCAATCTTCTACCATTTTGCAGCATCTTTTCTTCTTCCTCGTTTTGAAGGTTGCTTTCTCATTGTGAGAGAGAGAGAGAGAGAGAGAAAGTGATAAGGGCTTTAAAGGAAAGGAAATGCCGTTTTTTAATTGGAATTATTATATATTTTATTTTCATATTTTTTTTCCACAATGTTACTTCTGATATTGAAAATAACGTTGAAGTTGAAGACTCGACCATAACAATCTATATCTGACATTTTATATCATCAGTGATAAGTATGGAATGGAACACGTATTGTAAAATTTATTAGACTATAAAGATAGTTAGTTTTACTTTTGTTACAGTAAAAATATTAACTAATTTCGCTTAATTTGTAATAAAACCTTTCCTTATTGGTTGATTTACTCTTGTTGTTACAAGAAATGCTAAATTTTAAAAAAAAATGTATAAAATAAGAAGACTGACCAAGGTGCATTTGGTGCCTTCAGACTATGTCTGACTCTAAAGTACACTTGCTGATTGTGATTGTTCTGGGCCGTTGAAGAACCTAAAATGCGTAAAAAAAAAAAAAAAAAAAAAAAAAGTGTTATAAATCAAAACAAGGGGAAACAATTCTAATTTGCGTAAAAAAAACATGATCAGTTTTATGCAACTTACAAATATTTAACAATTAATAATAATTATTTCAGGGTATACAGCCGTATCATTTTGATTATTGTTTAGTCGATGAATGTGCTAAAAATGTGATAAAACATAGTAAGGAAATAAATGTATAATATTCATCTGCCTCAACCTAAAAATGAAATAATTTTTTTTATCTCTAGCAAGACAACAATTTATTTTCAGTTATTTTTTTCTTTAAATGAAAAAAATTAACTATTTTGAAGATAAAATCTACCGTGCAAGAGATTTTTTTTTATATTTTTATTACAAACACATACATATAGCACATGTTCCGTTTTTTTTTTTTTTTTTTTGCTGTTCGAATTACGATTTTTTATTTTTATTTTATTGTTTCAACAATAGCTAAAAACACTCTCTAGTACAAACACTAACAGTGAGTGTAATTCATAAAAATTCGGTGGATTATGATGGAAATATGTTATTTCTTACACCAGTTTTAAATTTAAAAAAAAAAAAAAAAAAAGAAAGACGAATCAAGATTTAAAAAAAAACATTAATAAATGTAAAATGTTACAAAACTCGTTTAAGTGTACTAGCAACGAGTTAAAAACTAAAAGTAGTAAACATTTTTATTGATATAATTCCAGGTGAAAATTAAAAAAAAAAAAAAGGAATGAACTTACGTAAAGCAAAAACTAATTCGTGATCATGAAAACTTTCATAATCGTTTTCGGCATTGTCACACAAACCACGAAGTCGATTTAAAAGAACATCACATGAATTGTCAACAACGCTTCCCTGAAGTAAATATTCGTGGAACGGTGCTGCTGTATGTCTGTGGATAGATACAGATCCTTCCATATTTTTTTCTAAAGAAAAAATATAAATATTTAAACAGTTCACAGAGAATAAAAATTCCGAAAAATTCGCTTCACGAAACACGTAATTGTTTTAAAAAATACGCCAAAACGGTGTGCAACTAAATTCTATCACGGTGAGAACGTTAATAAGTTCACCTCAGAAAAAAAAGGCTAGGGCATCTATTTTTCTCTTCTTTTATTTCTTACATTTTTTTTTTTTTTTATTTATTTTCTTTTGATTTTTTCTTTCTTAGAACTGAGTTATTCAGTGACTATTAAAATTTAGGTCTAGATGCAATTTAAAAAAAAATCAGATTTGAGATTTTGTTTCTGCTTTCAAAATCAAATGTGGAAATTTAACTGCAGATTTAATTTAAAATTTAAATCAAATCATTCAAAAATCTGTTTGCTTCAAGATATCTTACGAAGAATAGAAAATTCACAAAAATTATTGTTGAAACAAATGAGAGTAAATTACCAGTTATTTATAAAACTATATTGATAATTTTTCTTTACGCGGATAAAAGATTTTAGTTGATTTTGTTTTACTAGTGATAATATTTGCTGTTATGCGAATCAAATCCTTTTCTATTGCTACACCATCAGCCGTTTCTTTGTTAGAAAGATTTGCAATTTACTTAAATATTTGCACACATATGAACAGGCAACTACATTTGAATATATATTTAATTTTCAGTGTTTCTAGCAGATGCAAAAACACAAGCTTTGCGCATTATACAGGGTGCGGCAAAAATACCCCCTACATAATAGTAGTGGCAATAGTGTCTCAATCAAAGTCTTCTTACCAGGTGTTTCTGCCGAACTCTGTAATAGATTTCAGTCATTTTTGTGAGTGAATAAGCTTTAATAACTTTTTAAATCAGTTGCTCAATATTACTATTAAATTAGTAATGCTTGTTCACTCGCAACATTTACTAGAATAGAAAATATAAAGAAATTTATGTGAAATTTTACAATTCTATGCCCCTGTAGCGGATTGGCACCATTATGTAGGGGTATGTACTACATATATTTATCTTTTGACTAGAAAAGGCGTGATTAAGGAAAGCAAAAACGCTGAAGGTTACTATCCAATGTGGCATGCACATTGCAATTTATATTTGACATAAAATAGCACATAGTATAAAATACAAAACAGAATGTAATGATTCAAAACTTAACAATTGAATTTATTAGTGTTTGGTGTACATGCATATAAGCTGAAGGTTTGATAGAGTTATGTCTCTTAGATTTGGAAATATTTGTACTTGAGCTCATAAAGTGAATTAATTATTAAACTGTAGTTTAGAAGAACAAGTTCCTGTTGCATGTTAGGAATTGTGTATTGGATAAAGTTGGTAAGAGTTCAGAAGAGATTTCAGAGTTCGTACTTGCGTGAAATGGTAATGTTCTTTAACGTCTGACCGCATGGTCAAGACGAGAGTTCTTGAAGGTCACATTTTAGCAGCAAAGAATGAGACGCAAGAGTGACGAAAAAGAGAGAGAGAACCACTCGTAAGATGGTGTATTACGTGACTGGCTCAGAGCATATTGAGCGGGAAAACAGACTTGCCGCGTGCAGGCGGTTTGATTGGTCAGAATTGACCAATCAGCAAGTTAGTTTTGAGGAGATCAACCAATGAATGCTTGTCGCATGATTTCTATGTACTGTGTATATGTTACCACACCCCTGCCTAAAAATGAAGAGTTTATATTCGGATAGCCTTTACTTGGTATGCCTTGATTTGAGTCTGTTTTTGCGTCGATATAAAATTTGAATCTTCTACGAAAAAAGTTTTGAGAAGGAAAATTCATCCTTTGGATTTTCCCACCAATCAGAGGCAAGGAATTTAAAACCGTGATAATTTGAAATGGTACCAGAATAATATGCGGTGTGGCTGTAATGGATAAAGGTTCAAAATGAGAAAGTGGAGAGCAAAGTTCGAATTCTAGTCAGGTTCGTTACATTCACTTTCGTGCAAATACCCTTCGAAAAGGTATGAATCCATCTAGTCTCCCCTATGTATATATGTATGTATGTGCGTGTGTGTGTTTGTGTGTGTGTTGGTCAGCCCGTAGCCAGTCATGACTTGACAGATTCTATTTTTAAAAATTATCTGGGAATTGCTATGCCTTCATGAGAAAGATAGTAATGGGGTTTCCCTTCGTTTGAAATTCCGAATTTTCCTTTCCCTGATTAATTAAGTCTAGAAACTTTGCTTATCTCTTCCACTTTTTTTATATCTATGACAATACACACACACACACACACACACACTGCAATTTTTTGTAGAAGCAAAATTTCAATGCAAAGAGATCACAAATTCCAAGAATTTGAATTTCATCAGACATATTTTCTAAACACATAAAAATAGAAATAACACTGCCCAGTCAAAAAAACAACTCCTGGAATCCGCTTTGGAACCGATCCGGTGCCATTAATAGTGGGAATTCAGCATCAATTTGTTTTCTTTCGTGACTGTATCTTAAACGATTTTCTTATTTTTCAGTATTTCTAATGAAATGTATATTCAGCTCAACACTATTAATCAGTTTTTCCCTATCACTGGTCATATGGCACATTACATATCAGGATTCTTCAATGTCTCTTTCACTCAAATTCAGTTTATCTACTACGGCTCTATTTTACCCCCGCCTGCAAGCAATAATAATGGAATGATTTATAATATAGGAGTAAACATTCAAGGATCGACAACCAAGATTTTCAACGCTACAAGCTCCCCCACCCCAACCTAAAAACAGTTTCACTTGAGATTGAAAGCCAATACACAAAATGAGTAAACACTGTAAACACTAAATAAGTAAAAAGGTTCTATTCACAAGTAGTTAAAAAGAAAAGTTATCAATAATAGATGTTTACGTTATCCAACATGGAAATCAGACAACGTTACAGTCTGCTTTGGTGCATTCGGCAAGGAAAAATCATTGTAGTGTCCACAAGCCATGTAAATGTCTGCCCAAAGATAACTACTGGTCTTCATTTTGAATGCACAGTGAAGTACTTGGGATACATTTTGAGAATTTTCAAGGGTCCTCTGTAAGATGGCTTCAGGGTGTGAGAGTTAATAGAGTCGCACACAAAAATATGATTACAAGATCTTAAAAGTTCCGGTATATACATGTTTGGAACTTTATGCCTGAAGGTTGTATGATAATTTCACTATCTTCTATTTCAGTGTTTGACGATTGACGAGGGATTTTGGATCCACAGCTTTCTGAAAGGAACACTGTCTAAATAGTCTGAGCGCGGGTGTCATACACCATCTCGGCGGACGAGCATTGGGCAAACATGGACATTTGTGCCCGCAAAAACAGACTGTCAAAAATGATATCGCTGTTATTTTAACTAAAAATAATTTTATATGTGCAGCATTCTAAAAACTAATACAATTGTATTAAAACTAATGCAATGGAATATTTATCATTTACTAATTTATAAATAAATATGAAAGCATTCACCATTTTATGAAGTTCGAATATTGCATTCTTTTTAATTGTAATAGTTTTTAGAATGTTGTAAAATTAAAATTATTCTTGTAAATAAACAATCTAATAAATATTAATATTAATCTGATAAATATTTAATATTTTTGTTGTAAATTCTCAAGAATAAAAAATGTATAAATTTACTTTCATGTTTTATTACAATTGTAATCATATAACTATAAACATTACCGAAGAGTAAAGGTAGTTAAAATAAAAGCGGTGTTATGGGAAAAACCGTCCTTTTTTTTTCGGATACAAATCTCTGTGTTTGACGAACATTGATGAATGTCATTATTTACTATCGTACCGAAGAATAACTATGGGAAGGGACTCCAGTAATTTTAAATTATTTTGTCGCTCAAACTAACAAACAAGTCGACCTTGACCTTCGCAACCTTTTTATTCGCAGAATTGAAATCAGCAGTAAACGACAAACCCAATATGTTTGAATCCTAAACCTACCTTCACAGATATATCAGATATGGCAGTGTTGACTAAATATTGGAACAGCATTACGAGTAATTTTATATTTACTGTTCTACTCCCATTAGCCAGGAAATGCTTGAACAAACGAAATAACATAATATTGGGAGCCTTTTTCCGACGAAAACCAAACTGTTTGCCACTGATGTTCAACCACTGGCTGAGCAATGGAAATATACCCCAAGATTTCACCAACGGGCGTCATCGAGTTGCTTCGCAAGAACAAAAGCCGAGGGGATGGGATAGATAATTTTCGCCTTTTGACTATGCTAAATGTAAATGTGAAGATTTTGGCGAGGCTCATAGCCAACCGTTTGCAGTTTGTCCTCCTCTAATCTGATTGACCCCGAGCAGACTTGTGCTGTGAAGTGCAAGACTATTCAGGGCAAACTTAATATGGTTCGCCACATCATAGAAAAAGTCGAGGGTGAAGCCGCGTTGATCAATTTGGATCAGTCCAAGGCATTCGATAGGGTGGACCATCGTTTTCTCGAGGCTGTCTGTTGAAACTTGACTAATGCATGGAATAATAATGCAACACAAAATGTACTTAGAACAAAATGTATTGAAACAAGAAAGTGTACACAATATTTACATATAGTCTTTTGTATATTCCTGGTAAGACCGTTCCTGGAGGATGTGTTGACTTGAGTCGCAGTCGGGCAGAGTCTCTGGTTGAATCTCTTGATTCCTCCCTCTCTTCCCGGTACCAACCATATTTATATGGTCGGTACTCCACTATGCAAATTAGGTGGATCCTACCACAACACTGTCCTTGCATCCGCTGGCTTTGGGCCGCACTTTCCCACCTGGATCCAGGGTATCTAGTGGAAGTAAATGGGATAAGGTCGGAACCTTTCACCTTGTCTTGCTCCATTCGTCAGAGTTGCCACTCTCGCCTATGCTGTACGTTCTTGCTTTAGAGCCCTTCCTGCGCAATGATGAATCCGGTCCTTCGCGGAATCTCGTTGCCTGGTGCCACCAACGCTGCCAGGTATTTTCGCCGATGCTGACGACGCATCGGTGTTCGTAAAAACCGCAGCCGAGATTTATGAAGTCGGTAAAGAAATTTGTAGGTATGAGACGGTGGTCGGGGGGGGGGGCAAGATCAATAAGTCTGTCGGCTTGCGGTTGGGTGAGTAGGAGGTGATTCCTCTTCCCGGGCCCTCAGTATCTGGTTCGGGCCCGGACTTCAGCTGGACACAAACTGGTCGCAGGTTCAAAAGAAGGTCGAGGAAACAGTGCGTCTGTGGACTCGAAGGAATCTTTCCTTGAAGGGGAGGGCGGAAGTGTGCATTTCGCACATCTATCCGATTCTTCTTTACTGGCTCTCTGTTCTTCCACTCCCGTCTACCGAACGACAAAATTTCGTTGATGACCTTTTCGATTTTCTTTGGAGAGGGAAGGCTCACCTGGTACGTCTCTAGGTCTGCTACCTCCATCCTGCAGAAGGCGATCAAGGAATGCCCAGCGTTAAGACTCATTAACATACGCTGCGCTTGAATTTCCTGCAACGTATGTGTACCGAGGAGAAGGAGGATGAGGAGGAGGGCGAATTCTAGAAGGAAGACGTTCGCCGATCTTCCCCATGTCTGGGAAGTGTACATTTGGAAGAGGTGGAGGCAAACTGAATGCCTCAAGGCGAATGCCCTTTCTATGGGGAATACTGAAATGCGCTGTGCTGCCTCTCTGACACTCAGACGTTGTCTCAGAAGGCATTATATCGAGTGAGGGTGGAAGTCAAAGACAAACTCCAGGACGAGCTTGGTCTTACGAATGAAGAGTTTCGCTCCGTTCCGCTTTGGGCGCCCGGGTTGAAATGTCTCAACAACGACGAGGCATAACTCACCTAGCTGGTGTTGCGAGGGGCTCTCTGGTTCAGCAAGAATCTTTAAGCAGCGGGGCTGGCGGTTTCGCCAGAGTGTGTACAATACGATGACTGAGAGGAGTCCATTGCACACACCTTCTTTCACTGCAGTGTCGTACACTCGTTGTGCAAGCTGAATGAAGGCTACATGGTTCGCATCTTGGGCGGAAAGTTTTTCGTCCTGGAAACCAGCTCCGTTTGTACCAATGTGGTACCATCAATGTCAAAGGACCAGCAGTACGTTCTTTTGTGCCTGCTCGGCATCATGCGAATGGTTGTATGGACGACGCGGCAGAAGTAATTTCACGGAGCCGAGTTCTCTTATCAACTGGTCTCTTTGTTTAAGCATCAGCTTAAAGTTAATATCAGGGTGGAAAGGGCGTGTCTCTCTTCGTCGAAATTCGGCAAATGTTGGATGAGAGTTTCGCGCTTGGTGCGTTATGAGAGGTGCTGACCTTGAGTGGTTGTTGGGCGCTACTTAGGATTTTGAGCCGCTCACCGAAACATCAGCCGTTTCATACCCGGTTTAAGGTAGAATTTTTGTTTTTAAGTCTTTTGACCTACTTTGTCAAAACTAGCTAGGGTATGCAAATGTATAGGCCCTTCCTTTTTTGTACCATATTTATTTTCTACTCCATATCCCCCACCCCTTGTTTTAGGTGACAGATGTTTTTGTTCTCTGGTGAGACCAGATATTCCCAATATCTGGCCATTTCACCAGGTTAACCAGGATTTTCTGCCACGCTTTCATTTTGGTGCGGCTCCCCATACTAACACATGTATTTATATTGTTGTACATAGATTTCATTCATTTTATATATATTCATTGATTTTGCATGTATTCCCGGCGCCGTGAAATGTGTAAATAAAATTTCATACTAGGATTTTCTTTGAGTAAATGAGATATTTTGGTGATCGTGGTGTGACAGGTGCAAATGTGTTGTTATGGTGAAAGGAAAATTGTAAGTACGAATGGGGCAATGAGAGTGACTTACTAGTTCTGAGTTAAGACAAGAGAAGACCCGTCCTTTTCACCAACACCCCTCTTCGCCCTTGTGGCACATTTTGTATTTCGATATGAATAAATATAAGGATCAAAGTGTAGTATCCGTACACTGCCTTTCGATCTTCCGGTGCTCCGTCGAGAGATACTCTTCGGCGTGACCCCGTTTCCGCGGTTGATCCTCCCTGGAAGACGTATCGTCTCACTGACTCGGCCCCTGTTTAGGAACTTCAGCTTTGCCTAATCGCTGAAGAAGACGGCCAGGCGGCATCCACTCCAGTTTCGGTTCTTTAACACTTCTACCCGGTAATCGCCCAGCTACCGTCGCCGATAACACTTCTACTGGCAATCCACCAGCTACCATCGCCAATAACACTTCTGCCAGACAACTAATCAACTTTCCTGACCAAACAAAACCCTACCGGTCATCCTACAAGACGATCAACCTACCAACGATTTCTCTGAGTACCAAACCAGTCATCCCGGACCTGACACCAATCCAGACATTTCTCCTGATTTTACATACTTGTATGTAACGCGCGTAGTTTTTGTAAAAATAAACCCGACGTTTGATTAAAATATAAACCTTCGCCTTTGTTCTCTCATTGTCTTGGCTGTTCACACCTTTCTTTAAAAACAAATAAGCTTGTGGGGTCGACATCATTATTGACTCCACATCAAGTTCAACACTTCAAGATTTGCTTCAGGATGGTAAACAATGGTGCAGATTCACTTACTATCCAAACGTTTCATTAATATTAGTTAATGATTCTTTTGAAATCGGATTCAAATTACCACCCTTTGTCTATGGATATTTTTCGTAGCCGCGAGGAACTAAAACTCTCGATGAAATGAAACAACCCAATACTGACTATCGTAACGGATGTGACGCAACACAAAATAAGAAGAACCAGATTCGTAGAAATTAAGATAGAAGAAAAGAGATTACATCTAATAACGAATAAACCCTGGATTTAATAAACCATTTTCACTGTTCACACATTGAAGCAATGAAAGTATTCACGAATTGAAGTATCGAAGGTTTCATGCATCAATATCAACAGATCTACAAACCAACTTTAGTTAAAACATGTCAATTCACTTGGTAGGATTTTTCTATGTCGTACAATAATAAATTTGTCGATATTGTTCTGACTGTTTTATTTGTATTTTCATTTCTTTATTTCTACACAAGTCCAATATCACTAATTACATACCAATTTCCCTGCTGAGCTTCATACTGCATCTTAATGCAGTACTGAGCAACCAATGAAGGCAATAATATATCGGTCCGTTTTAACCTGAAGTCTTGAATATACAAATTGGTAACCAAACCAAACCGGCCGAACTCGATCTACCTCCATAAAAGAATAATTTTATTACCACCTTCCACAAAAATTAGTAACTTAGTTATAACTTGATTAAACTACAACAAATAGCAACACGACCCTGCACAACACGAGGATTTTTTCGTTTTTTCGATTATCTCGAAGGTGTTTTCTGTGTATCAGTGTCGAATGATAGGGGTTGTTATGTAGCGGTAGGTTCTGGGGATAGATTAGTAACCGACTGTTCGAGATAAACAGGCTTGAGTCGGTCAATAAAAACAGTTTTTCTTTCACAGTCAATTTGAGTGATAAATATATACTTTTGTTTCTTGAGATGTCATTTTATTACTCTTACGAATTCAAGAGTAACTGTCCTTCGGTATCTCCAATTGCCTTGATCTATCCACTACTCTTCTCCTCATCCTTTCTTCTATCACTCCTATCTGATCTTGCTCCAAATTTTCTGTAACCCCTTGCGTCCTAGTGGCTTCCCGCCTTGCTTGGGGTGAAATGTTTAAATAAAAAAAAAAAATAAAAAAATAATGACGCTACTACTTCGCGCCAACAGGACAATGAAAATAGCTTTAATCCTGTAAAAGTTACAGATAAGGTATACAAATATAATGGTGTATTTTACATTACGTATAGATATGTGCGGAAGTTAACTGTTATAGATATTTATATGTGAGTATTAACTGATATGAAATATACCCTAAGGCGAAATGTGAAAAATTAGATTGAATTAAGATTAAGTTTGATTCACAATTTCGAGAAGTTATGACGACAATCACGTCAATTTCGAGAAGTTATGACGACAATCACGTGAAAAAAATGAAAGGTACAATGGCCATAGCGAATAGCAAGGAACATCATGCTTAAGCGTTTTATTTAAAGCATTAACTGTGAATGACTGAAACTTTTGTCACGGCATTTCTGCCTATTCTATGAGTGGCGGACATTTTAATGGTTTCTTTCTTTCGAAAGAAAAAAAGATGGCTTTTTACATCGTAATTGTAATGCTCATTTTAAGTATAATGCCGAAAATAAAATTTAGGATGGGTTTCAAAATGCAAATAAATTGCTTTCAATCCATGTGTTCCCTGTCAAATTTAAAGGTAAAATCAATAGCTTATTTTCACAGGAAACTCTCTTGAGCTTATGTCTGATATCTGTTTAAACTAGAAGGGAAAAGCTTTTATCTGTTATATGTAGTACCTAACTCGCTTTCCAAAATGGATTTTAAATTGCGATTATGGAGTATTCGCTTAAAGCAATTACAAGCGAAACTATGAATTGCTTTTCCAATTGAATGAACATTTTATGATAAAAAAAAAAAAACATTTCAGTGTCGTCACCAAATTAATTCGTTATAGAAGATAACGAATTAATTTGGTGACGACACTGAAATATCCGAAATATCCGAAACTCCTACCCATTATTTGTGTTGAATTGAATCCAATGTCATCTGCATTAATAGTGATATGGTACAATGTATAGCTCCATTTAGTGACTGAATTTACCTGGTTCTTCCTAATGTAATGCTTTGAGCTAATGATCTGGAAACACCTTTTACACAAGTACTGACAGCTAACATGAACAAACGTAGATAATACGCGACAAAACGCAAGATTTTGTTCGTTAAGCGAAATTATTTGATAGTTGATAATCAAGTACAACACGATTCTCTAGGAGTTACCTTCTATTTTAAGCTGAATAAAAATCCATTGGTTTTGCCCGAAAATAAATGTTGCACATTGTGTTACCATGGACTTAAACCGATAGCTGCAACTACACAGTTGCATGAAAAATCTGTTCACATTAATTCGTCGTGATGACAATATTTCTTCAGGCGCCAATAATTAGTGCTCAAGTAAAGATAAAAGTTAATTTGGAATCACTAACCATTAGAATAATCAAAAGGTGAAGTTGAGTCCCAGAAAAGTCAATTTCTACCAACATTCGCTAATTCAACGTAATCACTGAACGTAATCACTGGATATTTAATATAAGTGTTGCACGAACATATATATATATATTAAGCATATATTAAGCATAACACTTCAAGTACGAACTGAGTCTCCGAGCTGCTGGCGTATTTCGTATAGAAAAAAAACCCGTTAAAGCTCTCTTCCTTTCTGCCGTGCGACGATGGATAAGATATCTGACTGATGTCAAATCAGTCGGGTTTCGATCCCAGCTTGAAGCAATTGGACTTCTAACCACACTGGGGAGCTGTGATACAGCGAAACAGTCTGTCTGTGGATGACTATATATATATATATATCACAGCTCCTCAGTGCGAAAATCTGTTTGCGGATGACTATATATATATATATATATATATATATATATATATATATATATATATATATATTACGACTGGCGCAACACAAAATAAGAACCAAATTCGTAGAAATTAAGATTGAAGAGAAGGATTACATCTAATAATGAAATGCAGATTTTATTTTACATATAATACAATATATTTTAGAACAATAGAGATGAGGTTTAAAACAATACAAGTTAGGAAATGATAACAAGTTACCAAGCGTGCGAGAGTCCAGAAAATAGTTGGCTTAAGCGAGAATCCAGAAAGTAGTTGGCTTACAAGGGAGTGGGAGAGGAAATCCACTGTATTTAACATTAAGGCTACGGATGGGAATTCGTTGCTAGTCAAAGAATTATATTATTTTCTTCTTAAAAATAGTTTGATTAATTCACATATATATAAAATAAAAGATTTTGGTCAATAATATCAAGGAAAAAGGGTTAAGTATTTACTGATAATCTTTTCTTTTCGAATTTAGATTCTTTCGGTCGAAGCTTTGTTCTTGAATTAAAAGGACCGGAGTTGACCTCAATAGTCGTGGCTGTGGGTCAGGAGGCAACTGGTTAGTTGGTACAAACTCTTGTTTATATATGTTTTTTTTTTTACCCTCTAGAACGCCGTAGATGTTTCTAGAGACTTCTAGAAAGTTTCATTATATTATTACGAAATCTAAAGTGTTTGGTGAATGGGAGATTTTCGTATGGCAAAAAGGGCATCTAGCAGCTATAGATTTAAGTCAACATTTTAAGTTAGATTTTGTATTTTATAGTATAAGCGTAATGAAGTAGGACTAAATGGGGCCTCGTTATGCACTTAAATATATTTTCATGATAATGATCTACCAAGAAAACCAGATGAATATATATATAATATATATATATATATATATATATATATATATATATATATATATATATATATATATATATATATATATATCGTACAGACAGATTTTGGTTCACATTCTGTGAAGCTGACTTTTGCCACCTTACCAAAAAGATTTCAGAAATCAAATGAATGGAACGGCCTTAGCATTTCAGACATTAATACAATATGAAGCTTGTGGTCCATCATTAAAGAGATGCATATGAAAACAATATTTAAGTAAAACTACTACAAGTTAAAACGGTATAAACATTTATGCCGTTTAATTGAATGAAGATTATAGAAGATCAAGGAGCTTATATGAAACATTTAAAATAATAATCAATTCATTTAGGTATATGGTATATTGTGTTAATCAAATGTATGTTCACACTTCATTTAAAATGTATTGATAACCAGCTATAGAGAAGACTTCTTTCTGTTATAGTGTACCAATTGGGATTAATTTCGGGATTTTCTTCGCGACGCCCTTTGCGGGGAAACTTTTAACCTTTGCCTGACATTCCATTGAGAATTGAGTCTCTATTGTGTGATATGCATGTGACCCCATTCATGCTTTTGAAATAATCTCTGAAGCGTGCGGACTCATTGTATCCCTTCAATAGCCCTAAAAATGTAAACTGACTCGTGTTCTCTCTAAATTCTAAATTAAATACCTTTCTTGCTTTCCAGCTTGTTCGAGATCCTCTTCTGATGTCTTTAAGAACTCAGATTAACCGTCTAATCCTTCAAACTATGGGCTTCTCTTTTTGTTAAAGTACTAGAGGCTCTAATCCTCTGAGTTGGTTAAGCATCCCACCTTGCAGGATCTTCTTTCAGACAAACCGTATTTCTTTCACTTCTCTAGATCAACTGCCGATATATTAACGGTTATTACTTAAAGCGTCTCTCATGCTTTAAACAAGAAAGGTGAAGCTCGGACTGATACTTTTGATATCCCGAAGGTATTTGTCAGATTGGCCTTCTTCACAAGTTGAAGGGTTATTGTGTTTCTGACCGAAATTTTGATTTGATTCAATCTTTCTTATCAAATCGCAAAATGAAAGTTATATTGAATTGAACGGCCAGACATTTTTGCATTAATGTTGGTGTCATCCTTGAACCTACTTTGGAATTTTCATCAACGACCTTCTTGATTTCATCATTTCTCGACTCAATATCTATGCCGTTTATACAACTATTTACGCTTTTTTAGTGACAAGTCTGATAGGACCGATAACGTCAAATTAACAACTAATCTAAAAAATTACTTTCAATTTGTTGTTAACTGGGGCAAGGAATGGCTTGTTAATTTTAACACATTCAAAACGAAACTGCTCTCTTGTAATCGGCTTAGAGAACCTTTTTGCCTTCCACCATCATGGCTAATGCTAACCAAAGTAATGAACCAGACACTCATCCTGGATTAGGAAAGGTTCGAGGAAACGAACTGGATCTACTTCAAACAATGTCAGGTGATCAGCCCGTTCACTTTTAATCAGGTGCCAGAAGATATGGAACTCACTAAGTAGAAACCTTCGTTGTGCCAAGTTCATTTTGCAGAATATTCTCAATTCTCTCACGGGATATGCTAATAGCACTGGCTATTTGATTTATAGTCAATCACCTGTCATTCATCATCATGGAGTGAAAACGGTCAATTTTCGTCGGTGGTGGCAGTCGCAAGACGTCCAGACTTTTGGCCATATTCAAAACTCATTCCTCCTCCTAACTTCTGCTGTCCCCTTTTTTTTACTGTTGTTAAAGCTGATGCGCCATCCTCTAATGTAGCAAACATCTCAGCATAAATGTCCTTAGGAGCTAAACTCTTTTTCTGTAGGTACCTTTCACTTTTACTGGAGTGTACCAGAGAACATTCATGCGGGTCTACAGTCGTTGATGATGTCGACCAAATCTAAAAACTGATTAAAATAATCCAAGTCACATGATACAGGACGTTTTAAAAATATTCCGTATATCTCATGTGAGCTTTGTAAGGTATTTGAAAATACTTGCATACGTGAATCGCTACGTTTTGATGCTTCGCGATTTAACGGGAAAAAATTCTCTGCAATTCTCTGCTCAAACGCAATATAAACGACATATGTTTTAAAAGAACGATCACAGTTGGTGAAACATGGATTGTTTACAACAATGTAGAACAAAAAAAAATAATGGAACACGACATCCTTCTGATTGGACGCTTTTCGTCGACTACTGCCTGTATTCGGTTCAATTAGGAAACATTACTTTGAATTCAGTGTCTTATTTTGCCGAAGTTCGTAATACACTCTTTCAATCTCACTAAATACATATCACCTTCTTCGGATACAGACGAAGGTTTTCTCCTGTTTGAACCTACTTTGGAATTTTCCTCTCTCTCTCTCTCTCTCTCTCTCTCTCTCTCTCTCTCTCTCTCTCTCCCAAATTCATACAGTCTGACTGGGATGTTCAACTATACGCACCGTATTCCTCCGACCTTGCACATTCAGTATACCACTTATTTCAATCAATACAAAATTCTCTTAGAGAAGAACTTCAATTAGATCATTCCATCGCCTAGGAAAATCTGAGAGGATAGACTTAATTAACTGCTTCAAAAATAGTGTAACAATACGACACACATGTGGTTAAATAAAAAACGATACAAACTTTTGTTACGACTAAGAAGAATATTTCGGCGACCTACCTGCAAGCGTCGTCTCGCCTTAGTCTCTTCAATCCCAGAATATATATATATATATATATATATATATATATATATATATATATATATAAACACAGACCGCCAAAAATGTATATACACTTCAGGAAAGGAAAAACATCGTAGTTTTATCAAATTGCGATAACACTGCTTACTGTAGTACGATATTTTCTCGATAGATGACATTACCCCCATGTTTGTAGCATCATCAAGTTCTAAAGGATTTTGTGTATCGCAGAAAATCGACTACATTGTCGGCCATTAGGCAAGAAATTGAAAATGCATGTGCATCAATCCCACTAAAAACTTTGGCCAACGATTCCCAAGCTGTAGTTCACCATACTAATAAATGTCTGGAAGCTAAAGGCCACCATTTTGAGCATCTCTTGTGATTTAACAATCCAAAAGTTAACTTGTATTAATCTCGTGATATCTGAATAATTTGGTATTGCAATATCTACACAAGTTTTTCCTTTCAAGAAATGAGTGTGTATACATTTTTATAGACTCACTCACTCACTCTCTCTCTCTCTCTCTCTCTCTCTCTCTCTATCTATCTATTTATTTATACACACACACACACACACACACACACATATATATATATATATATATATATATATATATATATATATATATATCCCTGGAAAGTAAGGATGAAAATACATAAAAATCGTTATTAATGCAAGCCTTTCTGTTTCCATACATTCCTCTATAACTAAAGTCCTTTTATCTAACATTACAGTTGCTAATATTTTGTTGAAATTAAATGTTTTAAGTTGAAATCTCAGATTATTTTAACCCTTTTAGTCATTCATCAGTCACTGCTTATGTGCCATAAGCACATGATTTAACAATGATTTAACGTTACAAGGGGGCACCAGAGATGATGATATCTTTTTTAATGTTTGCAATACTGACTGCCATTGATTTCCTATATTGATAGGTTATTTTTTTCTATTAAAACTGCATAGACAAAGAGTGAAAATATTTGATGACATGGTCATGTAAACAAAAATAAACGACCGGAAACATATCTGCAGACATTTGTGATCGAACATTTGCATAGTGACCGACAAGGTTAAAAAAAATCTGCTACCTCATATTTTTATATACAGTAGAAAGAAAGCTGTTAACGTTCGAACAGACATTTTACACTTTACGATTACATCGCAGACAGAAAAGTATTGGATAAAAGTTAATTTATACCTGTTACTAACAGCATGCTTGATATAATCAGTCATTACAGAAACCTTATTTTGATGTCAATTATAACAAGTTTGTAAGAATTTCTAACCTATAAGTATGAAACAATCGAGTTGAAGAATGTAATCAGTTGTTTAGAAACTTATCAATCCAACTAATTCAATTTATGTTTCTTCCTACACCACTGTATCTTCATAATTATACTTATGTTATGGTTTTCTTTCATATACAAAATATATCGATTGCTTATCTCTTTACGTGCACAATTTAAAAAAAGACGTACTTAGTGTAAAATTGAAATAGGAAGAATCTGTTTATTGAGAAGAAAAAAGGCTGTAGAGGCTTGCTCAAAATAGTCTTTTGAGTGCCTAAAAATAAGCTAGGTAGCAAAAAAAGTCAATAAGAAAATGGGGGTTACATTGGTGGCTAAAGTTTTAAAAATACTTGGTAGAGAGTGACAGTAAAGTTCAAGAGGTACTTTCTCATGCGTTCATAGTTGACAGGTCAAAGTAGCGGGAGCGTCTGTTGTTGAATGAGTTGCCGAGCGAGTGTCGTTACTATAAACTTGTAAAAATAGGTATAGACTTGTAAAAGTATAGTAGCAACAAGTCGTCTTGTATCTTCAAGGAAGACTTGTTCTGCTAGAGAGTAGCTTTTGATGAACAAGTTCAAAATTATCTGTTTGAAGGTTTCGTATGTTGCCCAGTATTTTTGTTGACTATATAATATCTCAGAGTCTAGTATCTTCTCGTCACTACTAAAAACACACACACATAAAAATCACCAAATTCAAATGTTCAATTGTAATAAGATAAACTAGAGAACTAGTTAAACAATTATTCTTTAATGGGCAATTATTAAGATTCCTACAATTGCAAAATTTATTATTAGTGTCATTAGACTCAGTTTTACTCGTTGCAACCTGGCGAATAGTCAAGTTTTTTGAGTCCCTATACTTGTTCGAAACTCTATTATTATGTTTCTTAATTATTTTTTCCAGGTTATCAGCACAACTATAGCTTAATTTAAATGTATTCTAATTGAATATTTTACTGAGTGGATTAGTTTCGGGGCCAGGGAAATGTTTTTTTGATAAGGTTCAGAAATTTATGTCCTAGTTTTTGGTTTTAACCATTAGGCTGAAAGGGAGAGTAAGCCAAATTATCTTCCTTCTTATTGTGGTCCTAAATAACAGGATTTCTATATTCAGTAAATGTACCCATGTAGCCACTATTTATAAGGGCAGAATTATAAAATTCACTATGTTTATTAAAAACCTCTTTGCTAGAAGAGTTAATACTTGTCCTAAATTCAGTGGAGGAGGGTATGTTCTTAATAACAGAAGGGGGGTTGGAATTAGGATGTACAGTTTCTTCTTTAAATAATTTTATAATATTTTAAACTTAATACAGATTAAATTTAAAATTGGTAATTTTTAATTTTCAATTTTATAGTAATATTTAATATTAATGAGTTAGAATGATTTCTATTTTAGTCTAACCCTAACATTAAGGCATTAATAATTCTAAGCAAGATTCAATTTTTTTGAATGAATGGCTATTTTTGTAGTGATTTTATAACATATCTATGTTATAATTTTCGAATAAATTATATTAGCTCTACTCTGCATTGAGCACTCTTTTAAGAATAGTATTTTTGGTTATTGGAATTTATTCCATATACACCAATCCTATACTTGGAGATATATATATAGGCTGTTTCATGCTAGACGCAATCGTTATATATATATATATATATATATATATATATATATATATATATATATATATATATATATTTTTAATGAAAAACAGACCACTTTAAGTACCATTACAATAATTTATTTCACTAAAATCCTTTTAAAGGATTTCGGATCATCAGGTAACACTTCCAACAAACTGATCCGAAATCCTTTAAAAAGGATTTTGGTGAAATAAATTATTATAATGGTACCTTAAAGTGTCTGTTTTTCATTAAATATTAGCTCTGTTCTTTACATTGAGCTCTCAGGATTTCATCCTCCTTGGATTTACCAATTCGGTTTACCAAGTTCTTCATAACTTAACTATATATATATATATATATATATATATATATATATATTAAAAAAAAGAAGAGAGGTGCCGCAAACGTTTTTGGTTGTAATGTGGATTTATTTAGAAAAAATATTATGCTTTGTTTTACATAATTTTACTACGACACGTGTTTCTGGTCTCGCGACCGTCTTCAGGTAAAAGTGGTGATTTCTACATATTATTAAAAATAATTAATTTTTCTTCATGTTCAATGTGAAATGTTCTCGATATGAGACATTCTCTGTTTGTGTGTTGGCAATCCGAATTTTCTTTCTAGAATTGTCAATGAAGAGTTCTGCGCGAAGGGTCATAAAACAATTAAGGTTTGTCCAGCGAGTAGTTATCGGCATTTAATCTTTTAATGTTTTAGTGACCCCTATGTGCTCTTGGATCTGTTTCTATTTTGGTGTGTTCCTGTCAGCATGCGTGTATATATGCGTGCGTATATTTCCCCTCCATACATATTGTCTTACTACTCTCTTCTTTTTAATATACATACTTTTCTCTCGTTGGAACCACTACAACATATTTCTTTTATATAACTACAACGAAAGAATGCCGCGAACTGAAAAGAAAATCATGGAAGAACTCCTTGAGTTATTCAAACTTACCAACCAAAAACAAGAACTACTGGAGGAAGAAATACAGAAATTGAACAAAAATATGGAAGCTATTCTCCTACAAATAACATCACAACAAACCAGGGAACACAACTGCAATACAGAAACACTAATAGAACATTTCAAAACGCAGTTCGGATACCTGGAAAATATTAACAAGTTACACATCCAAGAGGAAGCGTACCGAATGAAAAAACAGAATCTCCAACTTTGGAACGACATGCTCAATCAAAGAAAACTGGCATATTTCAACGCCATCAAAAATAAAGAAACACCAAAAATATACAAAACCTTCATAGAAATGGATGAAATATTTATTCCAAGGAAATTCCACGAAAAGATTAACCCACAAGACACGGAAAAACAAAACAAATAAAAACACACTAAGCATAACAAAATGCAGGCCCAAATTGAAATACAAGAAGACAAAACAGTAAACTTTACAAAGAAATACACAGAGATTGATAACAAATTATTAACAAAAATCAAGGAATTATGTACCAAAGAAACTCACCAATTCCTGTTTGAATTATGGGAGTCAAAATGTAAAAAAGAGGAAGAAAAATCTCGGAATATCTTGGAAAGCAAGATAACCTGGTTAAAAGCATTACCAAGTAAAGAAAAATTGGAAAATGAGACAAAAACAAAAAATACAGTCCAAACTCACAAAAAACCCCAATACCCAACACAAAATAATCATCAGCAAATACAGAGAAAACCACCCAACAGAGCCAAAAACCCGAATCCCTACTACCATTCACAAACAGACCCACAAGGTAAGCACTCTAACACATTCTACCATACGCAAACACATCCACAAACAAACTCACAAAGTAATTATCCTAACACATTCTACTACACGCAAACACATACACAAAGCAGGAACCCCAATACATACCACCACCACACGCATTCACACCCACATAAAAAATACAATTATGAACATACACTGAACAGCGCAAAAATAAACCTGTACAGACCACCACACCATAACACAAACAGTCAAAGATCAGACACACACACATTCACACAACCAAATCTTACAAATACCACCTAGCACAACAAACCAAACCAGGCAACCATTACCTATATCCAGGAGTACAACCAGAATTTCACAAAAAAGTTCTACACACAATCCACATACAATCAATACAAAAACAACAAACCTAGGAACATCTGGAACAGGCCCCTAACAAAAGCAAACACACCTATATAGAGCCATCGAGAAACAACAACCCCAATTTTACCAAGGGAAACTCTCACTGGCTAGAAAACTCAAAAATGTACAGGAAGAAGGTATCTCTTAGAAAACCCAAGATATATTAAAAGAAACAATCATTATTTTTTAGAAGCCCCAGTCCGAACAAGAAAACCCGTTTAGATGACACAAAACCCAAAATAATAAACCTATCTACATATACACTTACAAATGACGAAATCAACCTACTGAAATTGGGCCTAAAATTCTGCCCTGCTCCTAAAAGCAATATAGTAGACTTAAAAAAAGACATTAAGGAATTTGAACGCAAACTGAGACTAAGAGAAATATTTAACAATAGCGAAAGTAGTACAGATGAGTCACTAGTAAAAAACAAATCCAATTTATTCCCAAACAAAAATAACAATACCAATGAGATAAATATATTTTTTGAAAAACTCTGGAACCTCGACCTACAGGAAAAATCCAAATCATTCGACAATCTCACATATAGACAAAGACTAGCCTTAGAGAACATTCGAAAAAATAATAACATAATTATAAAAGAAGCAGATAAAGGCAGCGCTATAGTAATCATGGACAGAACATACTATAAAACAAAAATTCTAGAAACACTAGAGGATAGGAACAGCTACAAAGTAATTGACACTTGACTAACATAGACAAAAAACATTATAACAAAAAATTACAAAACTCTGCACAACACATAATAAAATATTAACAAAAAAGAGAAGGATTTCCTAATAAACTTTGTACCAAAAACAAGTAATTTCTACGGACTACCTAAAGTTCATAAATCGAGTGAAATAAAAGCAGCTATACATACACAAAAATCTGAATACATTAGCATCCCAAACCCCAGTGACCTTACATTCAGATCCATAGTAGCAGGACCAGTCTGTCCCACTAGCAAACTCAGTAACCTAATAGACATAATATTGCAACCATATACTAAACAAATTAAAAGCCACATCAGAGACGATATCCATTTCCTTAGCTGCATACCACAAAAGGTAGATCCGGGAATGCTTATAGCAACTTTTGACATCAGTAGCCTATACAGTAACATACCCCATGAACTAGGAAAAAAAGCGATCTCATTCTGGATTGAAAAACATCCAGAAATACTACATCCGAGATTCACTAAAGAGTTCATTATCGATAGTATAGACCTAATTCTAAACAATAACACCTTTGAATTTGACAACAAAAAACTATATCCAAACCCTAGGTACTGCGATGGGAACAAAAAATGGCACCAACATATGCCACCCTAACATTAGCTTACCTAGAAGAAAACCTCTATGAAAAGATAGAACAAATATATGGGGCAAATATAAAGACCCAATTCACTAAATCTTGGAAAAGATACCTAGATGATTGCTTCATCTTTTGGAAATCATCATGGGGTGATATTAACCAATTCCATACACTACTTCAAAACTTACACCCAAAAATCAAATTCACGCAAGAATATAATTTTAACGAATTACCATTTTTAGATATACTCATTAGAAATAAAAATAACCACATCATCACAGATATCTACCACAAACCCACAGACACCCAACAATACCTTCATTTCAAGAGCCATCACCCAAAAAGCTGCCTAAAATCCATCCCCTATTCCCTAGCACGTAGAATTTGTACAATAGTGACTGATAAACATCTCCGAAAAATCCGCTTAGAAGAACTACATAAAACTCTCAAGAAACGAGGCTACCCCACAACACTAATAAACAAAGGTATTGAACTCATGAAAGAAATTCCTCTAGACCAACTTAGAAATAAAAAGAAACGTAACGCCGAACAAACTCTAGCATATGTCTCAACGTACAACAAAAAACAATCCAGAAATATTCCCAGAAATCACAAAAATCTAGATTTACTTAGCAAGAATAATAAACTGAATAATATACTAAAAACAACCAAAATAATTAAGAGCAAACGCCAATCTAGAAACCTAAAACACATATTAACCTCATCTAAATTTAGCCAACACAAAATACAGGAGTCACAAAATGCAACAAAAAAAAAGATGTGGGGTTTGTGACATCATTATAGAAGGAAACTCCTACACTTTTGAAAACAAAAAAAAAAAGCATTCACAATAAACAAAAACTTAAACTGCAACTCCAAAATGTAATTTATGCACTTAAATGCACAAAATGTAAGAAGTCATATATAGGCATCAGCCAACAACTGAACAACAGGGTCTCCCTAGACAAAAGCAATATAAAATTGACAGACATCAGAAAACTTTTTTGTATCACAAACATTTTCAAATGTAACCAGGGTAAGTTTAATATCATGCCGATATATCAAACAGATAATTACTCGTATCTACAAATACAGGAAAAAACTTTATAGACAAATTCAAACCCGAACTGAATAGATCGTAACCCCACACAAAAAAAACACACAACATGCACACAGGGTGACCCAATACAATGATCAAATCGCTCACATACATGGACGCACACTCATATACGGGAGACACGAGGAGACATATATATGTATGTACACATACATACATTTATGTATGTATATGCGGATGTTGACAACTTAAGAAGTGTGTGTGTGTGTGTGTGTGTGTGTGTGTGTGTGTGTGTGTGTGTGTGTGTGTGTGCTGGTTCCATGTAAATTGGGAAATATGTGTGTGTGTACTGATTACTTGTGGTGGGATAGTGTGTGTGTGCGTGTGTGTGTGTATGCGTGTATAGGTACAAATAAGTTTACGAATTCCTCGTAGTAAGACAATATGTATGGAGGGAAATATACGCACGCATATATACACGCATGCTGACAGGAACACACCAAAATAGAAACAGATCCAAGAGCACATAGGGGTCACTAAAACATTAAAAGATTAAATGCCGATAACTACTGCTGGACAAACCTTAATTGTTTTATGACCCTTCGCGCAGAACTCTTCATTGACAATTCTAGAAAGAAAATTCGGATTGCCAACACACAAACAGAGAATGTCTCATATCGAGAACATTTCACATTGAACATGAAGAAAAATTAATTATTTTTAATAATATGTAGAAAATCACCACTTTTACCTGAAGACGGTCGCGAGACCAGAAACACGTGTCGTAGTAAAATTATGTAAAACAAAGCATAATATTTTTTCTAAATAAATCCACATTACAACCAAAAACGTTTGCGGCACCTCTCTTCTTTTTAATATACATACTTTTCTCTCGTTGGAACCACTACAACATATTTCTTTTATATATATATATATATGGTAGACTCTCCCATCGTATTCGACGTATGAGGGTCATATTATTTGATTATAGTGGTGAAGGCTTTGTGCAGAACCAACCACACTTTTTGAAGGGTCGAATACAGAGACCTAGTTTTGAATTGTCCTTCATGGGTAAATGCTATTTACCCTTACCTGGAGGTACATATACATATACACGAATCCAACAAACTACATAAAATAATACAATACAATGGAGCTAACATTGTATCTAATTTCATAATTTGGCGAAAAGCTTATCCATATTTCAGACTTCTGCAAATCTAAGATTTACAACAGACTATTTACATCCATCAATCTTTAGATATGTAGACACATGTCTACATGTCTATCGATTTACCTATCTCAGCTTATTTATATCTTTTTGTTTTCACGTCATTCATTATATGCCTAAATTTTTTTTTCTATTCCTCTTTTTCATCAATTCACCCAACCAACGCTACAGATTGCTACACGCCTAAGAGATTCTGGGGAAAGTGTCAAAGAAGCGAAATACAAAACAAACAAAAAAAATGCCCAAATTATTTATAATTTCTTTGACGTTACTATGTATTGTAAACGCTACTTTCTCTTAAGGGCGCCTGTGAGGTTTATAATGTCATAAACACAATAAAAACATATAAAACAGGCAAATAAAATAAGTATTTATCAATTATTGAATCGCAAGGTGTGTGCTATGATTTGGAAGTTGTTTGGAAAAATCTTTTTTGTGAGGATTCAGATGGTATCTATTTAAACAAGTCTGGTACAAGGGTTTTCTGTATGATGATTTAAAAATTTAAAAAACGATACACCCTAATTTTGATATTTGAAATATGATGTTTAATTGAACTTACAGTGTTTAGTTTTTAAGGATATGGTATAAACTGAGAAAAATTTTATACTCTGTTAATATATTCCTTGCTATCAAAGATTTTACTCGAGCAAATACTGGAGTAAAACGTAATAGAAATTGGTGCGTATTGTTAAAACGTCTTGATTCAAATTCGACCATTTAAACACAATCATTTTATTATAAAGTCATTTCTATTCGCAAACATAATTACTGTACTCTTCATTGTATTCAACAACTTCCTATTTGTGATAAACTTTCCATTTTATAACATCATTTTTATTTACTTAAAATTAAAATCTTATACTGTATCACTTAAAATCATGTTACGCTAAGGTGTTTTGAAACACGCATGTTATGAAGAAAGTAATCTTGTAATATATTTTGTGAAAATTAACGTTCAGTGCTTTGTCAATTTTAATCGCACGTAAAATACTGTTACAATTCTGGGTACCTTAAATGATATAAGCCAAGAAATAATTTTCCTCGTATTTCTTTGGATTTTGTCAAAAATTGTTTCTAAAACGTAAGTATGTTGATTACTATCAGTCCATATAGAATTAAATAGCAGACATAACAACCAACAATTTGTTAAAATTGTAAATCCGGGAGTCAAAAAACAAAACAAAAACGGAGCTTCATTATTCAGGATACTGTATTGTGTCCAAATGTAAAAACAATGAAATGTGAAAATAAAATATGAATAAAAAGATATATATATAAATGAGCAGGTAACTCTCATATAAAAAGAGGAAGAAGAAGAAAAGCTGTGAAACGGAAGTCTGCTAGTACAGAATCTAGTTAATGTGAACTAGAAATCTACCAAAATAAGTGAGGCTCCACACATAACTTCCGCTGTAAAAAAATAAGAAAAAGAAATGAACACTTAAAATAAATAAAAGAATTTTGGCCAATAAAAAGAACAAAGACTTTTAATGTTAGCCGAAACCAAGCTTCGTGCCAAGTATAAATTATAAATTCAACATTGAACACTAAAATGTTTAGAGTGATATTGGGCCCTTGACTTTTATTGTCAAGTAAAAGTTTAACAATCAATTGGTGAAGTGTTGTAATCCAGTGCCTACCGAAAAAAATTTTAAAAATCAAACTAAATTTCAAAATCTGTAGATACAGCAGCAACTTTACGTTTTAAGATGCACGTCTTAATGCAAGTAAATGTACTTGAGTAAGAAACCATATTTACAAAACCAACTATTTTATAGGATTCATTATCTCAGCAAAAGGTAATAAATATTATGGTATATTCAATTTAACTTAAATTTAACAAGAAGTGTATTGTTATTACTCTGTTTATTCAAGGATCTTATATGAATTTTAAAACTGCAAAAGATAGCCGTTACATTCATAATCATTTTTAACTTCACTTATCAGCTGCAACACAACATCAAAAGTGCTGCTATTATTATTAGTAACACTAATAATAATTTCCGGCAGTTGAAGTTGTAGGGTCTGGTGTAGGTATTGTTGAATAGAGCAAAGAGAACCTAGCAAATTTGAACCGAAAGACAAGGAAGATTATAACCATGATCAGCTGCTTACATCCTGGGACTACACTTTACCTACCCTGAAAAAAGGAAGCAGAAGAGGTTTGATATTTATAAAATAGTGTGTGATATCAGTGTAATTCATTGCATCAGAATTTACAGATTAGCTTGGTGTGGCTGCAAAAGGCTTCCCTGAATGAAAATGTCATGGTGGATGCAGAAAATTTTGCGGATTACAGGTAGAGAATCTCTGATGAAAAAGTCGATGTATGAAAGAAAAAAAAACTTGCACAGAGCGCTAGCACAAGAAACCAGACCCAGGATTATGGAGGTTAGGGTTAGGAACGGATTCTTGAAAGAGGAAACAGAAGGAATGGTCTGTAGAGTGCAAGAGCTGACTTAAAAACAAATTCAATCAAGGTTCACTGCTGAAAAAACAGCACGTTAATTCTTGTGCAAGTTACTGAAAGTGTGCAACACATTGTCAATGATTGGACTCGGATGGAACGCAATGAGTACAGACGAAGCCATAACAAAGAAACCCTCAAAATACACTGAGAATTATACAGTAAGTATGGACTCGAATGGGCAGTGACATGAGCATTCACCATCAGTAGCCGAGAACGAGCACATAAAATACAACCATCTTTACAAGCGCTTGGTGAGCGAAAACTCTAGCATCACAAGCACATCATCAACTATGAATGAATTCCGATAGATATTGTTGCATCTTGGGATAAAAACATCGTGAAGGCGAATGTAGAGAGGTACCAAGACCGAGCAGAGCAAACGGGGAAAGTGTAACGTGCAGCAGCTGTTGTGCTTGGCGCACTCGGGACTATCTCTAAGAATATCTCTACCCCGCAAGATGCTTTGGGAATATTTGACATTATTAGACGTGCGCAAATGGCATCGTCGCTTGGAAAAGCTCGTGTACTAATAAAGTGTTGTGTCTCTAAGCTGTCAGTAGGAGATATGATCAGAATCATTCGGTCTAAGATTCAGAGAGGATTTCAAATAATAATAATAATAATAATAAAAGACACCCGTTGGAAGAGTTACTTCGGGTTTGTTTTTTTCCTTTTTTGCTTTACAGAATTTGAATTCCTCATAATTTATTTTGAGAATAATCAAGAAAATTAAGTTTCTAGTTGTTACACTATCAAGTTATCCTAATAATTTAAGAGAAGTAAAATTTTATTCTCGGGAATCAGTTTTAGATTGTATATTGTGCTAGACAGGGCAGTAATTTTCTGAAATGTTAACTTCAATAAGGAAACATTTTTCATGCGTTCATGAAATTATGTGAAGTAAAAGCCGAAATAAAACCATAAAAAAAGAAGTCGACTTAAAACATTTGGTATTCTTTCCTACTACGGCGCACGCCAGATGGAAATATGTTTGTTCAAACTGAAAAATGATACACTGAATTCAGGAAATCATGTTTCCGATTGGATTATGCTTTCGACATTGATCACTTATAAATCGAATGGTACTGTTTGATGATTGAATAATGACGGAATAAATCAGTTTTGTTAAATGTTCTTCGTCTTATGTTTCGTTTTTTGATCTAAACACGAGATTATACCATTTCACCGGACGAAACATTTATAGTGTAATGACTGGCAGAGAACATGGAAAAGAACCCACTCGACGAAATCACGATTTTTTTAAAAATCATTTCACCTCAAACAAGACAATAAATCCACTAAAATACAAGGGATTAATGAGTGTGAGAGAATATAAGAAAAACAAAAACAATATTAAAGGAGAGAACAATAAAAGAACAGAAATTAATGTGACACCCAGCCGTCGGCCCGTGGTCAACTCCCAGTCGCAGCGCGAAACTGTAATGTTTTTTCTACCGACGTTTTGGGTTTGACTCTTTGTCGCCGCCACCAGCCTGTGTCCCGGTCGATCGATGGTCGTCGCTACTCGGCGAAATCCCCTGGTCAGCATACCAATATGGGACACTGGCCCGTCCAGAGTGGAATTCTGGTCGTCGATGTTAACGGCTTCATCAGCTGTACCGGTTCAATACCAGCTCTATCGTTTCCAGCTCACTTGCAACGTCTGGTTATTGGAGTAACTGATTCGATCTCAAGTCTAACCTACCCACTTTGTGACTTTGATCTTATGTAGACGAGATAAATCAGGCGTCGGGCCGTAGTGTAGGCTGAGTCCGGACCGAAGGTGGTATCGCACAAGCGCAAAGGAAAAAAATAAAGAAAGAAAAATCCAAGAGGTTCAAGTATGTTAAGAAATAACAAATTAACTTTATCCTTCTATTAGGACCAAAACCCGGTGCGCGGCCAGACGCGGCCTGGTGTTTTCGGTGAGTGTGTTTTTCTCCCAGTCCATTTTCTACGAAATGTGACACTTCTACGTTTCAAGCAAGTTGGTATCTTAAGTCAGCTGATTTAGATCTTAGGTGCTGGCTTGGCTTCGTCCGTCAGTATGACTTGCTATTGGTAGGATTGGCGAAGTCGGAAGTCGTGGAATCTCTTGGTCAGCTTCTGCGAGGCAACACTCTGGTTAAACTCTGACTCTAACTTCAAAACCAGCTCAACTTCGACTCCAACTCAGAACTCTAACTCAGAACTCCAACAGCCCGAGGACGTTCGTTTATATGGGCACCGACCAAAACCCGGCGCGCGGCCAGATGCGGCCTGGGGTTCTCGGTGAATCTCGATTCCCAACAAGAAATCTCTTTGTTGTCAGGCCAGGAAAATTGATTATTTCCCAATTTTTGAAAATTAATCACTTTCCATTTCGGGGGGGGGGCTCCCTCGTCCGTGAGGGAAGGTCGGAGTAGAACTATCCTCCTAGACTCTTCCTCTCTCACATTGATATCTCATACCAATCCTTTCAGTGGGCGTTAATAACTTCTCCGTCCTTCTCATTCATTCCCCCTCCGCCTATCAACATTGCTACCACTCGACAAATGCCATCCCGGCCGTGCGGTTGTGGCTAGGCTGGCCTCCTTAAAATTATAATCTAGAATTTTTGTTTACAAAATTCTCCTTTTTTCCATCCGCCAAAATTTTTACGAATTCCATATTGCCAATTAAATTTCTGTCATATCTTTTGGCCACCCAGAATTCACTTAGCCAGCATTCTCTACCCACTCCATCAATCGCTGTCAAAGTTTGCCATCTGGCCCCTTTGTGAAGTTAGCTTTATAATGAAATCCTTGGCTTGTTGAGAAATAAAATTCTTTTATCTCGCGAAATCTCAATTCTCCACTCTATTTTCTGTCTCATGCCAAAATTTTACAAACGCCATATTGCAATTCAACGTTTCAGCGTCTGAAGCGACACGTTGATAAGGTAAATAATAACAATCTTCTCACTTATGTCGAGGCAATGCCAAAATGTTATAATTGCCACATTGCTTTTCCCTGCTGGTGGCCAAGAAAAAAAAACGATATCTTGGAAAGATAATTAACATTGATTCTCCCAGCTTGTATCGGCCGAAATTTTTATGACCGCTATGGTCTGGCCGATATCTTAATATTTGCCTTTCTTCCCATCTCCCTCGGCAAGACATTAATCAACCTGACATATGGCTTTTTCCATGGGTTTACTGTCTTTTGTGAAAAGTATCTTTTTCGTAAATGAAATAAAATATATCTCCTTTTCGTCGTAATTTTTTCCTGTTTTGATTTCTATGGTTAATTAGTTAGCCAATTACCATAGCTAAATAGTGTCATATTAAGAAGACAGAAGATAACATTTGACATTGATCTTCAAAAATTTAAATGCAAAGAAAGCAAGAAACCGGAGAAGAGTTCCAGAAGTGAGAAGTGCGAGAGAAGAAACTGATAGCATAGAACTTACGGTTACATCTAACTATTTCAACTGTAAAATGACAAAACCTTGCTGTCAATCTATTACTGCGCTCAAATTTATAAATGCAGATGATAAACTTAAACCTCGTCAAAGAGTTTGTTTTTATTGCTCAGTAGAAAGCAAGTTGTCTATTAAGTCCTTCATAGTAAATTTAAGCTTCTCTAATTGCTCTATAAATATAACCTTCCGTTAAAACTTGAGCTATTAAGTAGAGAAAGCATGTTAAAGGAGTTATTGTCTTGAAATATTGTTTCTTAAAATGAATTAAGTTGCCCAAGTTTTATCCTAAATGCCAAGTAAATATCATGACTCCAAACTCATAAAGAACAAAAAAAAAACTTATTTTAAAAAAACATGAATAAAAAGATACACGAGGAAAACTATTCTTAGCCAATGTATTTTGTCCTCTGAGGGACTTTACCAAATCAATGTAGGATTTATCTTCTTGCGTGAGTTTATATACAAAAGCGAGGGCGTCATTGGTTTATCAAGTCTTTTGAATTTGAGAATGTTCATGATTGTTCATCAAGTCAGTCAAAACATATGGAGGATTAAAGTGCCATAAGTCTGGCAAAAAGTAAGCGAATAATATTCAGGAATTAAAAAAAAAATGAATATTGTTTAAATTGTAACTAGATTACTGCATGAGATGGATGTATGTGATGTACATCTTTAACAACACGAGGTGATGGATTTAACTGTTTTCTTTTGATTTTTCAACATATTTGCTGTCATGTATGTTGGCTTGGGAAAGTAGTAATATATGTATAGTTTATAGGACAACTGTAAATAAACGCGTAAATTCTAACATACAATTAAATTCTAACATACAATTAATATGATTCAGATAATAATAAAGATATTTCATGTTCATATGTGTAAAATTCCAGTAGTTGGTATTCAATTCTTCACGCAAGCAACAATTTGGAGGTTTGAGGTTAGCGTAAAAATATTATATTAGATCTTTTAAGATTTCAAATACCACTAAGTATATAAAATGAAAGACCAGTCCAAGTTGTTGTAGAGAAACAATGTATTAACAAGATATTGCCTACGAGAAACAATCTATTTACAAGATATTGCCTACGTTTGTTGAAATTGAATTTGCTGCTCATTAAAATTCAATACGATCCGCTGAGAGAATCAAAGGAAAGAAACTTTATCATTTGGACATTATTTGCTCTCAAATTTAAATGTTATTTAGACGTCTACTTTAAATGTTTTATTTATAGCGGTTTACATCAACGTAACGTTGTCATTTTAAGATGACTTTCATGGAGCTTGGCCAAATTTGAATTCTTATAGCTAAAACTTACAAATTTATTTTCAAGCTGAATATTAAAAACAATAGAAGTTTTATTTTGTTGGATGTTATTTACAATTGACTTAAATTAATACTTTGAATTTGTTTACGTTTCAAAGGAAAATATAATTTTCTTTTAAATAAAAGCAAAAAATGAGTTCGGCCCTCAACTTAAGCAAAAAGAAATCTGACGAAATTTATTGCCTTCTGCTGATTATTGCTAACGCGTTAGTAGTAGCAGATTTCAACTTTGTGAAAATACCAAAGTGCAAATTCGAATTGCGAATATGTTCTTCATATTGATAGAAGCGTTTAGCATGTTGATGCTTTTTTTTTTCATAAATTCAGCTGACCACAAAACTAAATGATGTGTACAGCAAACAAAAATTAAAAAAACAAAAAGGATTTTCCGTCGAGAGATAAAAATCAGATTAAAAATCATTCGTTTCCGAAAGGGAAACAACTCAGTAACACCTTTGCATTATTTTTAATTAATTCTCCATTTTAAACGGAAATGTTTGAAATTCAGCTGTCTTGTGACTATTGTTTCGTTTATTTTGATTTTTTTTTCTCTTCACTTCATTTTGACACAGTTTCATATCTCCTCAAACTGAAACCTGCGGATTTATCGTAAGAGATAAAGACAAAGTCTGTTCACAACAGTCGTCTTAAATTTACCATAATGGCTTTCTACGATAAAAGGGAACATGTTTCATTTAATTTTTGACTCAACAATTTCCTCAGTTAGCTTTTTTTTTTAGAATCACACACACACACACACACACACACACACACACACACACACACACACACACACACACACACACACACACACACACACACATATATATATATATATATATATATATATATATATATATATATATATATATATAGTATTTGGGTAGCAATCCTTTTTTTTTATACAAGTTTCGTTAAACACGACTGAAAAGCTATTGCGACACCGTTTTTCTTTTCTGAAACAAAGTTCTGTCCAAAAGTTCTGCATACCCTATTGCTTTTGGATATTCTTTTAGACATTATCATGGACGATTTCTATTTTTAACTGAATGTGTGGGATTTTTATGTATGTATCTGAAGTTATAGGAATGTTTTATTTTCCAAACTCGGTCAGCATGTTGTGGCCGTGTTTCACACAGTGTCCAGAAAATAAAACACTTGTACGAACACAAGAAAAATTAAATAAAAAGTTTAATCGCAGTACCTTGTCAGCCGTCTTTAACGAAACTTGTGTATAGATAGATAGATAGATAGATAGATAGATAGATAGATAGATAGATAGATAGATAGATATGAATAAGGTATATTTCAGCAGCAAGTATTCATCCAAATAAGTCTGTTTAATTTTGTTTAGCGTAGTTTTTCCAATTTTCAAATATGGTGCCGTGTATTGGGATCAAAATTGTGAATAAACTGTCCGAAGTTCACGTTGTTTGCTGAAGTTCTTTCGACCAATCCCAGTCATTTTCAAGCACCAATGTGATGTCTGTGCAGTAGGCAGGATTGCTTTAATTACATCCTGATATTCTTTGGGAAGTCAAAAGTTTGAAATAGTCTTCAGTAAGCTTTCACAACCAGCATGTAAAAAAGAAATAAACAAATAATAACAGAGTCCAAAATTTACCCATTTCTAAAAATAGATAGCTTCCTGATTGGTTATTCGAACTTTCACAACCAGGATCCAATAAGAAGCAGAGCAGACTTTGCAAAGCAGATCTATAGATGTGTAGATAAACAGATGGAAAAATCAACCAAAATCAGAGTCGATAAATTAATATTGTCCATTACTACGGTTGTCGTAACATACACAGAGATGACATATGACATTTGCATGACAACAGCTTGTCATATTGGCGACTTTACACGGTTTAACTGTCGTGCTACTTTGAAAAAAATATACCTTTCTTCAGCACGTGATATATATATATATATATATATATATATATATATATATATATATTAATTCAATTTAAATAGAAAACAGACAACCTTAAGGGCCCATTGGTTATAATTTATTTCCCAGGTATGTGGTTTTTACCTGGTTCATCAGACCATACTTCCAAGCTTATATATATATATATATATATATATATATATATATATATTCTACTTCCTCCACGGCTCTTTTCTTTCTCTCTCTCTCTCGTATGTGCCAAGATTTTTACATGTGAAATCTTGAAATTGCATTTCCACGTTATCCACGTATTATTATATTGAGATATATATAGATTTATTTTGTATTCATCAATACTTTGTACATTTTCTTTTAATCATTACACAAATCCAGTATACACCTAAAACAAATACACCTTATATATGTAGGTAACAGACATTGTCCGAAGATTACATAATATAAGTGATAACCTTCTAACTCCCACACACGAATTTTTGACTGAGTCCTCTTGTCTTGGATGGTGGCTAGTCTAAGAAGGAGGAATACTGAATTCAAAACTAGATAGAGCCGTTTGGAGACTTCATATTACCCTATGCTCCATTTTTGCTATCAGTTCTTCCGAAAAGCGTTTGTTTCTACACAAGATTTTACCTATATAATTAAATATCTACGTCAGTAGCCTAGCGGTTAAGAACTAAACTGAAATGTTGGGCAAAAAAAGAAAGAAAAAACACACTGTCTATACATACAATCGCTTTATTTCCAGAACTGAGTGCTCTTCCATAAATATTATATATATATATATATATATATATATATATATATATATATATATATATATATATATATGTGTGTGTGTGTGTGTGTGTGTGTGTGTGTGTGTGTGTGTGTGTGTGTGTGCATATATTTCTTTCAACTCATTCTTTATAGTCAATTAGTGTTTTTTAAATCTCTTTTTTAACACCCTCTTTTTATTTTTATCCCTTCAAAAATAATCTCACTTCTTTTTTTCTTCCAACCTTTTCTCTTTACATTTTGTGTTTCCCTTTTATTTTCAAATCTACCCCCTATTCCTTATTCTTTTTCCCTTTTCATTCACGTCTTTCTTTCTTTAACTCGCATCAACGAAAGAAAATAAATTAGTTCTTTACTTTGTATGTGATTTACCTCACATAAACCTGTTTTTACTTTACCCAATTCATTTTACGTAGATTAGTTTGAAGATTTTATTCTCTTTTAAAGTCGCATGATATTCACTTGATTCACACTGTTCCTTTACTTTGGAAATTTTTATGTTCCCGCCTTAGTTATTTTTTCTGCTTTCTTAGCTCCACCCTCTTCCCTTCAAACATGAAGATATATTCGTTATTTGATTTTGACCAAATATCAACGTTGTTTCTTCAAATCTAGTTTGGATTGGTCTTGGTCTATTAATCATGGTGCAATGAATAAACAACGCCAAATATAAACTTAAAAAGCTATATTCAGCAAAACTGAATGGTTAATAATTAAACGGTCTTTCATTGGAATAGGTTTATTATTATCAAACATAACATGATTTATTCAAGTTACACCCATTGGTATAAAAGTTTCGAGCAAATGTTCTTACCCGATGTCTTCTGCAGCCATTCATTTGAAAATACATTCAATATATTTGCATTCAATTAGTGCGAACAATGTGTTTCGGCTACAAATAGTGATGGTTTTTGTTATACTGAAACTGAGTCACTGAAGGGCCATTTTGATCACATGACTATTAGTATGTATAAATACTTGTAAAATTCTTAATACGTAAGGTTGTAAATATCTATTGAACTCTATTCTATATGTATGCGTTTTGTCCTGCCTTATCTCTTTTTGTTTATCCTTACACTTATCACGAATTTCATAAAACCTTTAACCCTTCATTTCATCTCTCTCTTTCTCTCTCTCTCTCTCTCTTTCCATATTCTATTTTTATTCATTCTAATTCTCTACTCTCTCTTTTACTGTACATAATATTCAGTATGCTTAGTTTGTCACTGCGCATAGTCAAATTGAAAGAAATAGTATGAGAAAGATTTTATTTTCGCTAAACTTCTAAGTGAGATGGGTTTGTGACAATCAGTATTCGAAATCTTAGCTTTTACTGGGGTTAGAACATCAAACCACTGAGAAACACGACTATTTAATCCACGAAATAGTTATTTGTTACGTTTACCTTAATCTGTCACAAACCTAAAGCAATTTCATCCACAAGAAGATTTACTTAACCATTTAGATAAGACATCTGTCACTGATCTGTAGCAGGCAGCCGTCTTCTTAGAGTACGTCAGTCTTTAATGAATTAGTTTTTTGTTTTGTTTTTTTCTTGTCGCATTTTCCCTTCATATTTATTTATTTATTTTTCTGGTTCCATATTTGCTTTTATTCGATTTAATTCCTCCCTTCATTGTATTTTTTCATCGACACATTCACTTACTTCTCCAATTTACTCTTCACGTTTTAGCCAAAGTTTTCTCGATATTTAAACTTAGATTCTATGACAAGGGTTTAAAATCAGGAAGGTTTATGTAATGACAATCAAAAGACTTTGAATTTTTTTACTTTAATCTGGGTTCGAACCCTGACACTGATAGGAAATACGTAACTATGACACCCACAAAGCAGGGCGCTCATAAACTTTTCGATTCTCTCTCTATATATAAATTCACTTTCATAATATAATTCCACCCACACTTTTTCAACTCTCATTTTTATCTGTTGCCTTACTCTTGTTCTTGCTAATTCTTTCTCTTCGTATAGCCTCCTAACTCTTATTTATTTTCTCTCTTTACTGTTCTTTAAAGTATTTTACGTTGTACAGTGTTTCACTTTCTTCATTCTCTTAATACTGTAAGTTGTACATAAATAACATTGCTTTGGGGGTATCGCCTAGTTTTCTCCGTTCAACCTTTTTAAAACTTTTTAGAGAGAAATAAAAAAAGCAGATGTTGAGAAGAGACATTAAGAATGATGGCTACTATTTATTTTATTCAAACATCTCGATTTTAAATACATTTGTTTTCTTTCACCTTCAATAACAACTTTTTTCCAACTGTCTTCTTTTCTCTTTCGATTTTTTCTTTTTTTTATAACTTTGTATTTCATAATTATCCACACTTTAAGCTGTTGCTTTATTTACTCTCCTTTTTTTTATTCCTTACCCTCCTTTACCTCCTATTCCTTCTCGTTATGTATCTCTTTCTTTACCCCTTAGTTTATTACTTCATTCTCACTCTTTCTTCTTCTGTAAATACTTTTTCATATATATATATATATATATATATATATATATATATATATATATATATTGTGTGTGTGTGTGCGTATCTCGTTCAGTTACTCACATTTCTTTAACCACTCATTCATCAGCTTTTTATCATCCTTCTCTTCCCATCTTCTTTGAATTTGTCTCTCCATATTAGATTTCCTTCTCTTCAATTTACCTTCTGCCTTCTCTTTCTCTCTCATATTATTACTTTCTTTTTTCTTTAATCTCTCATTTCCTATGCTTGACTTATTTCTGTCCTTCATCTTCCCTATTCTCCTTGATCTCATTGAAAAGTCTTTATTCTACATGCATGGGTCCTGTTTTCTGGCCTTTTCTCTCTATCCCAGCATTTCATTATGAAAGAAGGAATATCTCCATCATCATCAAAATAACCCTTGCCTCTTACTACTGCTAATTTTCTTACCTTTCTCCTGGTTCTCTTTTCTTCTTCTCCACCTGTTTCTATTGTCTTTAGTTGCTTTTCTAACAATCGTTACGACTACATCACTCACCAGCATTTTTTAACAATAAATAGTAGTATCCATTAGCTCCTAATATATGCCGTTCTATAGATTCTACTACTACAAGTGTTACTGTTAATAAATTTTATTATATTTGTGATATTACTATGTTAGTCTTAATTCAACGCTTATTTTAGTGAAAATTATTCGGGTCCATCCATGTTCATCTTCCAAATCCCTGCCAATATGATTTCTCCTTCTCTTCCTCCCACTCTCTTTGCAAATTTTATCGATGTCACTAATACCAAATGATACCTATGTTGTCCTTTCACCTTTCCGACGATGACAACAAAAATGTCTTTTTCGCTGTCTATTTTTGTCTTTAATTTCTCCGATACTCTCATATAACAATGAATTTTTAAAAATTTTGATTAAAATACAATCTATAAATTGCATCATTAACACTAAAAGTAAGTCATTAGCAAAAATGTTACATATTGAGTAAGATATTTTATTAATAATTTAAAAATTTTCTGATGATTTTAAATGATGCTTCAAAATTCCTCAGTATTGTATTAAATCCTGCTCTTATCTTTTGAGATGAGAGTCAATTTCATAATTAAAATAAAACAGAGCTGAAAAAAGAAACCTGTTTATTTGGTTATTATATCTGTGTACCTTTTTCTGTGACATCTGCCATGTTAAATATGGGTCAGGAAAAATAACTGATAAAGGTTAATGACCATTCATATACAAAACTTATTTTTGAGTTTACGCAAAGCTAGAAGATTTTGTACCCAAACCATGACCATATTATTCAGATAAACCAACAAATTCACTGAAATATGATGAAGAATGTCACTGCAATATATTAAACAGACATATAAAGCAATGTCAGTTTAATTTTGCATTCTGACAGTGTTTTCTAATATGGATACAAATAGGTAACATTAAGATTGAGCGTTCATCCATTTATACAGACGTTTGTTTGACAAATAACATATGCATTATAAGAATTTGAAAACTTTTTTAAAAATTCCAAAATTGAAAGAGGCAGGATGAATGATATTGGTAAACCAAGAAGAGAAAACAGAATGTAAACAAGTGGTCCTTATGAACCACTTTATGTATTATAGAAAGATCATTAAAATATAATTCACATCTGACACCTTTCATTTTTACTTGTCATCTGTCATAAAGATTTTGAATTTTCACATTCAAAACAATGGGCTATTTCTTGCGACATATCTATGGTTAGCCTTTTATTTATTTATTCATCATAGCTGTGAACTAATAAATGGATATTGTAGATTTTACAAATACTTGAATAAATTTACTGCAATGGTTCTCATTCGCGGTCAGTAACCTTAGTTTTTGACTCGAAACTTAAACAAGAGATTAATGAAATACTTTAAAAAAAAATGAAATTGCCGATTTTACTCTTCTTGTCTAAAAGTATTTACATTTTTTTCTCTCTTTCCCTCTTCCACACACAGGTATGCACATAAAGAGAGTGGGACGTGTACCTATATCTATAAGTATATAAGAAATAGAATTAATTTTGGAAATTTACTTTTGTCTACACCGCCTTATTCGACACAAATTCAATAAAGCCTACATATCATTGAGATAATGATGAATATTTTTTAAATGAAATAATGTAAAATTATTTCTTGAATTTTTCATAGATCAGAGTGTAGTATCTTTTCTTTATATCAGGCAACTGGTAATTGGTTTTAATGAAAAATGTCTTTTTCTTTTATCTTAAAATCGCGATATTAGCGTGTTTAAATGGAACTGGTATTTTGTAAGTTTTTTTCTTAATCAAAGGATATATACATACGTACATATAAAAATGTTAGAAAATCACCAATGCAAACCTACCAGTAAATCCTTGTAGAACTATCTAAATTTATATATTGCTATTTCTCTAGTCGTTTGTAGTAACTAGTTTTTTGTAGCCCTTACGAAAATTACAAAACCATGTAAAGAAACTACTCGAGAGACAAAACTATGCTACTGCAACTACTTGGACCACTGCTATCGCTACTGCTGCTCGTTTAATAGACCACTACTATGTTGCTCGCTCTGTCTATATCACTCACTCTCTCTCTGTGCATCTAAAGCATTACCATCTTCGCACAGTAGCAGACCAGTGCTGCAGACCAACCGACAACGCTCGGAAGGAAACTAGCAACACTTGTCTTTTGGACAACAGCCCATAAGAAAAAAGACTAAAAAATAATACAACTACATATATATATATATACATATATATGTGTGTATATATATATATATGTATATGTTAGATATATAGATACATTACAGACATACCTCTATAGAAACACAAACCACCCTTAAAGCCGTCAGTGCACCTTCAAAAAGAATAAAAAATAAAGAAGAAAAATCCGACATGGTGGGCTCCCACCGAGCATGTGACGTCACGAAGGCACCACCCAGACTATGGAGGATCTGATCCCAGTTTTTCCGCGTGACCCTACGACCAGTGACAACGATTACAACACCGTGTAGTTCTACTGTGGTACCAACAAACCAGGATGGCTCCTGCCATCGGACTACCACCGGCCAGCACGTTCCCTCTGCTGTGTTTCGTTATCCTCACTCTATCCGGAGCTACTATCGGAGCTAAGGGGTCTACAAAACGCATATCAATAGGTAAGTTGATTACAAGTATTCTTTCTTCAATGTAAAGGGGATTTCGACTCTGAAACTAAACACGTATCTAAACCAAGATCACTAGCTGATCGTGTTGATCAGAAATAAGTTTAATGATGATGATGACTTTTGTATGCTTGACTGCAGATACATATATGGTGCACAAACACGGTTACGCATCTCTTTATGAACGCACATATTTACATGCGTGCATATATATATGTGTGTGTGTATTTGTGCGTGTGTGTGCGTCTGTCTGACTGTCTGTCTGTGTGTCTGTGTGTGTAAGCATGAAGATAGATAAATAGTTAATCATTTCTTCAATCATTAATCCTAGCAAATGTCTACATTGTGCACAAATTTTAGAACTATCCCTTTTACATATATTTCCTCTTCTGACCAAGTTGATAAGCTGTGAAAAAATGCAAAATGTTTTTTTTTATTTTTCTAATTAAATTAACACTATCAAAATGATGTAGGTGAGAATTCATTGTGTATGTATGTATACCTGTTTTATTTTTTAAATGTTTAATGCATTTTACGCTGTTTTCTTACAAATAAAGAATTGTTTTTGCAGATAATTTCATACACGGTTTAAAGCATGAATCCAAAATTCCATGATTCTAATTAAATGCATTTGTATTTTGCTTTATTGATGTCACCATTGGAAGTTTGCACACCAACAATAATCTGTACACACATATGACGGTATATTATCTATTTACATGTCTATTAGTTATTTTATATGGTATAATAGCCCTTTTACATATATTACGTATATATTTACGTATATTAGATATTTACATGCATTTAACAATTGTTAATTATGTTGTTTAAATACTGATACAATCATAATGTTCTTTATACTTGTAAAATATACGTATGCAGATCTCTAAAACACATGGTTACTTATGATTTTGAAAGCGCCCGAATATGCACTAATATCATTGGTGATCAAGGCCTGTCTTTAGCTAGACTCGAATGACAACTACTGATATAAGGGAATTTCTTTACTGTCTGAGCCACCAAACAGAAATCATAAAACTTAATTTACTTAAATTGCTTACTTTATGAAAGATCTCTTGTGATGTCACATAAAGTAAAGAACTGAACTCTCATGTCAACAACGACGACGATACAAATAATACTTGATATTATAACTGAATGTGTAACTGAAAATGCAATTTACTTTGATATTTCAGGCAGAGAAAAAAAATAATTGTGTACTGATTATTATTATAAAATGTACATGTCATTTGTGATAGAATATAAATGAAATGAATGAAGTGACAATGATGATGATGATGGTTTTAAATGGAATAAAAAATTAAAAATGAATAAATAACTTTGATTAATAGTTTAACAACTCAATTCCACGTCCAACAAGAAAATTAAATGATCAGTTATTTCGGAATAGAACGTCAATCTTGATTCTTAAAGAGGCAATCTAACATCTAGTTTCGCCACTTTCAACATGCTATGTCAGAACTAAAACAAAGTCATGATGACTGACAGTAGCAAAAAGTGACGAAAAATATGATGTAATGTCTACTTCAGCACAAGAAACAACTGGATTTACCGGAATTTGAAACTGTTTCATTGCTTTCATTTTTATGATTTCCTGATTTTTTAAACTATTCGGCCATCTTGCACTATTACAAGCAATAACAAGAAAGAATAATAGCAAAACTCATTACTTATTTTGATAAAAATAATATTTTTTAAACAAATTTGTTAAAGAAGAAAATAAAATTAACAATAATAACTAATAATAATAATAATAATTATAGTTATGAATGAAAATTAACTGAAAAAGATAGAACTTCCTACAAAACTAATTTATTCATGCTGATATAGATGAAATCCTGAAAACCTGTCAAATGAAGCAAACCAAATGACGGCGACATTTGCGACTGCAACAACAGCAACAATAACATCTCTAAATAATTTTACTTCAATGACTACAACTGCTAATAATAATATTTATACTACTACTACTAATAATAATAATAAAAGTAATAATAATAGTATTAGTAGTGATGATGATAGTGACAGATGGGCTACACTTTGGCGTGTGTCACGGGCTACGACACCAGAGAACCTTTAATTTTCGCATCATAGTAGGCTTAATATTAAAATTTGTATTTGTATGTATGTAAAAATGGTTGTGTCTTGAGATATTCATTTTTTCCCGCAATTAACGTTGATTGTAAATCTCAAGGCCACATTTACAAAGAATTAAGTAATGAAAGGACTCACTTGCAAACCATTATTCTGTAACGAGGTTTTTACTTGTGCATAAAAATAACAGCTTAGAATATGAAAGTTAGATGCGTCACTAAGTGCAGTATAAATGAAATCTTCAGGAATTGTCTTTAGCGTGTTCTACTTTTTGGATATCATGCGTATTGGTTAGTATATGAAGTAATGAAAAGAATATCTTTCAATTAGTTTTCTTTTAATAGAAAGGCTACCTAAACAAAATTGCTTCTTTGGAAAAAGGCATTTATTCGTCACACCTTTACAAATAGTTCTCAATTGAACGGGTTTTACCAAACTAAAATGAGCCGACCAGGTTAGCAACCAGCTAATTGCCAAGCAAGTGTAACTTTGTAATTGTCCTTTAAGCCTATATCAACTAAGTTTTAAAATAATTATCATTTAAGGCTTTAGAGAAATTAGGCCTGTTCATTCTACAAGAACCAAAAACAAGGAGAAGAAAAATTACGGATCAAAATGTTGCAATTCATAAAGAAAAAATATTAAATTGTAAAATAAAAAAAGTGAAAATAGCTTGTTTTAACAAGCTATTTTCATTTTTTATATATATAATTTTATAATTTTATATTTGTATATCAATATACAAATGTATATATGTATTGTATATATGTATATATATGTATTGTATTTCAATATATATATATATATATATATATATACTTTTGTTCACTCTTCAAAAATATATTTGATACAAAATACAAAAGTTAAATTTTGATTTTAAAAAATCAGTTTTCATCACAAAAAGAAAACAAAGTCTGACTCATTTTGGTTTGACTTGTTGATAGATCTCAATTCTGAAAAAAAAAAGAACAGCTCTCGTTACTGTTAATCCTGAAAATAAAATAATTTCATCCAATAATCTTAAAATGCTACGCTTTTCACGTCATAAAATGCCTCATGTCAAAATTAGTCGGGTAATTTTTTTAGCCAGAAAGGAAGTTATGAATATGGAGGCATATTATCAGCTCTTTATTCAATCCAGAATTCCCAGATAAAATTCAATGCATGGCACAAATATTGGTATAGTTTTGTTTGATATTAATCTAGACAATATAGTGATAATAATAATCTATCTCTGATGATGAAGTAAGCAAATCGATAAAAAGTAGGTTTTCAGTTGACAACTAAGAGAACTTATATCGTAAATTTAAAAAAAGAATTTAGACTTGATTCTGGAAAAAAACAGATACAATGAAAAAGACATTTATGAGTTTATGTCACTTGATATCCATAAAAAAACAAATAGATAAAAATAATTACATGATTATATTAGACTATTAATTTAAATGCTCACGTGAAAAATTTGCTAAAGGTTCAATGTATGTGAGGATTATTACTTTTCCTCTTGAAATAAATGTGAAAGAAACCGAAATAAAATCTTAAAATTTCTATAATTCTGATTGTAACGAGTATAATGTCCAAGTACATTCAACTATGTGTTATGCATATGATGGTATATTTCTTTCCTAGAAACAAATAAAATTGATGTTTCTTAGTAGAAAAACTTACTGTTTTATAATGTTAGTGAAAAACTACACAGAGAAATTAGATTTGTCAAAATATTGTGAAGTTGTACATAGATTTCATAGCTTTTAAACAACTTTTATTCTTCGATCATTTTGTTTTTGCACGTCGATTACTAGACATCTATGGTTATTGGGTAGATAGATGACAACGACGACATTGGCAAAGTAGGATGAGGAAGAGGATAAAAGGAGGAGGAAAAGAAAGAGAGAGAGGAGGAATAATAGATGACGAAGAGGATAAAGGGAGGAGGAAAAGAAAGAGGGAGAGGAGGAACAATAGATGACGATAAGGGTAAAGGGAGGAGGAAAAGAAGGAGAGGAAGAATAATAGATGAGGAAGAGGATAAAGGGAGGAAGAAAAGAAAGAGGGAGAGGAAGAATAATAGATGACGAGGAGGATAAAGGGAGATGGAAAAGAAAGAGGAATAACTGTAGTAATCACTTCAACCAAGGAACATTATAGACAATTTAATTCTGGTATTAGTTGTCCATGTTTGATTAGCTTAGCGCTATAGAATCCCCACAAAATGTTTAAACCAGATATACTTGAACAGAGAGTATGGAACATGGTTTTCCCGATTAAATGTTTTTCCTTGACACCTGATTATATTATAAATTATATTGTAAAATATACATCATTTGTTCCATTCCTAGAGTTAATTCTAGAAATCTCTAGCTTCTAACAAAGTTCAAGTAAAACGAAGGAAGGAGACTTTTCAAAGATTCTTCTTCGAGGTTTAACTAATCTATCCAGTTTTTGGCCATCAAACGAATACCAACTTTCTCTCTCTTTAAAATGGAATCAGTAATAATAGTATTTTAAACCGCTTGATTTTACTAGTATGCCACCAAAGAGAGGAATAAAACTTTTACTTACTAAACTGTACAAAAATAGTACTAAAATTTATTCAGTCTAAAGATTTCCCACTTCTCTATGGTGTCAATTGAAGTCGTTTTTATTTGATGATTGCAGCAGACTTGCCATAAGTGAAAAAGAGATTTTTTTTGTCCGTTGTGACTTCAGAAATTTGTTCCGAGAGGAATGCATACGCCTCATTTGTAGATTGTGGAAGATTAAACCTCAGACCCGGTATTTTTCTATTCTTTTCTTAAAGATAAAAAAAATATCTACAAATGCATTTGGTTATCATCATTTTTGAAAGTACACGAGGGACTTATCTGATGCGGACGTTTCGATTGATCTAGACAAATAATGAAAAACTAACTTCGATACAAGCATCATAACTTGATATTTATATTATTGAATATGAAATGATTTTATTAGATCAAAGTATTACTTTAAGACCTTCATAGACTTTTATTAGGATCGGTTATTTAAACAATACCAGCGTAATTATATATGAAGTCAGCTGTTAGCTGGGCAATGATTGTATCAGAATTTACAAGTATGTTAATGTCTTGCAGGTTGTGAAAGAAAAAGTTTTTGTTGCCATTTGTTGCTCTTAATTTTAACCAGTCATATTTATTCAAATCGATTTAGTTAATTAAAAAAATCGATAGCTTTACAAGATGAGCCACAACACTTACCCAAATTGTCAAAAGCATGAACATCTTCAATGAAATATATTAATGTTTCTAATATTTTTTTTTATTTTTATGATGACAATGATAATGATGATGATAACAATTCATCTCACTTCCGAAAATATCATACAAAAGTTTTATTTTTCTAAAACAATGCATAATAAAAAGACTATGATTGAAAAAAATAATTTTCATCGATATAAAATGACAAAATGTTTTACTGCCAAAATATGAGCGTTCTAAAAGAATAGGAAAATATTTAAATATTTCAGTTTCAAATACGAAGCCAAAGAGATGCGGGGTGGAAGATGGCAGTATATACAATTTAATTTGCATAAGTATATCTACAAATAAGCACTTTTTCACACTTTTAATCCATTTTATTTTTAAAATCTGCAATAAACGTGACTAAATTACTCTGTCTCCTCCTCCCTCCTCCCTCCTCTCTCTCTCTCTCTCTCTATATATATATATATATATATATATATATATATATATATTCATCTGGTTTCCTTGGTAGATCATGATCATGAAAATATACTTAAGTGCATAACTAAAAAAGTAATTATTTCTAATTTCATACCAATGAAGGAAACGTGTGGCAATGTTTAGAATTCTTAGTCTGGTTGCTAATTAGTAGTGACTTAGATCATCACTGAGTGTTCCATACAAAAATCGACCGTCAGTCGGTTCAAATTTATGATATCAAAAGGTATTAGTAGTTCATAGAGTTAGTCAAGCAAACATGATGGCTTCGCTGGCAATTCTCCATGATATACAAAGCCATCGAAAAATAAAAAATAGAATAAGTTTCCCATCTATGAGGACTGCACACTCGATGATATATTAATGGGTTTAGATTCCAATGACAGCAAATAGGTGGGAGAGGGTTTTTTTTCATATTTGGATTAATAACCGAAAAAGCTCTACAAGTACGTAATAAATTATCTTCTCTTTATCTTAGAATTCTTATATTAATGTACTTTGTAAAGCAACCAATTATTTTAATATCCATCCTTCTTTATTGGAACCTGGAGACTTTGCCAATGAAAGAATTATCAAATTAAAGTTAATTAGATCAGTCCCGAAAATCTTCATGAAAACTGAAAAAATTTTGCGGCTTTTTATTTAATTTCTTCATCTCTGATTCACTGTAAAACCTTAAACAAGAAAACAGAAACATCTTTCTATCTGAAGTAATAAATTTATGATAGCTAAATGTATTCTACACAAATGATTATGCACCATTTTGTAAACATAAATCCGAAACTTAATATTTACGGTGGTCGGGGTAAATAAAAGCGTTCACATATTCACTCTCATATGTGGAATACACATCGATGTGTTTCATGAATATAAGGTCACACGAAAAATACTTCAGAGATATCACTGATTTGATAAAGTATAATCAACATATATTTTATTTTATCATTTTTATCTCCACATATGCTGATTTTTGCTAAATATAAGTCCTGATAATTTACCATATTTTTACTATAAATGATATTGTCTGTATGTATATGTGCAACTCTAACTGTTCCGACAATTTCAAGAAATTAATTATACGTATACTTTAAGAAATTAAGATTTACATTATTTTGGATATTTCCTTTTCTTTCTCGATTAAAAGAATAGTTACAATCCAAACGCGTATCATTGTTTTCCTGATTTCGTTGGAATTTCTATAACGGTTGGTCAAAAGTGTCAAAAAATGCAGACAGCAATACGCCGGATTGTATCAGCTTTTCCCACTTTTAGAAATAGATGATGTATATGTCTCGTAATAGGTAAAGACGTATTATATATGTGACAGTCTAGCTGTTGCAGACATGGGATGTAGACAAGAATTAACATCATTTGACCAGGGAATGATTGTTGGTGTTATAAAAATGGAATATTCCATCTTGATTTTCTCAGGCGGAAAGGTATACCAGGAATAAGTGAATTCAGTACAGATATCAGCCGAACGTGGAAAATGCGGAAGCTCACGGGGGATGTAAGATTGGAACCAACGACGACTGACAAAAATGGTAATCACACAACGAAGAGAAACAATGCATCAATAATATAACAAATCAGCACTGATAAGGTTCAACCTATAAATAAAGGAACGGCACAGAATGAATACCATTTAATTAAGTCATTATTTTATTTTATTGGTGACTACGACTAATCTGAGCCAGAGAATATTGCTATTGCTTCATAGAATCCAGGCAATGCGTCACCTACTCAGAGGAGTCAGGTTTCCAACTCTTACGCAGATGGTCAAGTTTGTGCGTAGAGAAAACAGTATGGGTTTATTGATCCATCATGTTGACAGGATGTTGTGCAAGCTGGTGGTAGTTCTATAGTAGCGTGGAGAATGTTCTATTTGTAAAGACCACTAATAAAACTGGAGTTTATATTGATAGGTGTGACAGTCTTTTTGGATATCATTTGCAAGTCTCTCCAGTGGTTAGCCCTAAAGCACGAAACCGGATCCAAAAATACTCGATTGCTCACTAGATAAAAAACCCCGTTGAGCTTGTCTTGTGTGTGTTGCCAACGTTACTAAATCCGCTGCCGTCACACCCAACAAATAATTGCCTGAATAAATATATCCATGCAACAATTTCAGTAGCGCAGAGACCCTATGACAGTTAGGTAGGTGCTGTTGTTCAGGCAAAGGGAATTGGAGCCAAGAATAAAACTGCAACGAGCCTCAAACTTGCAATGCAATCCATATGTTTTTATTCCATTGCACCCCTTTCTTTACACACACACACACACAGAGAGAGAGAGAGAGAGAGAGAGACACGCAGACACACACATTTTCCAGGTCATCGATATCAAAAGATTGTAAAAAAATTCAAGGTTTTTCTAAAATCTTCAACTTTAAAATATATCTCTGCTGTGAGAATCTATCTATATATATATATTTTTACTGTCATATTTCTTCTTGGTGGTTTTTTAAACTCCGTAATAGTTGGAAATCAGATGAAACAAGTCCAGGATAATGAAGAGAATAAATATTTTCCCAGTCTATGTTTTCATCTTTTCTCGTGTTATCTGATGTATGGAAACATGAAATACCATACATAAATGAAGACTATGTTTCCTTCAAAGCAGTTGTAATATTTGAACTGTTGACAACAACCGTCTCGTATAATCGTAACAATGACTGGTAGCAACACAAAGTAAACCACACCAATGTATTAGAGGATGGCTAATAATCAAACATTGTGTTATTCGTAAATCGAAAATGTGAGTCTGCTGATAATCGATTAGTATCTTTGGAAGTTTGAAATTTATTACTGCAACATTTTTATATATTTTGTATTTCACAAATAACTAATTTTACCCGTTATAAAATTTCTGTATCATCTTGAGATCATTTTTGTTTTTCGTTGGTTAGTTTTTAATGAAAGTATTAATTTGCTTAACGATGTCGATTTCTTAAAGATGATTGTTATCTCATGTTTTTACCTTCAAATGCTGTATACTTCTGACGAGAAATGAGTGGGCGATATTTTGTCTTTTCCCCGGAAGCATTTATTTCGGGCAAAAGCACACGTCTGTTCTTCAATCGCTGCCTTTATTTTACTTATGCATCATTTTTCATCTAACATATCCATAAATGGCCATCAATTCTATTAGTCTTTTCTTTGAACCAATGGCAAAGAATTTGTTGGCCAAGAAACACTATTTGTACTGTACTCATACGAGGAGAGAAATCCAAACTTTCACGGATGTGACTTCAATTATTTCACTGTTAGACAACTTTTTTTCTGTCTCTCGGTAAAAAAAAACTACGCCAAATAAAAAAAAACATTATAAAATACCGAAGTGGCATATATTTTGCAACAAAGTGATTTCATTTCGATATCGGAATATAAAAATAAATAAAAAGATGCCAAATAAATCAACCCTCAGATTTTAAACCTAAATATTTAATTTTAACTGAGATATCGCGGATTTTACAAGTATAAGAATAATCATTACCGTTCCAGTTGTTTGGTTTTGAGTCAAACGAGTTTTACAACAGAAATATAATAAGCAAAGTCATGAAATGATAAAATTACAATTAGTTATTTGAAGCTATTCTGTTTTTTTAATCATTTCATTTCAAGCAAGGCAATAACGCCACTAAGATGCAAGTGCCTTATTGAGAATGAGCAAATATAAGGATTGACTGGAATGCAAGAAGCCGGAAGAGAATTCCACACGAACGAGAAGCACGAAAGAAGAAACTGTTACCATAGAACTTGCGGTTACATCTAGCCATTTCAACCGTAAAATGATGAAACTTTGACACCAAACGAGTACTGCACTTAAATTCATCAAGTCTAGGTATCAAAAAGGAAAGTTTATCAGAACAATTACCATAAAAATATTTATAGAAAAGGCACAGGGAAACTACGTTACGACAGTGGGAAATTAACTGAAGCCGAGATGCCAGAACAAATAATATTGCAGATTCTTCTTTGTATTTTATCGAGAATCTCTGAACACATAGCAGAAACACTAGCCATACAAAAAAGGTTCTCTCAGGCGATTAAAATAGAGCAGTTTCGTTTTGAAGGCGTTAAAATTAACAAGTCATTACTTGCCCCAGTTAATAAAAAAATTGTAGATAATTAATTACCAGTTGCCAATTTGACCTTATTGAACCGATCAGATGTACTATTAAGATGGGAGTAAATAAGTATGTCATCAGCATAGATACCGATTTGAAAACTGAGGACATCGAGAAGGTCGTTAATGAAAATTAGGAAGAACGTAGTTCCAAGGATAGAGCCCTGGGGTCACCTGCATTAATGCAAAATGATCCAGAAGTATGACCGTTCAAGACAATTTTAGTTTTTCAATTTGATAAGAAAGATTGAATCAGATGAAAAATCTGTCCAGAAATACTATAGTCTTTCAACTTGCGAAGATGACCATCATGTCAAACCCTGTCAAATGCCTTCAAGATATCCAAAGCAACAGCTTCACCATTCTTATCTAAATCTTGACAGACTCTTTCGACAAGAATTGTTAATACATCAGTAGTTGACTTAGAGAAGGGAAAGTCATATTGCTTGTAAGACTCTGCTTAACCAATTCTGGGTGGATTAGAGTTTTTATTACTTTGCCAAAAAGAGGTAATGGCTATGAGTCCAATACTTAGAAGAATCGCATGAGTTCTTAATGACACGAACTACATAAAAGTATTTCCAACAAGCAGGGAAGCAAGAAGCAGCAAAGCATTTATTGTAGAGTTTAGTGAGAACAGGTGCCACTTCAGGAGCACATTTCTTAAGGGATTATTGCAGGGATACTATCAAGTTCCCATGCTTTGTGGGGATCTATAGAGATAATAGCAGAAACTATGGACGGAATTATCTGCATATCACATAATAGAGGCTCTATTTCTAAGTGGATCGTCTGACAAATATACTCCAGATGTGACAGGAGAGAATTGGAAGAGAATTTACGATAAATAGAATTATAATAAATAAATTCACACACACGCACACACACACACACACACACACACACACACACACACACACACACACAGATAGATAGATAGATAGATAGATAGATAGATAGATAGATAGATAGATATAATAAAATTGATTATTGGAAAGGAATAAAGTATCAAATATGATATTTCTTTCCAAGTATTTGTTTTTGTTACCATGATCATTAATGAAGTTTGTATTATTTTTTAGTGAAAAGGTTGTTTAATCCCAGTTTAAAAAAAAAAAAGGTTCATAAATTATTTTTCCTTTTCTTTGTTCAAAATTTCATAAAACTCGCAAAAACGTTGAAACAAAAAACACAAAAATTGTCAGCATAAAATCAAGAACACAATGAGGATAGTGATAGCGTTTCGCCTTTATCAATAAAAAATAAATAATATTCTTCCTAATACACTGGAGGGATATAGAAACAGTTATTCAATACCTATCCACTAAAACAACTATAATAAAAAATATCCAGTTAAGAGAATCTTTGGGAACACTGAATAATCTCAAATGCTTATTCCTTCAAAAATAATAAAAAAAAATGTACCAAATAATAATAATGATAATAATAATTCCCAGGCTTGAGTGTCTTAGCTTCTTAGCTTTCTGTTCCTAATTGATTGCAAATGTATCGTGTACATTTTTTGCCTTGGTTAATTTAGCCGGGTTACAGTGTCACAGATTTGCTTGTCACTTTTCTTTACCTTCATTGCTGACGTTGTTCTGTTTATGAACAATAATAATAGGAGAGCTTCATGTCTTGGTTTCAAGAGGACTTGTTCATTGTTTTTTTGTTGTTTTTTGTTTTTTATATGAATAGTGAGTTAGCCAAAGCGACTTGGGAGTCACATCTAGATACTGGGGAAAATCCTCATTCGGAGACCGTCTGAACGAAATGGGTTACCCGACTTGAAGTTATTTCTAACTGTCCCCATCTACAAGGTTGTGCGCTGTTTTTAGCAAAACCTGTCATCATGACTATGTTGCATGTCAGACATATCAGAATGGTTACCTATGAAGATACTGGGCTTCGTATATTTGTATCCCGTCGTCACTTTTCTGGTGGTGCTGCTCTTTCAAATAAGAACATAGAATAAATATGTTCTATTATTTTTTATAGACGGCTGTTCGGTACGCTAAGACAGAAAGAGAGCGAAAGAAAGAAAAAGAGAGAGAGAGAGAGAGATAGTGATTGAGAATGAAAGTGAGAGATAAAAAGTAAGAAAGTGAAAAACGAAAAGAGAGAATGAGAGAGAAAGACAGAAAGAGCGAGAAAGAAAGAGATAGAAAGAAAGAGATAACGAAAGAGAGAGAGATGAAAGAAAGAAAGAAAGAAAGAAAGAAAGAAAGAAAGAAAGAAAGAAAGAAAGAGAGTGGGGGTGCATGCATGAAGACAGGATTGTTAATTGAATATCAAGAAACAATAGAGAAATGATTAAAAGACAGACATGGAAAAACGTACAAAATTGCAAGACATTAAAATATTTATGGAGAGATGAAGCAAAAGAAAAATAAGAGAGGCTCAACAGAATGTGTTTGTGAATTCCTCATTTCTTTTTTGCATATGAAACTAATCCATGTTTGTATAACATTTTAGTTTAAAAGGAATAATGGCGATCATTAGAATATGCATGAAAATTCAAAATTTTAGCGATGAAAACCTGTAGAATTTTCCCGGCTCCGTCTAATCTAATATAAAAAAACATACTTTATATGCGTGTCCGATATAATCCCTGGAAAATTAATTAAAACTGCGATATCAGATAAATAGAGTTTTCTTACTTACCTTGATATTTACTTATATTTTACCTAACTTGGCAGTTCTTGATCATTGGAGAAAATTTCAGTTTTAAAAATAAATTTTAAAATAACGGGTATTATTCTTCATTTTCAATCTGGTTTTATTATGATGTTAATAAAGAAACGATTGTTTTTTGATGAGGTTCCTAATTAAATTGCTTAGTGATTTATATATTGATAATAATGACCAATTTAGCCTTTACATCACAGGCGAGTAGGCAATGTTATTAAAGGCAAATAAGTAAAGTTGAGATTTTATAATAGAATATTTTGAAAATCTAATAAATATTATGAATTATAAAACTGAAATATAAACCTATCGAAGTGTTTTAATTCAAACAATTTCGTTAATGCTATTTACAACAGACACACATTTCTCTAAGAAGCAATCGCGTAGTGTATCAGAGTAATGGAAAAAAAACTTGGACCGCACAACGCCGTAAAAATAGCTACTACTACTACTGCTGCTGCTACTACTACTACTACTACTAATAATAATAGTAATAATAATAATAGTAATAAAGTAAAATGATATTAATTTCGGCAATGACATTGTAATGGAATTGAGTGTAGAAAAGCGTGTGCCATATAAGACATGTTCAAATGAATTACATAATCAGGATATTATGTAGAAATATCCAGTATAAAACCTTAAGCGTGTCAAAAAGAGAGTCTATTGCAGGAAAACATGTAAAGAAAATGGGTAAATATAATAATAAGAAAAATAGGTAAATATAATCAAATACTGAAAACAAACTTTCATGGCAGAGACCTAACTAAATAGAAAGATATTAGGGATGGATATTTAAATACTATGAAAACTTTTAAATTAGACAAATTGGAAGCATTATTAGACAGACAAGAAAATTACTGATAATCCTTACATCGGCGAGATCATTTAAACAAAAAGTGTAACCGAAAACAAGCAAGAACGGTATTATCACAAGGATGAGTTAATAAGAGATTATCCCCTGCAATGGACAAGCAGAATGAAAACAGACTACTACCAATGAACTGACTAAAGTGTTATGTTCTCAGTTTCGAGAACGTTGCTTAATATGATAAGTATCTGAAGAAGGCCGAAACGTTGTGACTATAGCAATTGGACAAGTGAGGACACCAATTCGAATGAAGCAAGTGTATAATACTCTCTTGGGTCCTCTCACGGCTTAATATACAATTACTTTTTCACGGCTATATCCAATTTTGTGTGGTTTTGAATCAGATGTGTGATAAAATTGGGTTGAATTAATAATGAATGAAATAAAAGAGATTACTTTTCTGCAGATTTTGACTGCGACAAATGATCATCGTATGAATGTTATTGAAGCTGCATTAAGGATGAGTTGGATGATAAGAGATTTGACCAGAAAGGCGTCTCTCGTTCAATAACTCGCTACTTGGTTCACGTTGAAAATGATCATGGTGAGCTACCGATCATTTATTCGCAATGTGAATTAGATATAATTTATATGATTTCACAACATTAATCTTTATAAAATGAAAACCATTTTTCAGGAGTTTAATTTTAGGATAGACTTGAATATTACTAAGAGTTGACTTTATCCAAGATTTGAATGTCCAAATAAATATTAGGATCTTTCTAATAAGTAAAGCAGTTTCTTTTTAAACAAGGTTTATCCAAATACAATATTTGATGTAACGGTATTCTAATCAATTGAGTTTGAATCTCGTGACCCAACTCACTCACCCTAATCAAGATATTTATCTGTGATTATAAAAATAAGGCGAATCATTAAAAATACTGATATGTTGATATTGATCACCGATACTACTTGGAAGATTTTTTTTTTTAATTTCAATTAAATTCAATTAAGAATTTTGTAGAAAGATATGAAAAAGTTTCAACGTGCAATGTCAGGTGTAAAGCTTCATTAAAAATGATCTAAAATGTGTTGTTCATAAAATGTGCAATTTACTAAAAAGCTAGAACTATATCTGTTTTGGTTTGCATAATAATTTCTCAGGTTAATATCCCAATTCACAAGGTGGGAAAAAGTCAGCGATTTGTTTATGTCACTGAAACAATAAAATATTCGTTAAGTTGTTTTGACAAAAGGATGGTTTCTTTTGTAGGCATTTTTACAAAAGAAACGAACATTTTTAACAATACCTATTCAACATCACAGAGTTGTATCGATGTCATAAAACTATGATTCTTATAAAACAGTAAATTGCCTAATAATTACATTATTCATTATTATATAGAATTCGTATTATGCTGACAGTCTTGCTCGCAATCATATATTCGTTTAAATTCTTCTTTTTTTCATAATTTCATTTTTATAAAAAAATCTTATTTTCTTTTATATTATATACATTTGATATATATATATATATATATATATATATATATATATATATATATATATATATATATATATATATATATAATATTTATAAATGTTGCTTTTACATAAAACTCGCTCAAAATATCAAAGCATTTTTAGATTTTGTATTGAAAAGGAATGAGCTCTTATATTTCCGATGGCAATAAAGTGTGTAATTAAAACTTAACATCATCGTGGAAATATTAATTTAAAATGTGAGAAAAAAGTGAAAGTCAAAAATTTGATGCGATCGATCGATAATGATTTATGCATAGTATATTCATTTCAAAATACGATGAGACAATTTCAGATATCTGTTGAACATACAATCTTCAGTGCAAAGTATTATTAATAAAGGAGCCAATGCAAAATTAACTCACTAAACAAGAGAGTGCGCTAACAACTGCAACGCAAAATTCCATTTTATAACAATAAAATTCAAATTTTCTAAAAGATTAATTTCTATGTAAGAATATTTTCTATGTTAGAATATTTTTCATTACGTAAGTATGTTATTAATCTGAGATATAATATAAAAATTGATGGTATTTAGTCAATTGTTTCATGAATCTATCTATCTATCTATCTATCTATCTATCTATCTATCTATCTATCTAAGCCTGTTGATATCTGTCTCATTTGACACCGGAAGTGTAATTTGAGTTATGTTTCCTTGAATGATTGGAAACAGATTTCAAGAGCAATGGAATCTTTCACATCCCATTTTCACTGCAGTCAATTCATTTTTGCAAAATCCACTTCCACTTAAATGTAGAAATATCTGCAAATAGCAGGAGGGAACATGACAAGTGGGGCGGAGTTGGTGTTCGTCTGGGTGATGTTTTGTAGACTGATCAATATTGTGGGCGCGAGTGTTACATTTTCTTTAGTTTACGAATTGTTCATTTGATTGATTAGTTTGCAAATCTTTCTAGTCGGCATATCGATTACTTGACTCGTAGTAGAAACACTGATGCACTCAGAAAAGATAATCACAAAAGGCCAACGATCCCCGTACAACAAACAATACTGGTGACAAGCATATATAAATAACTTATATCTCCTACAAAATGATACACGATTCAGAATTTATTAATGAAATATTTCCTTTCATAAAACTAATAGAGATTCTCTTTTCATCAGTGATACTCAAAGAGCTAGCACTTATTTTATCTTAAACCCTATGCCAAGTTTTTATAGAAAAGCTTATATGTTTAACAGAATGCAAAGTTAGCACCATTTTTGTAGTATCTGTATTACTTGGATATGATCGTTTTAAGCAATTACGATAAAAACGCATGTTGCTGAAAATGAAAAGATATATTTGAATTACGTCAAACACATTTGAATTGTGCAAAATAGCCTCGTGATTTTGTTTGGTATCTGAACAGATAACTAATCTGTTCAACGTTAAAGTTCTTTTCGTGACTGATTTTAATGCTTCAACCTCAAACATCTGAGCTTGATTCTAGTACCTTAGAATATTTTTATACTCTACCAAAAGATGCAGGTTTTATCATTGAATTTGATCCACAAAACTTTAAAATTAGTTCTTTTTAAAAACCTGACCTTGTAATAAGAAGACTACAAAAATGACACTAGACAAAAACTTCCAATCCTTTCAATTTCATCTGATCCAGAGGTTTGTTTGTTTGATTGACAACTTATATTTTAAAACTGAATCAAAAATGAACTAAAAAAATCAATCATCAAAGGGAGGGGGGATATATGACTCCTGTTCTACTTAAAATATCTTACAAGAAATAGAATTGATTAACGAACAAATCAAATACATTTCAGTTGATCTCTTTATTAACCTTCTAGTTGTATTGTTTTAATAAATAATCTAATATATTTAAACAGAAGTAAAACAATTACATTTATTGTACATTTGTTTGAAATTTACTTAACTAGTCCAGTTAAACTAGTTTAATCTTGGAACTAATTAAATAATTTTATATAAAACTAGATATTTCAGGCACTTGAATGACCAGAAATCCCATGATGTCATTTAAACGTCTGGCACAAATTTTTCTGGAATTATCAGCAGACAATAAGAAATACACTAAATCTCTAATTTGAAATATATTTACTGTTTGAAGAGTTGATTATTTGACTCTAATCAAAGTCGTTAGATATTTTCCTAAATTCGCCATCAGTTGCTGTGGAAGCAAAAAATTCTCTACCAATGCCTTCAACAGGTAATGTCTTAAAAGACGATTACTAATATTAATACGAAGATATTTTCAAGGGTCAAAGTTGTGGGTTGCGTATCAAAACTTGCAAACGAGAGATCTTGCATTTTTTGGCCTTCACGTTTTCTCCAGCTGAACGATTTCTGATAGTTTCAATCTATAAGCGTTTTTCATTGCCTGTAATAACGTATTCTCACCTATATGCTAACGTATATATCCTATACGTTTCGGCTTGTTTTTAATTTTGTTTCGGTAGAAAAGGTCTCAAATGTGTTGGCAAAGTCGAGGTTGAAGTAATGGCTGACAAGATTCTTGTAAATCTGATAAAAGTATCTTGTCCCGCAGAGGATCGATATTAACACTGTTACTGTCCGCTATGCTTCCAAATATCGTTCAGCAGAAGATATCAATAACTTAGAAATCTTTACGAGTCAGACTTTAGTAATGGGGTGTATTTAGTTTTTAATGTGTGTCACGACCTCGCTTTAAAATCACCACTGATAAAAGATTTATGTGTCTCATAATTTAATTCTAATAATAACAATAATATTTTGTTTTTAATGATCACTACAAGCTGAAGTGAAAATGTCTTCTTTAAAGAGAGAACAGACTATAAATAAATTAAAAACAAACTCTGTATAAAATGTGAAGAGATGTATTTTCTTTTTATGTGCCGTGTCCTTTCAGGTAGTAGGCTATCATAGCTATCCACTTTCCCCTATCCCTTGTGGCTCCCTGCCATCCATTTCTGCCATCCACTGCTCGCCAACTTTGGAATGCATCCTTGGTGATCTCAATCCATTTTCGGATCTCAACTTCGCACCTACCGTCCTTCGTCAAAACACTTCCCAGATATTTAAACTTGCGCAAATACTTGATTTTAGTGTCCCCGACCTGCAAATCACATTTCGAGCTCATCCTTTTACTGATGACCATGCATTCTGTCTTCTTGTAGTTTATGCTAAGTCCCTTCTCCTTGCTCTCCCTCGCTACGTTCTGTAGGGGGTTTTGTAGTTTCTTTTCCGTGTCTGCTATCAGTTCTATGTCGTCTGCGTATCTTATGTTGGTAAGATTGTGGACGCCAATGCTGAATCCCGATAGGGTCTCCAATTCTCTCAGAATTACCTCGCTGTATAGGTCGAATAAGTCCGGTGAGAAGACATATTCTTGCCTTCTATTTTTGTATATTCGCTGAACTCATTCTCTACGCGCATGCATGCTGTTTGCAGCCAGTATATGTTCTTGATTATTCTAATATATTTCCTAAATTTATCAAATATATCAAGGTTGCTGAGCAGTTCCAACAGATCTTTGTGGGGTACTTTGTCGAACGCCTTTGCGTAGTCTATAAAACATAGGTATAGGTCCTGCATGTATATTGATACCATTCTGAGCATAAATATCGCGTTACTTTGCAGTAATTAGTGTCTATGAATATAGACACTAATTTGAATATTCATGCATTTGACATTCTTTCTTTTCTTTTTATGTGCCATGTCCTTTCAGGTAGTAGACGATCGTGGCTCTCCACCTCTTTCTATTCCTTGCAGCTCTCAACAAGTTCCTTCCCTCTGCTTCCTCCCCCAAACCACTTAAGCCCGCCAGGTATGTCATGTTTTCCCTTGTCTCACTTCCCCTCTATTCGAGCCGTGAGTATCAGATTCTCCAAGCTCTCCTTTCTCATGATGTGTCCCAGTAACTTCCGCTGCCTCTTCCTGATGTTAAGTATACGCCACCTCCTTGCTTGCAACCTGCTCAGTTCATGATATCCTTAGCATCCTTCTGTAGAACCACATCTCTGTCGCCTCGAGTCTCTTCTTCATCTTTGAGGAAATCGTCCCACATTTGCTGCCATAAATAAGAACAGATGTCACGTAACAGCTCAGTATTCTTTTCATTGTTACCAAAGAAATACTCCTGTCTCGCAATACTCTGCCCAGCATTTGTTTTTGCCGTCGTTAAAGGTGGAAAATGGAATCAACGTTCATCGACGAAACAATATTCAGTTTTTTTCAGATAGAGTGAAAGACGAAAATATAGTATAATCTAGTCACACATATATAGACGCACATAAGCACATATGTAAATGATATTCCTTTAAAGCTTAAAATTTAATTTTATTCTGAAAATATTTTGGCAATGAGCTAAAAAAAAGAAAATGACATAAACAAAAAAAAAATAACGTTGATTTGATTCTCTTCACGTTATGATAAATAACGTCACCTCCTTGACCTCACGTTTTCAACTGACTTGAACGACTACATGGAATCAATAGACACATCTGCTGCAAGGAAATTTGGATCACTGTGTCGTGGCAGAAGTTTGTTTCTCGTCAGAGTCCATCTTGTACATTTACAAATCTACCATTCGACTGTGCATTGAATACCATTGCGATATCCTGTCTGGTGTCCCTGCTACTCATCTGAAAGTTCTTGACAAAATCCAAAGAAGGATCTGCAATGTAATCGATCCTGACTTGGCAGTCACTTTCTCACTGACTTGACATGGCATCTTTCTTTGGATCCTTCTTCGGTCTTTTCTACAAATATTTTCATGACAAATATTTCCTCGACGTGAAACGATTTAAAAAAAATGTAAGAAAATTTAGTCAGTAGTCAAAACTGATTCTCTTAGATTTTGTTCAAAACTTTCACATTTATATCGAAGTAACACAGACCACAAGAAAACAAAGGAAAGCACAGAATTTATATATCTACCTAAGTGGTATTTCATTTATCGAGCTATCAAAACAAGTGTGCGTGTGTGTGTGTGTGTGTGTGTGTGTGAGGAAGAAATATGTATACACTGACATAAATTCTAAATAACACACGCCACAATGTATATAATCGAAAACCAGAGATATATTTCAATAATGATTGTTTCAGAGTTACATACATAACGGGTACACAAAATCAAAGGTCACCTTCATTAGTGAAGTTAAGAATACTGTCATTTATGATTTTGTAGTTAATGATTGGTTTAACACGTTGAAAATATTTAGATCTAGAAATATATCTGACAGAGAAATGCGCGAATACAGAGACCAGTAAATTTTCTCTCTCTCTCTATCTCTCAGTCCCTCTGTCTCTCTATCTCTCTCTCTCTATATATATATATATACACACACACACAAAACACACATACATACACACACATATATATATATATACAAACACACACATGTTTGCATATATATATAAACATAATATATACAAAAAATATATATACACTCATTTAGAGAATATGCATATATATATAAAAATATATATATATATATATATATATATATATATATATATATACAAACATATATATATATATATATATATATATATAAACATATTTAAACACTATATGTGTATATATACAAATATATCAGTACGTATGTATATAAATGTACAAATAAACACATAATATATGTCTACGCATGCAAAATGTATATATATACACACATATACACACAATAAGTGTACATATATATATATATATATATATATATTTATATATATATATATATATGCAATATGCGTATATATATAAACATACATATATACACATATACATACACACATATATAAATATATATAAATACAAATATACATAAAGTATGTTAATATATATATATACAAATATTCAAACAATATGAACATATCTATATACACATATGCATACACAAAATAAGTGTATATATATATATATAAATATATATATATATATATATATGTATTCAGATATACACACAATATGTTTATGTATATAAAACCAGACATATTTATATACACATATATAGTGTACAAATATATATATATATATGCACAAACATATGTATATACACACAAATGTACATATAAGCATATATATACACAATTACATATATGCAAAAAATATATATATATACATATAGACACTATATTTATATATATATATATATATATATATATATACAAATATATACACATAATATATATGCAAACATATATGTACACACCCAAATATACGCACAATATAAATATATGGAACATATATATACACATACAATATGTATATATATACAAACATATATATATGCATCATATGTATATATAAAGGAACTTATATATATATATATATATATATATATATATATATATATATATATATAAACCTATATATGCAATATGCAATATTCATATATAAAATCATATATATAAACACGATATATATATACATACAAACATATATAGAGAAAGACAATATCTAAATATATATACAAACATTTTTATATATATATATATACATACACTTGTACAATATCTATATATATATATATATATATATATATATATATATACATATATATATGCATATACACACAACATTTATAAATTTATATATGTCATAAGAAAAAAGCATAAGGTATGCAGATGACACAATGCTGGTAGCTGTCACGGAAACAAAATTACAAAACCTCCAACAGAAGGTAGCAAAGGAGAGTAAGAAGAAGGAAGTGAGCATAAAATGCAAGAAAACAGAATGCATAGTCATTAGCAATAGGACGAGCCCGAAATGCGATTCACAGGTCGGACACACTAAAATGAAGCATGTGCGAAAATTTAAATATCTGGGAAGTGTTCTGACAGAAGACGATAAGTGTGACGCTAAGATACGAAGATGTATTGGGATGTCCCAGGACGCATTCCAGAGCATTACGAGACAGGAGGATTTCGTTGGCAACAAAGAAAAGAGTACTTAGCTGCTACATGATATCTGTCCTGCTTTACGGCAGCGAATGTTGGACGGTCTCCTCAAAGACACGGGGCAATAGTGGTAGGATTCTACAGAAGTGTGAGCAACGATGAGGTTTTGGCGGAGATGCCTACAAAGAAGAAACATACTTAACATGAGAAAGAGGCAACTTAAATTTCTGGGACATGACATATAATGCGGGAGGAGAGCTTGGAAAATCTGATACTCACAAGGCGGATAGAGTGAAAAAGGGACAACGCATGACATACTTAGTGGGATTAAGTAAGTAGATGGCCGAACAGGGTTTGGTAGAAGTAGCAAAAATACAAAACTTATTGAGAACTACAAGGGATAGGAGGAAGTGAAGATCCATGAAAGGAGACGGCATATAAAAGAAGGCACTACCTGGTGATTTCTTGCTCAACATGACATCTATATTGTTTCATTTGGATCTTGCCGATGTGACCTCCATCATCTGGCTTTCACCTTCTATAATTTGGATAGGAGTCAGTCCCTTGTTCAAATTTAAATTTAATTTCAATCAAAGGGAAAAAAATTCAGTGCGAGGTCCCCCCCGAACCCCTTTGATCAAAGTGAAATATACTTATCTAAGTACCCTAAGAATCATTCCCTTATTCAAATTTTAATTCAATTTATATCAAAGGGGAAAAATCAGTGGATGGTTTGTTAAAAGGAAACCCTTTCATCAAAATAAAATAGACTTATCCAAGTACCTTGGGTAGTGTAATTTCAGAATATATATGGCTATAGGTGTCTATCTCCAAAACCCTAAGAGGAGTTCGATAACAGACAGAGAGACAGAGGCTACAGCTTTATATATTTATATATATATATAGGATTAATACGAGTAAAAGTTTGTCACTTCGCTGATTGATGCTAGCTTCAACATCCCGACTCCAGAGTTTCCCAAGGAACCCTTTCATCAAAATGATATATATATATATATATATATATATATATATATATATATATATAGTAATAATACAATATGGTAATCCGTATGGAATTTTTAGGAGGATATAGATCCAGGGAGAGCTCTATGTCAAAAGACAGAGCAAAATTATTATTAATTAAAGAATATCAAACTCTTATTTTGTTTGTAGGTCTTGAAAATTGAGAGCTGCATTTTAGAGTTCTCGTGAAATAAAATTATTACCTATGTGATTTTAAGTGTTTGATATTCTTTAATTAATACTATATATATATATATATATATATATATATATATATATATATATGTTACATTTGTTAATATGGCCAGAATGTTTCATTAAAATCAAGAATTATTTAATTTTTTGCTAGAATTTCCAATTTAATATTGTTTCACCACAAAAAAGTAGTTAGAATTTCTCATACTAATTCAGGATCACCTTTCGACGTATAAATAAATTCGACGTCAAAATAAATTTTTTAACCAAAATTTCGATGAGTCTTCCTTGTATTAAAAAATATAATTTAATAACCAAAAAATCATTTAGTCTATCCTCTTAATAATAACGAAGATTTTTTATTATTAAGTTTACATCATTTTCACATGATATATGCTCATTTTTTTAGCGAATTTTGACGGTATATATATATGTCGATCCTCTCGCATGGGTTGAATTTTTGTGTTCCTCCCTCGCAGATTAAACGAGAGAAACTTTATTCAGAATTTGAGGTTTTGTTTGCTCAGCTAGCCAAGCTTCAAACTGAATCTGTTAGCAAGGTCAGTGACCTTAAAGCCAAGTTAAACAATATAGCACATTCTTACGCATGTACTCCTGTTTCTCATAATGTATCAAAGTGGAACAGAGGATATCATGTAATCAAAGCACTTCGTAATAATATATTTTTGGTGATTACGAAACCTGATAAAGGCTCTGGTGTTGTCATTCTTGATTATCAAGATTATGGTAACAAGATGATGACTATTCATGGGGATTTCTCTAAATTTGTGCATTTAGATAAATTTGATTCTACATTATCTATTGAGTCTGTTCCAAAAAAGTCTAGTTAAGTGGGTTAAAAGTGGATTAAGGGTTCATTCGAATTCTCTGGTTTTATGCAGCGTTATTCGTCGATGGATAAATTTATGTGTTCCTACGATATTTCCGGTGTATTTTCCTGCGTTCCACTTGCTGAGACTATAGTGCTGATGCCCTTTATCGTAGTTGTCTCCTCCTGTTATTCTTGAGGACGTTTTCCTCGAACTGATGAAATTTGCCACGATGTCTGTTGAATTTAGTTTCGACGGCGTCATGTATAGGCAAGCTGATGGTGTTTTGATGGGTTCCCACTTGGGACCCATTTTAGAAAACATCTTTGTTGGATTCCACGAAGAGCGTGTGTTATTGAAACTTAATAAATCTGACGTTTACTTCCGTTACGCTGATGACACCTTTTCTCTCTTTGATAACGAGATTGAAGCGGACTATTTTCTTTCGTCCCCAAATAATATGCATCCAGCTTTAAAATTCAAACAAGAAAAGAGAATTGATTTTTCTCTTTCTTTTCTTGGTTAGCAGATATTCGTCGGGTTTTGTTACATCTGTTTATTGTAAATCGACCTTTACTGATTTATATACCCGTTGGAATTCTTTTTTGTTCCGAAAAACGTAAAATTAATTTAATTAAAATCCTTAACAATAAGGCTTTAATGATCTGTTCTAAGATTAAGTTGGATGATGAAGTCAGGTTTATTACCAATACTCTCTACAACAATGCCTATAGACATTGTTACTTTGCTGCTAACACTTGTGTGGTCTTTTCTGCCAAGCCGGTCCTTCAATTCATGCGGAAGAACATTCTCCCTCCACATCATAATAGTTCTTTAATTTATTCCTTTAAATGTAGTTGTGGCTCGCACTACATAGGGAGAACGACTCAAAGGCTTGATATCAGAATAAAGTAACACGTTCCAACGAAAATCCGCAATCTTAAGTATACTCCTTCAGACATTCTGACCAATACATACGGGTCTTCCATCGAAGTAAATAGCCATAATTGTGCCACTAATTTCAGTGTGGACTCATTTACTATTCTTAGCAAATCCCACTCGAATTACCACTTAAAAGTGTTGGAGGCCATTTATATTTTATCTTTGAAGCCCTCTCTGTGTAAACAGAAGGATTTCTTACTGGGCTTCCAACTAATTTCCATCTAAGCAATATCCCCACCAATACACATTGTCCATCGTCTTTTAGTGATAATTCTATTATAATTTATTAACCTCGATTTAGCTCTGTTGAGCGAGGTTCGAAACCAGTTAGCTAGCCCCTTTTTTCACTTTTACTTTTAATCTAACATTATGAGTGGTTATAAAAATAAATTTTGTCTTTTCATGGCGGTCATAAAATTTTGTACCACAAATCATATCTTTATATATATATATATATATATATATATATACGTAAAATAATGTTGAAAGAAAATGCTGACTATAAAAAATATTAAAATGGAAAGTCAGTTTGGGCTTAATGGATTGTCGAATTTATCTCAAAATCCGCACAAATTTAAGGGAAAGTCTTACAAACGTCCATAAATGTGAACAGAGCAGGAATATTCTGAGAAAAGCAGTGTGGAGAACTAGAGTATGGAAAGAAAATGTCAAAATGAACTGAAAATGCGATAAAAGTTGTGAACAATGCAACGAAATTAACGCAAATTATATGAAAAACAAATAGGAAATAAATCGGAACGAGGCAAACGACATTGTAGATGTAAAACAAGTGTCAAAAGTAGAAGCTTTAAGAAAGAATTATAATCCTGCAACAACACATCTCGAAAAGGTTAAAAGCAATGCAAAAAATGAATTCGAATCATAATATTTTACTCTGTTTAAGAGAAAGTGTTCGGTTTTCAAATTTGTAGAGCCCAATCGATTGCTTCAAACAAACGAAAACATTTTAGAACATGAATACTCGCCTGTGGTAGTAATATTGTTTTCTATTCATAAACTTCTATCCAATTCCTTCCAAATATAGTCGGATTCTTACTTAACTCTCTATATCTCTCTCATTCTCAATTACTCTTTCTCTCTCGTTCTCTATTTCTCTGACAAGGACATTTTTCTGCTTCATTTTTCTCTTATTCACAATGTCATTAGCATCATTTCTGTTTACTTCGTTTCGGTACTTATATTTTCCTGTAAATTTCAAGGCAATTCGTTATTGTATCAATCTAAAATGCAATAAATACCCAATTCTTCATCATTCTCTTCTTCCAAACCCTTCCTGTCCCTTTTATGATACAGCTCCTCCATTTTCTCGGTTTCATTTTTGCACCCACTACCTCCTCTCTCTCTCTCTCACACACACACACTCTCTCTCTCTCTCTCTCACACACACACACACACACACACACACACAGAGAAAGTCAAGTTTCGCTGTCATAGTCATCTATTTTTTTTCTTCCATCAGTTATTGCTCGAATGATATTCTTCTCGATTCAACTCTGTTGCCCACAGCTGGTGAATTTCCTTTTCCTCCCAATTTACTACTTCATTGAATTTTTTCTTTACTGCATTTCACTATTTGTATCAATTAAATTACTTCCTGTTATTTTCAATTCAATGCTAACTAATGCACTTATTATAAAGATCGATGGTGAAAACACATGGACCTTACACCGAGAGGTCTTAGAATTGATGAATCGATGATAATTGGCTTGTTTAATTAATTGATATCTCATCTCGATATATATTTTAATATAAGCATTAAAAAATATTGCAATGAATAAGTATACTAAGTTTCATGTGTATATTTGTATATAGTTTTCTCACACAGAATCTATGAACCTCACCAAATTTCATAATAAAATGCCAATAGAACAAAGAGTATTATATACTATCTAATCCAGTAATTCATGATAAGAAATTTATATATATTTTCAATTGATATCACCCCATGCAAGGTAGTAAAGCCACTAAGACACAAGAGATTAAAAGGTGTGAAAGAAATGGGAACAGAAGCATGTAATCAGGAGAACATTAGATAGCAATTGACATTGCATTTTAATTTTTGTTAACATAGAACTTACGGCTATATCCAGCCAGCTCACCTGTAAATTGATGAGATCTTGACGCCAGTCTAGTACTGCATTAAATTCAAAAAGTCTAGGCACCATAGTGAAGAGCTCATCCGAACAATTACCATGAAAGTATTTATAGAAAAGACACAAAGATGCAACCTTACGGCGGTGGGAAAGTGACAGAAGCCGAATTGCCAGATCAGGACCAATAATATTGCTGATTCTTCTTTGGATTTTATCAAAGAGCTGGAAGTAAATAGCAGGGCCATATGTGGTAGCAATATTCTAAGCATGGACGAATGGTATTCTTAGATATGTAAGATAGATTCTGGAGATAAAAATTGTCTCGCACGGCACAGTGAACCAACTTTCTTGACAGCTAACCTAACAATGAATTATATATATATATATATATATATATGTGTGTGTATATGTGTGTGTGTGTGTGTGTGTGTGTGTAATATCAGTCCTTCTATATGGCAGATCACAGATGAAGAGACTTGGGGCAACAGACATGTGGTTCTACGGAAGTATTCTGGGAATACCGTAGACTAAACATATAAGTAACGACGAGGCTTTAAGGAGGGTGGAAACAAAAAGCACACTTCTACTTAGAATCAGGAATTAAGTTTGATAATGAAATTAGATTGCTTTCAGCTTTTCTCCAGCTGTTCGAAGAATTAAAGAAAGGCTAGAATGGCGCACGATGAATGTTCATCTGACCTCTGTTTTTAAGAACGAATCATCAGTGATAATTTACGTCGAATATACACAGAAGGCACATAAAATAAGTATACAATAAATATCTATATGGATGTTAGAAATGGCCAGAAAATATTAATTAAAATAGATATATAGAGAAATATATATGCATGTATACAAACAGTCATTTCTTGCCCAGGTATTAAAACTTAAAAAGCGCAGCTGTTTCAATTGTTATTTTTGTAAAAATATAATCATTGAAGATTCCTAGGTTTTTATTTAATCCTAATATATGGATATTAAGTTTCATAATGAAATTAAATTGATTTCCGTTTTTCTCCGGCTGTTCTGAGAATTAAAGAAAGAGGCTGTAAGGACGTGCGATCAATGCTCACTGTTTTCAAGATCGAAGCATCAGTAATAATTCACGTCGAACATGTGCAGAAATTCTCCCAAAATGAAAATATATCCTCTTGAGAACCCACGGTCTGATCCCACTCGAAGGTATCTAAGTGAACAATGCGAACACATATAACTTGCATTGTACTCCACATTGAACATTTCTGCAGCTGTATTGATATCCGTGATAGTACTTCAGAAAATGGTCGACTGAATATTTTATCAGAATATCTATTGCCCACTAGCATGCATATGCCGAATCATGACTGTTCTCCAGAGTGTTGCAATTTTATTTCCTGTCAGTATATATATATATATATATATATATCACATACATTATGCTTTTATGTTAATTCATTTTTTATATTTTGTACTAATTATTCCATTTATGTAAATCTGAATGTTCGACATGCATAAGTATATAAGCTACCATTAAGATCAAAAAGTTTGACAGAAATAATATACAACTTATAGTTTATTACTGAAATATTATTATAAAAAGAAACGCAAAATACAAATATATGAACAATACACGCAATAATATTGAAACATATGTAGATTATTTTCCTTATTTTAGTTAGTATTCCCTAACAGAAAATTTATAGAAATCAAATGAAAATATATATTGCTAAAAGGGATTCATTAATGATATTTCTCATATGCCGCGAAAGAGGTTCTTGTTCTTCAGATTTGACATTCAATTGAAGTTGTGAGTATTTCGACTATAAACATAATCATTGGTAAAACGATGAGATACAATGGAAAGAGAAGAAAATAAAATTACCCAAATATCATAAGATAAAACATTATTGATTCGAAATCTGATAAGATACTTTGTCGTCTGCTAACAAATGGAGACAATATCTGACGGAAGCTACACCATTATGGCTTTGATTTTTGATTTATTTGAAAAAGCATTAGAGTATATAGACATATAAACTTACGCACAGATGAATTTCATATATCAACACTTGTTAAAATTCTACAAAAATCACATCCATATATATGCGTGTATTTATCCGACATTTCTTATTAATATAAAGTTTATTTTGAATAGGTAAACATATTTGAATCTATCGCAGATTTTTATTTTATTGAACAGTGAAATTAATAACAACCCATCTAAACTGAGAATAAAGAAAAATTGTACCTCCTACAGGAATCGAACCTGTATCTCCCTATCAGGGAAACAATTTTTTGAGCTAAAACCATTTTGGCCACGTAGACCAGCACGACAGGGCCATGTATGGATGACCTATTTAAAGGAAGTACATTTCTCTATGAATTTATATCTGCTAGCTTCAGTTTCCTAACAGACATTTTTGAAAGGATTTTTATCCGACATTTTATCTTATTATTATTAATATTATTTTTAGTGGGCACACGTGTTTGATTTGCCTTCCATGTTTTTCTTTATTTTATTAAACAATGAAATTAAACAACCGGCTTAAATTGACTTCTACTAAAACAGTTACAACCAATTAAAGACCAAAAAGGTTATCTAAGATTGCCACTGTCAGTTTCATGTTGAGATTTCTTGCCAAAAATCGTGGGATAGCACTGTGGAAAAGCAATGGTAAATGGTACCACCGTACTTTGATGTCATTGAACTGCCTATATTTATAGCAGCTGTACTCTAATATCTGGTGAGTCGCTTTGAACATCAACGAGGCAAAGCGATATGACAAAGTGATATTAATTATTGGAGTACGAACAAAGCATGATGTTGGGACAGATAGCGCTTTCTATTTGTTAAAATTGTGGGGAAATTAAACATCTCACGATTTTTGGTAACACTGGAGTTTCGTGAATATCTCAGGAAAGGCGCACAGTGGAAATAACACTGATTGACCGGGTGCCTTTCATGATCTTCACCAGAAGCGTCTACCTAGAATTGTCTATGGTAACGACATTAGTTCAAATTATGTACACATTCAATGCAGAAGATGCAAGCCGCAAATCTAGCAGGACAGTTCAGTGTTCTTTAACTTTCAAAGGAAGTTCCACCGGAGCAAACACTAACCAGAATGACTCTCTTAACGTGACGTGATGGATTCCATGCACCTCAACAATGATGGGTTATTTCAGCGGGAAAATGTATCGGTGTCATGGATTGCTCAGGAGTGGTCTGAGAAGCATGCTAAAGATTTCCGATAAATGGTCCGGCCACCACGTTCACTATAAAATCAAATGAGCATTTAATGGACGTAGTGGAGAGGCCTATTCGCAAGCAAGATCGTTTACTTATTAATATCAGGAAGTTGTGGACAGCTATCAAGACAGCATAACTCGACATCTCTTCTGAGGTCCTCCAACCCCTTGTGCGATCAATGATACTTCGAATTACAACACTTGCAAAGCTAAAGGGACCCTAGACGATAAGAGACACTTTCCATGGGTTTTGACACAACAATATATATATTAAAATTTATGGCACGAGATCGAAAATTTTACCACAACGATTTAAATAAATATATATTTAATAAACATGTTAATATGCGTCCCCTAGCGTCCATATTCTAATATGGCAGAAAAAATCATATGGTAAAATGTAGAAATAAAAAAAAATGAAATTAAAGCGAAATATTCCCATATCGCCGGGACAGCGAATTCTGTTATCAAATCGGGAGTGAAGAAGCGAATGAGAAACGGAAATGTGGGGAGCTAAGTAAAAATAAAAAGAATCAATAAGCGTAAGAGCTCAAATGGTTTAACTGAATAAAAATAAAACTTTTCTAATTTAACTAGGGCTGGGCTAACGAATCTTCACCCAGAAGAAGCGCAAAATCCCAATCTAGTCACCAAGTTAGCATCTCTCACATGATAAAAGGTGTACGCTTCTCAAAAATGCTTTCTTGGCATCTTCCTTTCAGAAAACATCTAATATGATGGATTTCTTCTCGACAAGGGAAATATTTTTATTGCTTTAAAAGCAATAAAAATGTTAAGGAAATAAAACGCCTTCCATCTGAGTCTCTTTAGAAAAGTCCACTGTTAAATAAATCTTGGCTTGAATCCAGAGAATCTGGTATCGGGATATTCTTTCATTTTTGTGGTAGACGACACAATACACAACCGCGAGGATAGCAGAAGTTTATTATTAAGTTACTACTAATAATAACCCTTATATTTGATGATAAGGAACATAGTGTTTATGTAAAACAATACTCAGTGCCAAAAAGATAGATCTAATCTATCAGTAAAGAAGATGAAAATATAGACAGACATAAAAAAAAAAAATCCGCAGACACAGATAATTGACATACTGTATCGTTGGTTATTATCATGTGATATTTATTGACCCAAAGAACGTATCTGAACAACATCATCATTCGTTTTTTGGTTATATCTAATATGGAAAACCGGTTTCCTAGGAAATTAGCCCTCAGTTAGAACAATGAATCACGTAGACATAATAAAAGTGGGCAGATCTCCACCTTCTGCCAGATTGGCAGTTTTTAAGCGTACATTCTCCAATAAAAAGCGTTGTATTTATCGTCTGTTGAACCGTTCTTAATCATTCTTTTATTTTTAACTAACGATACCTTACTGGAATTCATTTGCGATGTCAGAAATAATAAATTCGGTTATGTCTAATTCATCCCGAAAAATTTCCATTGTTTAAAAAAATTTTAAGCCAATATATTTCTTGAATTATTTATCAAGAAACACAAGCTCGTTGTAGCGTTAACTGATATATGATAAATACGTTTACGATCCTGAAACGAAAGGTTCACAATATTCTTTTTAAATCATATTTCACTTTTTATTTTTAATATTTGTCTGTGACTGTTGAATATAATGTAAGGAAAGAGTATTGATCATTGTATTAATAAATACTTTCATTACAAAGATGGAACACGAATATAATAAACCTTTTTATACGATGAACCTTCGGGACATAGACGGTCATGGCTCTCCACATTTTCTTATTTTTCAATATCTGTGAATTGTCAAGGCATTATTGAAAATGGACTGGTTTCCCGTTACTTTCTCTGTTTTTATATATATATATATATATATATATATATATATATATATATATATATATACAGGGTTCTCATGCTGCTAGACTGGAGTTATAAAGTCTACACTGCTCTTTATCTACTCCATGTAATGGTCACCCACACCATAGCAGTGTAGACTTTATAACTCCAGTCTAACAGCATGAGAACCCTGTATATATATATATATATATATATATATATATATATATATATATATATATATATATATATATATATATATAGAAAGGGGCGTAAAGGTGTTGAGGATGTGTCTTCTCACCGGACTTATTCAAACTATACAGCGAGGCAATTCTGAGAGAATTGGAAATCCTAGCAGGATTCAGAATTGGCGGCCACAATCTTAACAACGTAAGATAGGCAGATGACACAGTACTGATAACAGACACTGAAAAGAAATTATAATACTTTCTACAGAAAGTAGCGAAGGTACAGAAGGTAGCGAAGGAGATCGAGAAGGGACTAAGCATAAGAAGAAACAGAATGCATAGTCGTCAGTAAAAAGATGAGACCGAAATGCGATTTACAGGTCGGGGACCCTAAAATGAAGCCTTTGCGGAAGTTTAAATATCTGGGAAATGTTTTGATGGAGCACGGTAAGTATGACGCTGAGATCATATGACTTACTGGGATGGCCAAGGACGCATTCCAAAAGCTGGACAAAATATTGCAAGACAGGAAGATTTATTTGGTAACAAAGAAAAGAGTACCCAGTTGCTATGTAACATCTGTCCTCCCATACTTGACGGTCTCCTCAAAGATGAAGAAGAGACTCGAGGTAACGGAGGTATAGTTCTACAGAATACTGCTAAGGATATCAGGGACCGAGTGTGTGAACAACGATGAGGTTTTGAAAAGAATGAAAACAAAGAAGAAGCAGCTTAAATTTCTGGGACACGTAATGAGAAAGGGGGGCCTGGAGAATTTGATATTCCCAGCTCGAATAGAGTGAAAGAGAGACAAGGGAAAGCAATGCATGACATACCTGGTGGGCTTAAGCAAGTAGATGACAGAACGTTTGATCTGGAGGAGGTGGCAGAGGGACGAAATTTATTGAAAGCTACAAGGGATAGGGAGGAAGCGGAGAGCCGTGATCGGCACATAAAAAGAAAGATATGCCATGTTTGAAAATATATCAACTAAACGTTGCTTGAAGCCCAAAGTTACATATAAGTGAACTTGAGTCCGAACAAATTTTGTTAAATTCAACCAAAAAGTTAAAGAACTGTTTAGCACGCTGCCTTCATGGCGCAGTGAACAAAGGCGTTAGTTAGATCCAGTGATAGGACCTAAAGAGTGTGAGTTCAATACCTGGTTAAGGCGGTGGAGAACTTGGAGAGGGGAAATAACTGATAACTGACATCCATTAGACGTGGAACCAGAACAGTCTACCCCAGCGAGCGAAATAAAGGGTTCAGTTCGACATTCCAACCATCTGAACCGAAGCGTACAACAACCGAAACGTTGTGATAAATATGGCAACAAAGATGAGGAACATTTCCTGTCTCTTCTATAAATATTTTTATGGTAATTGTTCTGATGAACTTTCAACTTTGGTACCTTAACTTTATGAATTTAAACACGGTACTAGATTGGTGGCAAGGTCTCATCATTTTACTGTTGAAATAGAAAGAGATGTAACCGTAAGTTCTATGCTAACAGTTTCTTCTCTCGTCCTTCTCACTTGTGGAACTCTCTTCCAGCTTCATGCTTCCCAGTCAACCTTCATCTTCAAAAATTTAAATGCAATGTCAATCGCTATCTTCTTTCTTCTTAATTCTTATTTAATTTAATTGTCCGCTCTCCTTAATAGTAGTTTTATCACATTCACTAACATTCAGTGTCATAGTGGTTTGACTGCCTTGCTTGCAGTGAAATGATTAAAAACCAAAAAAAATTTGTCTACCACAACTTAGATTTCGGTATCCCAAAATTATTTGAAAAATTTGAAAATACAGTAAAAAATTAAATATACTTTGTGGATTGAATTTAACAAAACGTTCTTGGATATATATATATATATATATATATATATATATATAATGGTGATTTGTAAGCTATCAATAGTATTCTCATACTGAAATGACTAATAAGGCCATATTTGAATAGTAATCTTATGCTTTAGGTAATTTAAGAGCGAAATTATCATGTTTTAAATAGCTGCCCATATCAAAAAGTTATTGAAACCTACAATCATTTTGGTTAACTTTAAACCACTTGCTAATTTTTCTTTTTCAAATTATTCTTTTTTAAGGCCTTTGTTTAAATATGCTTGAAAAAGGTGTTTAAAGTCATGAAAATTCAAATCTGACTGAAGCAACCTGTTTACTTTGAATTTATAACCTGACGAAATACATGGATCTATAGTTATGATCCAGTACCAGATAAAAAAAAAAGTCCCGTCATTTAATTGTGATGAGGAGAGAACTAAGCTCAAAGTTAACTTTGACATGGATCGGAGAGATATGATATTGACAATAGATATTGATATACATATAATTCCACCCATGGTTTCTATTATAAACTCTAAACTGGATTCACACGAAACATGTCAACTGCAAGAAATTAAGAACATGTCATTCTGAACTGACTTCTGTTCTCTCTAAACTCTATAATAAAAATGTCTTGCTGCTTCTTGTTTTCCTGCTTGTTGGAAAATCCTCTTCTGTATAACTCAAATGAACCAACTGATCTTTCAGCCTATTAACCTTCTACATCTTTTTTGACAAAATACTTGAGGCTCTAATCAACACCGAATTAATTAAGCATCTCACATCGAAGGGTCTTCTTTCTGATAAGTAATATGGCTTTCGCTTCTCTAAGTCAACTGTTGATGCATTAACGATTATTGCTGAAAGAGAATCAAGCTTTAGATAAGTATGGTGAACCTTGAGCTGTTTCTTTGGATATCTCAAAGGCATTTGACAGGGTGTGGCATTCTGGTCTTCTTCACAAGTTGAAAGGCTATGGCATTTCTGGACAAATTTTTGAAGTGATTCAATCTTTCCCCAGGGATTATGTTGTCCCTAATTTTCAGCAACGACTTGGTGATGTCATCAGTTCTCAACTCAGTATGTTTTTCTTTATTTCTTTTCATCTATCACTTTCCAGTTTTTCTTAGATTCTCTCGTTTTATTTTCGTTCTTCCTTGACTGACAGACTTGGTCTATTCCTAAGTTTTAAATCACATTCGCTCTTTTCCAGTCTTTAAAACTTACTTCGCTCATTCTTCCAAACAAAAATTAACCCATTTACTGAAAAGCTATGCTTTCACGGCATCTCTGTTAAGTTTCCAAATTAAACGCATCCATTAAACTGATGCACATTAAACAACCAATGAAATTTATAAACACTGATCCAACGTCCTTCTTCCTCGTCCAACATGAAATCAATACAACATTTTAACTCGATTACTAAGAAAAAAAGAAAATTCGGGGATCTACAATTATCAAATATCCATATATATCCTTGTATATTTATATAAGCTCTTCAGCTTAATCCAGATCAATGAGACTAAGTTCAACAATGCGATGCATGATTTTTTCCACACTCGAAGTTAAACACTGTTCTAACTAGTAACGAATCGGAATTAAGATTCTACCGAAAAAAAAATCTTTGTAAATGGACCCACTTAATCCAAACATGTAGTCAACAGAACAAATAAAAGCAAGGCTTTTAAGCAAATAAAATATTGCATCTTTCCAATACTGTATTTATTTGTGCTAAGGCGTGCTTAAAACAAATACTAGAAACGTTTTATCTTTTAATAAAATGAAAACATCAATTACAAAACAACCAATCTGGACGATTTACAAAACATAATTTGAATTTGTTTTAAGCAACTAAAACTGGTATGTGTCTAACAATCAAAATTCAAAATACGTATCACATATACAGCAAGCATTCTAAAAATGAGTTGAATTTTCACAAAAAAAGGAATAACATCATCTAGAGAAATTTCGAAGCAAATGTTTTGCAGAAAAAATAAGGCGGTCAGTTAGAACAAAGGAGCGCCAATTCGAACTGATAGAAGATTGTTAAAAGTCGACAACATTGAACGAGTATAGGACCATGATTAGGGTGGGAGTATTTCGATATCTGTCTATCAGTGTGACAGTCATTAGCGCACCAAAAATATGTTTTGAAATCTTTTGGAAGTCATTTTTCTTTATTTCTTTCAATTTAACATATAGGCAAATTATTTAAAGATATGCATTTTTATTCCTGTTTTAATAGCAGAATGATATTTAGTCTTTAATAATTAATTGTGAGAAAAGACTTCCTATCTTCTGTTCAAAACCTGTTAAATTCTACAAAAAGATTTGAGAAAAATCTATTTGAACATTCTGCAAACGTTCTACAAAAAATTTTTAATTTGTAAGTATTATGATCTGAACATAATTTCATATTTAATAAAGTTAGAACAAAAGTTTCAACTACGACTATACAATAATGTCGAAAAACCTGTTCAGTAAATAATCATCAACCTTTTTCTTACACTCTTCGTTAAAAGTGACGTTTGCACCGTTCGTGTCTACATCAACAATTCAGTCTGATGTCAATTCGTAAGGTGACGGTGGCGGGAAGGGGAGTAAATCATTCTGCGCAAACCTCATCGTTGACATTCTAACACACCTCATATTTTTTAATCATGGAATTTCTTAATAAGTGACGGCTCGTGAAATTAACAAGACAAACATGAAAGTATTGTACATGAATATAATTTTTTTTTTAATTCCCATACAGTCATGCCAGATTCAGAACCAATTTTGTAAAAGTAAGTAAAATATAAAATAAAAAATAAAAAAGCACATGTATATAGATATATATTTGTAATTTCTCAACAAGACAAAGATTAATACATTTCATAATCTATGTATGGTAATTTATTTTCTTGTATAACATTCACTCATGCGTAATTATGTCAGTCAGTTATGTGCCATGTGTGATACACGCGTAGGCGATCATGTGTCTTTCGATACATGACTGACGATGCAGGTTTTTCTCCCGCAGTAGGTTGCCATTTCTTTCTGTGGTAGACCAGTTGCCATTCAAGGCTACAGAACTCGGTCTCCTGCTATTTACCCATAGCTGGTGGGAGAAGATTCATACCTTTCCCAAGGGTATTAGCACGTAAGTGAATGTAATGGATTCGACTGGAATTCGAACTCAGCTCTCCGATTCCCCAATCTGAGCCACTAACCACTGTGATTATGTATCACATCTTAATTTGAATATATTTCTTTAACTGTGAGCGTATTTTTACGCGTTTACTATGTATGGACAAAGAAATGTGTGCGCTCGTGTACACACGCAAATAAACATATCTGAGGCGGTGCGAAAATTCTCGGTTGATCCACCTTTTAAAAACTGACCAATAATCTATCTTTTAAGTTCTTTGTCAGATTTGTATAGATATGTAGGGGAAAAGTTGCTTCATAAACTGAAAATTATGCAAGCATTATTCTTTTACTAAATTGCTTGTTTATATTGCTGAAATACTGAATTCTATCAAGAGAACGTGAAATCCAAAATGTACTGTCTTGCCAAAATCAGAAGGAATTTGCAAGAGAAATCGAATATTTAAATATATTGTCAAATAAGTGGGATAAAAATTAATTTAAAGATTAAATAAAGGAAGAATTACCAACCAGCATCGAGTTTTTTTTATGTCAATAAGCAACAGGAGAAAATGAGTTTATATCGAACGTGATCAGCTGGAGATATATGTAAAACAGATTATTATCAATCAATCCTTCTGGAAATATATCGAATACTTAACAGTTACTCAGAATCTATTTCCTTTTAGTATTACTTGTTTGTTAACAATTACTACAGAGAAAATATAAGTGAATCTGAAAACTAACGGCATTTAAGAAAAGTATAAATAAAAAAAATTAATTTAAGTTAGTTCAGTCATCGCCATCTTAACTTTGTATCGTTTGAATATGGAAAGAGAAGCAGAGAGCCTACTGTCAAAATTCTTACTAGCCCACAACTCATGAAGAATATTTAATACTAAAAGAGTTGTACATGCACAGAACATTGGTTAACATCATTGGTAGATACTGCAGATATTACAATGGCATGGATACGTTCATATAAAAAGTTCTATTTTAAAGGGTTCGAAAATTCAAACATTTATACAGGGCTAACTAGCTTCCAGGAAGAAACATGGAAACATTATCTTGTATTATTAAAAAGCTCACCCTACGTATAAAATTGACATCTGCCCTGTAAAATTCCATTAGATAGTTTAATGCATTATAAATTAGATTATATTGAATTATTTCTAAAGACTTATCCAATCAAATTCGATTATTCTTGTGTAAATGCGCAATTGAACAAGCATATTTTCAAACATAGTATTTCATACTAATGAATGACTGTAAATTGAATAATTAATTATGCAGTGAAAAATCTACCTTAAACGATTATTTATTTATGGCCGATTTAAGCTCATTAGATATTCAGCTATATAAACAGAATTATATGGAATCGTAATTCTGAAATTAAAATAAGACAGCGAATAACTTGAATACTTGAAAATATATAATTTCACAGGCAAAACCATGAAGGTTTTCTATTGCCCGCACGGATCATTTAGATTTACTCATTCAAAAACATAAATCTAAATAGTTAAGAAATAAGTATAAATTATCGGATTTCTTTTTTTATTTCACTTATTTTTATGACCTTCATTGTGTTTTTACTTCTTTCAGGCTCAGTATTCGACGTTGAATCGGAAAAAATTCAGACCGCGTTTCGCTTTGCTGTGGATCGCTTTAACACAATCGAGAATTCCGCCCAACTGAAATTGAATCTCCTTCGCGAGGAAATCGACGACACAGATAGTTTCTCTCTCGGCAATGCACGTAAGTAACTGTCACACCATTTTGTTTTTTTTTTTTTTACTTTGAAAAGATAATCTCATAGCTCTATAATATGGGAGTCAAAGTCTTAACCTAAGAAAAATGTTTCCGAAAAATATTACAATTTTGCCAGACAGCATCCTTTTCAGTGTCACTTTTATGCTAAATAATTAGCATAAAAGCGACAGAAATATATTTATGGAATAAAATGATGGAACTGTTGATGTTTCATAAAGTCATGAGCCACACACACACACACACACACACACACATATATATATATATATGGAGAATTAATGACAGTGAAAAACTTTTTTTGCCATGACGCGTTTCATTGTTTAGGACTTCATTGAACTAAAGTGATGTTTACGTTGATGTAACTGCACATGCGCACAAAGGAGAGAGCACTGAAATTTTTAATTTTTTTGTTTTTAAGTGTTTCGTTATACATTCTACTCATTTTATTTTAGTTTATGTTGCTTTATAACTTTATTGAACAAGTATACCATATTCTGATAATAGAAGATCTGCCAAGAAAAGTGAAACGTCTTAGTAAATTGATTTCTCTTAATTGAAGTAGAATTTTAAAATCAAAATTATGGTCAGACTCATTACAGTGAGCAATTAATCCATTGAATGTATTGTTTTGTAAAATATCACTTTTCTGTTAATATAATCTTTTATTTAAATTCCTCGAGATTTCTCCAATGTATTACACGTGGCAATTATTACAATTGATGAAGTAAAATCTTCCAAGTTTTAGCTTATTAATATGTTTTGTATTAAGTCTTTTTATTGTTTTAGAAGTAGGTGTAAAAAAAATTTATGTTAAGCTTTTGTATTGTAGTTGTGATAGAGTTTGTTGGTAAAATAACATATTTTATTCAGTTATTGGAGGAGCTTAAAAGTATTTTCAATGTATTTCTCATCTTCATATAAATACAAATTTTAAGTGCTCTTAAACCTTGCCCGGTATATAATATCAATTTATCCTATATATATATATATATATATATATATATATATATATATATATATATATATATATATATGTATATATAATTTAAAACTGTTACATTGGAACATGCAAGTTACCACGACAAAAATGCATAAAGACGTCTCATCAATGGTTAACAATGGTGGTAATAAACTAATTTATTTAAAAATACAATTTATGAAACATTTCTTTTTTACATTTTTGAAAATTTTCCATAGAAGACAAAGAAACATATATATATAAAATATATACACTCCATTCAATCAGTTACTTCGTACTAAATTTGGACATAAGTTTCTCAACTTAATTGATAACCATTTTCCTAAAAGTAAAATTTTCAATCGGAATAATATAAAACTTACCTATAGTTGTACTAATAATCTAGGGAAAATAAATCACATAACAATTAAACATTATCTAACAAGTTCTTATGGAAATCCGTTGTATATATGTGTTCTGTTTCATCAATTGAAAATCTGAGTCTTGTTAAAATATATATTAGGAGCACAATGAATACTTAAAAAAAAACGTTTGTATAATCATTTACTAATGCTGACAAACGAAATAAGACTTCACTTTCTAAACATTTTTGGGAAATTGAAAGAGGAAAACAAAACACAAAAAAGTTCAATGGAAAATTCTCAAACAACCCAGATTGCTGATGAATCAATGTCATCAGGAAAAGATTTTTATTTCCCAAGAACAAAATCTACATCATCTAATCTCTAGCCAGATACAACATGATTTACGTTAAGCGCCTCTATATCTCTAAGAACTCATAATTCACTAAATTTGATCCCTTTAATCCAAACAGGGACTACAAATTTCAGTCTTATATAAATGGAAATAAAACACTTATAATTATTATTAATAAAGTAGAATAGAGTAATTTATCAACAAGGTTGTTTATATATTACATCGAGTACGATCTAATATATGATCTTATTGAATAGTTTCTGGATATCTTAAAGATTGAGTAGACGTCATCGTATAGGTTAATGTGATTGATATTAAGGCCATAATTTTGTGTATATATATTTCTAAAACATTGTGATATAGGCAATGTCTTACTAAAGATAGTTTAAATGATATCCATGTATTCCAATAGTCTAACTACCAAATGAGTCATATCATGAATCTGTGTTTTTTCTTTCAATGTATCATTAACTTGTGCACGTGCATTCTTGCATATAGATATGTTCACCATCATTATTCTTTGAAGAATGATTTAACAACATGGATTTGAGAGTTAGACATGCATATCATCGACCTTTCAATTCCTATTCCTCACACGCGTTACTAATAAGAAAAGAGAATGTCAAAATAATTGCTGATGGAAGAAGAACGAAACAAACTGACATACATTGCTTTTCTATAATTGCGATCTACAATTTACATTTAAAATCATTTTTGCAAGTTGTTCTGTTACATTCACTTGTAACTATGATATTATTAAGGAAGAATGAAAAGGTATTAATGTTATTATGGAAAGGTATTGCCATTATTAAGGAAGAATGAAAAGGTATTAATGCTGACGAAACTTTTTGTTTGTTGTTAAATACTATCTTTTGTCCACTTCCTCATTTTGTCTATATTGTTGTTTATATTAATAAGTGTGTGAAATGGCGATCATAGTTATTTGGCTCGTATTTTACGTTTAAGTTAAAAAGAAAAAAATAGTACAGCAACCAGCCATGTCATCAGCAGCCTGAAAATCAATAGAAACATTTAATGTTTGCAAAATGATCAAAGAGCAATAAGTTGTATCTCCTTTTCTCGACAGGCAAATTGGACTAAAAAGAACAAACATTGGCCGGTAGCCATTCCAGATCTTCCCTTTCCTCTCACCAAAATTTCTTATTTTGGCGTGAATCCTACTCGTTCCGTAAAACATTTCATATAATCCCTAATCAATGAATTTAATTTTTAAAAAAATGAACGTAGTTTCTTTATTAATAATTAGGAAATTAGAAAAGTGTAGACACGCAAGCAAATATTACGAAGTCGTAGTTATCGAAAATATCGTTTCTTGTTAACCCAGAGGAATTGTTTAATATCTACTTCGAAGGAGTTGATATCAACAAGTCCTCAAAGATGATCCTTGACAACTGAAGATAATTTTTTATGTTTAATTACTGTTTTCTCTACCACCCAATCACCCATTTGACCTTCCCAAAACAGTGACGACATCAATGTTTGTGATAAGACAGTTCCGTGTAGCCTTTTTTTAATCGCTGGTAAAAATGTAAAGCCAATAGTGGTGTAAAAATAAGTTCGGGTTGCTCGGACAGTTTTTCACCGACTAGTCAGTCTCTGCTCAATACGATGATTAGATTACAATTTGCATCAATATGAACAAAATTGGAAAAGGTCCGGTCTACGTTCAACAAAGAAACTGAAGGTGAAATATCGCAAGGTAAGAAAAGTTTCGAGATATCGCCTAGGTGAGAAAAACAATTTGTTGGTTCCGATAAACAGAGTTTTTATATATATATATATATATATATATATATATGGATTCACCTAGCATTGTCTGGAAGTAGGTTAGACATCTTTGCTGTTACTTCTGTCTCCTTTCACGACAGACTAACGGACCAGATCCTTCCTTCGATTAGTGAGAATTCCGTCTCCATCTGACTCTACATCGTTTATTCTACCCGCAACTCTTTTCAACTGTATCTGTGACTGATCATTATGTAAAAAGTAACCTAACCATATCAGCCCATGAATGGAATTCGCTACCTTTTAGACAAATAATGTCACTTGGTATCAAAAGTTTTGTATAGTCATACATTTTAGTTAATTTTTCCTACTTATGGACGATGGATCTTTACTTTTCGAATTTATTGGCGATGCAATGGACACTTATAAAACAACGGGCGCCCAGGCTCGATAAACTATTTTACAGTCAACTCTCAAAAAACTGAGGACATCACTTTCCCTGCAGATGAAACAACCTTGTCCTTCTTTGGAGCAGGTGCGAAGGTGTGTTTCTATTGTCTCTGGCTTAAAGTGATGAACCTAACACTATCCTGGATTAGGAAACGTTCAAGGAATCCAGGTGAATCTGCCTCAAAGAATGTCAGATATTTCCATGATGTGGTCAGACTTTTGCGCTTTTGATAAGATGTCAGAAGGCACCCATCGAGCAGAAAACTTCGTCGTGCCAAACTCATTATGCAAAATGCTCTCTACTCTCTCACGGGATATGCTAATAACATTGGCTGTTTGCTTTATTTGATTTTGAATCACCTGTAATCCATTATCATCAATGTTTTTCTCGGTAGAGACTAAACATTTTTAGCTGGTCCTTGATGCCAAATGTTGTCCATTTTCAATATAAGTCGCTACTAGTTACTTTTGAAGTCTCCTTTGAACAGTCAGATCTAAGTTTGCCTGGCAATAAACAATGCAGTTATTAATAAGAAGAGTTGAATTTAATGCAGGCAATATTTCACAGCTCTAGCATCACCCCTTTCTATGAAGTTTTCAACACACCCTCGTATTTGTTTGTAAATATATACAAATATACAAAACAATGCTGAATAGTTCTCGATCCAATCCACTACTAGAACAACAAACATTTGTTTGTTTTTTAATCCCTTATTTGCCAGGCCGATAAGTTTTCAGCACCCTTTATCTTTCCGTGGTTATGTTCTTGAGAATTTCCACCTGTTGTTTCCGACCTTTTTGTCTTTATCGTTCAGAGTTAAATATTCCGTCAGCCACGGCTTTTCCCGATCCATTAATAACGCTCGAATGGAGTCTTGTTTATTGAAATAATCAAATTAGAAAGAAAAAGGAACGAAAAATTGTGAAAGAATGCGATAGAGAATAAATAAACAAGAGAAGGAGTGAAAAGGAGGTAAAAGATGCAAGGGATGAAGAAAAGAATTAGGTACAGGAAAATAAACGAAAAACTCAAAAACGGAAAATTAATGAAAGAATAACAAACAAAGATAAATGTTAGGGAAAACCAAAAACAATGTAAAAATAATGCAGTGAGAACAGAAAAGGAAAGAACCAGTCACGTAACAATTGTGTTTTTGGAGCATTCATAGAAGGAAAAACTCACAGCAATTTTTGTGTAAAGAACTAGAATAAAAGTTTTTTTTTCTGAAATATAATCTATCCATGATTTTGGAATACTCTATAGGGAATGATAGGCAGATGAACAAAGAAAGAACATGCTATAAAAGTGAATAGACATGAGACGAGAGAGATAGAAAGACGAGTGGAAAGACGACGTTATGTTGAAATGGAATAAAATGATGAATTTAATAAGACAGAACGTGAAACGAAAGAAAGGATTTCGTGATAAGCTAAACTAAATAAGCAATGAAGAGTAATAAGAAAAGAGGGGAAAATAATACACGAAAATGAAAAGAAAAAAAATAATTCTGAAAAAGTCAACAAGAAAGGAAAGATAAAAGAGGTAAACACTAGATGTGTACGCAAAATTTCCACCGACAAAACAGTTTTCAACAATGTATTTTCAAGTAAAGAGGGCTGGGAAACTTTTGCGCATATCTAATTGCCTGAGAAAAATACGAATGTTAAAGAATAACAAAAAAATCAAAGAAAACTAAAGAGGCAGAAAACAGAAGTATATGAAAGAAATGAGATCAGGTGGAATGATGTATGAAATGAACGAAGAAGAAAACAAATTAAAATTTCCTTATATTCCTGGATTTTCAAATGAACACTTAAAAATGACAACGCATTAAAATTTGACAAGAAGATTATAGCGAAGACCCCACAATTTTAAAGATGGAATTTGTTTCCTTTAAAGATTACTATCGATCTGCCTACAGCTGTCGATGATTCCCTCAACCGGTTTACGCTTAATGACAAGCGAAGTTAAGCAACGAATGTGCGTCTACTGGAACATAATTTCGTGTCGGAGTAAAAACTTTTCCGATGCGCAAACATTTTGAACGTCATAAAAACGTCGCTTTTAAAAATGTCCGATTTTAACAAAAGTCCAACAGACAAAATCACAGGGGATTTTCCTCAACCCCGTGAAGATAACCACATTATCATCCTATTTTCCTTTTCTTTTCTAGCTTTACTTTTTACAAGCTTTTCAATCCCTTTTTGAATCCATTGCTAGGTTAGCTGCTAAGAAAATTGGTTCACTGTGCCTGACGAGACATTTTTCTCTCCGGAATCTATCTTGTATATTTATGTCTAACATTCGTCCAAACTTAGAATATTGCTGCCATATAGGGACCGGTGTCCCTGCTGTTTACCTGGAGCTTCTCGATAAGATCCAAAGAAGAATCAGCAATATTGTTGGTCCCAATCTGTCGGCACAGCTTCAGTTACTTGCCCAACCGCCGTAAGGTGGCCTCTGTGTGCCTTTTTATAAATACTTTCATGGTAATTTTTCAGATGAGCTCTTCGCTATGGTACCTAGACTTTAGGAATTTAAGCGCAATACTAGACTGGAGACGAGAACGCTTCAATTTACAAATGAGCTAGCTAGATGTAGCCGTTAACTTCTATGCTGACATTTTTTTGTCGTACCTCTCGTCCATTCCGGATTCATTCTTTCAGCCAACTTTAATCTGAAAAATTTAAACGCAATGTCAATCACTATCTACTGTCTTCCTGATTGCTTTTTTCCCTTTCTCCTCCTTAACAATGTTTCTGTTCCTAATTTCTCCACATCCTGTAATCCCTTGCGTGTTAGTGGCTGTACTGCCTTGCTTGGGGTGATTCCGATTAAAAAAAAAGTTGCGATACAGAAAATACATCGAATCTTTGGATGTAATGAAAAGAATTGGAAAATTTTAAATATTTACAAATACACAAAACAACTAAACTTTATTAAATCATGTGACAAATAGTAATTGATATTTCCTATGTTTCAAAATTATGTAGCTTTTTTTTTTGTTTTACTCAAGATTAATTTATCATTAAACATTTCAGCGAGACAAACAGTAATTTGAAATGAGATAAAATTTAACTTCAAATCTAATAATTGTTTTAATAAATAATATTTACAGCTAAATGTTAATTCTTTTTTCGTAAGTCCATGGAATGATGAAAAATTCAGTATTTTTTTTCAATCTGAACTAAAAAACCTGCAGCTAATAGGAATCAAACGCCTTACTTAGGCTGTATTAGACCAAAAATACCTATCTCACGAACTAGCTTAAATATTGTCCAAAAATTCAAATATACGCCAATGGTATGAATTCACCTTTATCATACTTCCATATTTAATAAATATGTAAAATATTGCTATTCTTTTTCTTATAACATTCAAGCCTTCTTTTGAGGGTATATTTCAATGAATGAGTTAAAAATTCAAGGCTTTTGTACATGGCGCTGTTAGTAACAATTCCGATTATTCACTGGAAGCGGAAGGAACAATTCTAGAAAACTTCACATACTTTACACTAACATTATATTTTGCATTTTCCACTTAGTTCTATGCATATAATTGATACTTCCTACCTGTTCATAAGTTTTATTAAATTTCAAATGATTAACTTCTTTAAAAGGCTCTTCAGGGCTTTTTTTCAAATGATCCAATAATGGGCACACAGTTAACTTTATGGTGTAGATACTTTTTATAAGTTGTTTTATATTTTATTTTGTAGTTTGCTAGAACAATAACATCCACTGTCAAATGAATTTTCTTCTAATGGATCTGGATTTAAGTTGAATATAAAAAATTTCAGAAAGCTTTTATTTTATATTATGTTTTTGATTCACATATAAGACATTGGTTTGGATGATTAATTCTTTTGCATAAGGAAGGTGACCCGATAGTTTCCTATCGGGTCACCTTCCTTACACAAATGTCTTCATATGCTCTTTTGAGCTAATTTGCTACATTCTTTTATTAATGATATTCTTTGCCTCCACATATGGCATCAGTAAATGTCGACTGTTATCAGAATCATAAGAGCGCAAACTGAACATGTCGCAACACGACCCACTTCCTAAAATTTAACCCAATCAACAAACATCCTACTGTTTTTAATCCTTTCCTGGACGGGCCAAGAAATTTCTTATACCTCATTGTAATTATCGCTCCCTGAAATTTAAAATCAGTTACTTTGTTTCTACTTATCTACTACCAATATTTTGACCTGTTAGGACTTATACAAACTTCTGTTGACTATATTAATATAGTCGACTGAAGTCTGTAATCAAACAAAAATAAATAAATACTAATTTCAACTCAGTGCATCATGTATTTCATTACATAAATTCAACAATTCAATACTGAATTCTTTTTTTCAATTTCACTGGACGCTTGTGGTATTTATGCCAGTGAGTAAAATATATTCGACTTATGACAGCATAAATATGTCTGCTTTGTGTTCGAGCTGATGGCTCAGCATGTTTTTCACGCTTCCTGTTTCCTTCCAGTCTCCAATCATTCAGATGAGAATTACATTTAGGTCAGGCCAATGAACTAATCAATTCAAATTATGACAAATTAGAGGAACAGACGATTAATTACTTCTAATGAATTTGTATCCAATACAAAGTGCCGAGAACAATTAAGAAGGTGAGGTGCATTTTATGCATCAAATCACAAGATATCCATATTTGTGTCAAACGGTAATCTCTAAAAGCCGAGACTTCACTCTTCATAATTTATTGCATTTGAGTTATTCAAATCTAATAAAAAGATAATTTAAGAGTAAGGTGAATGACATTTTATTGTTAAACACTTACTTTATATGCATGTTCAAGAGTGACTCAGGAATTGATTTTTTACATAAAATTACAGATCGTTTGATACTTTTTGAGAACTACTTTCATAAATAATGTCTTTTTCTTTTGTTTAAAATTATCAGCTTCATATCTATCCGATGAATTATAATGTAAATTGGCACACAGTCAACTAAGACTAAAAACATCACTCAAATTTTACTTGACCAGCAAAGACCGTGTATGTCTGTATGCTTGCTATATCATTGACGTCACGTGAACCAAGCTTAAACTTTAAAAGTATTTCTACATAAAACTTTTAATTACTGTATCAACTATTTTTATTTTAGTTTCTGCAGCTAAGTCTATGATTTATAATGACAATAAAAAATGTTTGCCTTTTACATCCCAAAGCGTAGCAGAAAAAGATAACACCGAATTCAAAAGCAAGCGACAAAAGAAAATGAATTGAACTTAATAGATCTTGTTGATCGGGCATTTCATTTCAAACAACATTTACTGCTGACTGCAACGGAACAAACCTACAACACTTACCGTTTGTAAATGGCCACCCTTCTATGATCAGACTTAATACTAACATCGCTGATTATAATGGAGATTTGAGCACCATTTCAACATCTGCCTCCAAATGTTATGTTGCTGTAAGTTTTTACAAGATTCAATTTAGTTTGTTAGTATTATGTAAGCATTTAGTTTCCAACAATTCATTTAATTTTTCTTATCAATATTTATTGATGCATTCGAGCATTTTTCTTCGAAATTACAATTTGGAATTTTCTGATATGGCGACGTCTGGGCATATATTTAACGTGAAGAATTTCGCATATTTTGACATTTCAAAGCCTAAAATACAGCGATGTCTAACAAATGTGTTCTAATTTTATCCATTAATTTTATTAGTAAATACAATAATTATGATTAGAAAAATCAGATTAATCATACATATGAAGATGTCCTTTTGTGCAACCTGCTTTTTTCCTCCTCCAAACAGCAGCATGAATCTCAAAGTAAATTTTCTATGTATTATATTCAACATTTAATACCTTGCTGAAGATTAAGTCGTTTTTGAGATTATTTTAAAACTAAATTGATTGCAGTTTTATCCTTTCACTTTTGTCCTATTTTCTCATCTTTATCCTTACACTGCCCAAGACTAAAACTATAGTAAAATGAATCGGATTTTTAATATTTATTTTTTTGGAAATAAATCCGTTATGTTTAGAATTACCGTTGTTCAAAGCGGAACATTTCATAATAGTATTTTTTGCTGTGCTTTTCTTTGTGTTGTTTCCTCGGATGGACACTGGATAAACGCCCACAAAAAACATGAATCGCAAGTAAAGAATATTGTTCAAAGAGAAATTGAGAATAAACGCAATAAAATTTCTCCGTTGCCTACCTCCAGTATAATCTTTTGAAGATTACAGCTTCCTACATGTCGGGTCTCTTTTACAGACATCTTAGTAGTAGCGTAGTTGAAATTTGCCTATGAAATACTTTCCGTACAGGAAGTCTCTGGTTATGCGACCGTCGTCCGTTCGACGAAGTGTCCGAACCAACGCGAGCGTCTTTGTTTTAAAATGTTGCGCATGCTTGGAATCCAACCCTTTCGAGGACAGTGTTGTTGGAAACCTGGGTTTCATGCAAATAGCGTGAAACACAGTGCCACGAACTCACATCAATCCAACTAAATATTTTAGCTCTATCAGTGATATTGAGCGCTTTCCAATAAGTACCGATTTATATATAATATATATATATAAATATATATATAAAATAACAAAATTACTGCTCTCCCAAACAAACGTACACAACAATATGTTAAAATCAAAAGAAAATGGTTAAATCCGTCAACACAGCAATAATAATAATATCTCCACACGTGACAGTAGTTGAAGTAATTTTCAGTTAACAGTATGAAAATAGCGTCCTCTAAATTCTTCCAGTTACTAAGGACATTTTGTTTTTATTATTATTAGTTATTTTGATTAAATAAATTCATTTCGTTTTTTGCTTTGAGAAAGTCCACATTGGACGAAACACGTCAGAAACTACTACAGTGTTCCTATTGTCATTTATACACAATTTTTTGAAGGGTCGAATACAGAGACCAAGTTTTGAATTGTCCTTCATGGGTAAATGCTATTTACCCTTACCTGGAGGGAGAAAAGTATTAATACCTTTTCCAAGGGTATTAGCACATAAGTAAATGTAATGGATTCGACTGGAATTCGAACTCGGCTCCTCTGTATTTCCCTAGTTAACCTTATCCTTTACATATACAAGCAAGTGGTGAAAAGTCCTACGTTCAATCCACTTCTTAAAATCAATGGTCAAAATGGTCAAACATCATAATTTTTGTGTGGAAGGGCTTTGATTGGGCTGAGGATTTTTCACCACACCCTCATATATATATATATATATATATATATATATATATATATATATATATATATATATATATATATATATATATGGGTGTAGTGGTATGAGTAAACATTTCTGGAATGTGCAAAATTTAAATTATTTGTAAGAATGGCTACATCATTTCTTTCATAATATAAAAGCAATAAAAAATGTCCAATGAAACCTACTCTCATCAATCATGGTATCTCACGAGATTTGTAATTTACACCCAGTTGGCTGTTTATCTCCCCTAAGGACTGATAAGAAAATTCATGGTGTATATCCTCATTAATTATACACATGTATAAGCGGTAATTCGCCGCCTTTCTGCCAACTGCGAAAGTGATTGGTCGAAAAAAGAATTAGTCAAACTTGTATTAATATTTAAATTTTAATAATTATAATAGCCAGCGTGTGTATTTCAGAGGCACAGAAAAGAGGATCAACATAACACCAGGGCCTTTTATCGTGGAAAACTGCCAAATATAAAATAACATTACAAAATTTGTAACTGTATTAAAAAAAAATCACGAGGCATAAAAAGATAATTATCAATCAATCATTATTGGTTTCAGTAAATTAAACGATGGTTGTAAGGTGTTTGAGTTAAAAGGGTCAATCATAGAATTTTGAAACGGGCTTTTTGAAAAAAGGATATCACCTCAATCCAAGTAATCTTCAGCCTGAGCATACATGTAACAGCGGAATTTACTAGTCTTTGAAGATCTTACAACTAGGAGCAATTACAAGCAAACTAAAGTTGACAGCTATCCACAATGATCAACAGGAAATGTATGTCAATTTTATGTTAGTTGAATGTCTGAAGAGTGCATAAGAACTATATACACAAGTCTTTCGTCTGTTACATATGCAGGAAATCCGGCTTTTTGAATCATTTACATACTCACGGCCAAATAAAGTGATGGTAACGTTCTTACCAAGAAGTGGCAATGATTGTGCATTTATGCATCATTTTAATAATTTCGAATGAGAAGCAAATTGAAGAGAAAAAAATGAAATACAATTCAGAAAAGAAAACAACTTCAGAGAACATGTCAGATTCATAATAGCGATAGAGTGAAACAGACACAAAAAAATATATGTGTGTGCGTATGTGTGTTTCTGTGTCTGTGTGTGTGTGTGTGTGTGTGTGTCTGTGTGTGTGTGTGTGTTTCTCTGTGTGTTTGAGCAGTACCCCCTCTTTAATGCGGGCTCCATAGAACAAAATAGACAAGGTATTTTATTTAGTTTTTTGTTTTCTTCCATTTGTAAAATTGTTTCCGGATTTAAATGAATGTAAAAATTGTCCAACAGTTGTTTTAATTCCGAGCAGTTTCGGCTAAACTAGTAACCATATTCAATGATTTTTTGTTATGTTACTATAATAAGTGCTGTACTATGGTACACGGTATAAATTTTTACATTCATTAAGCCAAGAAAAAAACACTTGAACACATATCAGAAAACAAAAAAATTTCAGTTTTCATCAATTTATATATATATATATATATATATATATATATATATATATATATATATATATATATATATATATATATGCACCATGTGTATTTGTATATTTTTGTCTACTTTTATGTACTCAAGTTATCTCCTTGACTGCACTGGTGATAAAAGGTTGTATCATCGTCTTTCGTTTTTTCAAGGTGTTTGCAAAGCCGGTATGTGAAGAGCCTAATTCAATGAGAGGGGGGGGATAGAACAATAATAACAGGGACAATTATAAATGTGACACCCTAATTAATAATTGTAAGAGCTTAAAATATCAGTTTCATACACGCCGTTATTTATGACGGTGTGTGTAAGCAACTTCCTTTATTATACTGCATAATTTATATTAGATTTAAGAAACCTTATTAAACAAAAGTTGCGTTTTCATTATTTGATTACCAGCAACCTATCACCTTCTATTAAAAGTTGGAGCTTGCAAAGTTATTTTGCAGAAAAATCAAAATAAATGAAACGAAAATCAAACAACTTCCTATCCAATAAAAATACTCGGCTTCTTAAAGCAAACGATTTCAGCAAATATTGAATTAACCAGTAATAAAATGATTTCTTAACGAAAGAATGAAAACCAATCTTTTGTAAGGTTTCAAGGATGACCAAATCTGGCATTTAAAAAAGATATGAGAAAGGCGAAAGCTATTTTCAGGCCAACCAGAAATTGGGATCAGAAACCATTTAATTTGATTAAAATGAACACATTTCTCTTCTTTCCCAATTTTTTTCTTTGATCTCTTCATCATTTCAGCTTTTTTTTTATTTTCTTCTTCTTCTTCTTCCTATTTCTTTTCTTTATCTAATTTTTCTGCTTCACCGATCCATATTTTATTAATTCGTGTCTCTTTTCGGCATTATTAAGAAATCTAAGTGATGTTCAGGTTATTATTTCCATTTGTTGCGATTATTATCTTAACCAATCAATTTTTGAATTTATCTATATTAATACTTTTTTAAAATAAATTGCAATAATTAAAATAGTAAACCCGTATACTTAGTCATTATTCGGAAAATAATTTTAATGAAATTTTCAAATTTTGGGAAGCAAAAGGTTTTCTTCATAGTTTATAATTACATGAGTAAATTGAAACAATACTCCAAGCCTCTGATGAATCGAAAAGCATACAACAAATTTTTACAAACCTAAATTCTATTTATTTTTAAGAAAAATTCAGTAACCAAAAGTAAAACTACAGTTTTAACTAAATTATTTTTGCCTAGTTCTAAAGAGCATTTGTAATCATTATATAAGTAGTATGTGTTCATTTTCTATTTCTAGAATTACAAAAAATAACGATTAGAGAATCCCCCCCTTGACAAAGTTTCCTTTGTATATTCAAATGCGACATAATGAGACATTTTCAGCTTGAAGCTGATAAAACCTTTACTAAAGATAAACTAACTTGATTTTCTTCTAATACGATATTTCGAAAAACTTGAATAAAATGTTCATAATATACTATCACATTTACAAGGCAAACATAAATTCTGATATTCGTACATACACCCATTTTCATGATGTTAGAAATAGTTGTATACGTGTATGTGTTTGTTTACACGCGTGTGTGTGTGTGCGTGTGTGTAGTTACAAAAAGTAATATTTTGGTAAGAAACTAAAATGTTATGAAAAATGTAAATGGTTCTAAAATGTTTAGCCAACAGGAAGCAGATATTAGAGTTCCATTTATATCAAGAGAGTTTCCCGACGATAAAATGTTTCTTTCAAGAAAATCGATACATTCATTGTAGATTAAAAGTACTTTTATGACATGGCCGTTAGTGTTAAAACTCTTCCTTCCCACAAAAACCAACGGAACAGGAAGTTGTGTTTGTCCTGGCGATGTCCATTAAAATGAAAGTGAAAGATTATCAGTTCAACTGGAATATTTCAACCAAACCTTGAACATTTTAAACTCAGTATATTCACCGAGCAAATGTTTTTTGTACATTGCCAGTTCAAAGATACATGCTTCATGACTCATCAGATAAAAACATCGCGTTTTAGAAGAAAAATACTTTTATAACTACAGTCTCTGCAATTTCATGTTAACTATTTGAACTCTTGTTCATATTAAATATGCAATGGATAAAGGACGAAATGTTTCTAACACTTTATATCTGTTATAGAAAATAACTTATGCGCATTTTGAAAATGTCTCTTCAGTAATTTTATTACCTTTGTATTCATTACTTGTTAGGATACATTCTAATGAATAAATATTCAATGGCAATTTTGTACCACAATCACGATTTGTGTTTTCTTTTTCTTTTTTTTTTTTTTTTTTTTTTTTTTTTTTTTTTTTTTTTTTTTTTTCTTTTTCTTTTTCTTTTTTTGCTTGTTTTTTATCTTTGTCTAACTTTTGTAACATTCATTCAGACAATTATTGACATATAGACTTCTTAGACAATCGGCACACGCATACCGATATATATGTATTTAAATATAAAGTCTTTGCGTAGTTCAGAGTTTTAATATCTTCTTTCCTATATAAGGTAGAAATAAGGACAAATGCAGATAAAAATTATATATTTTAGTTTTCACTATTTTTTTAGTAGAACGTTTCAAATTCTGCATTCATCGTCCTGCTTCAGGTGTGTTTTGCAGGAAATCTGCTAACCGATAATTGCTTTGTTATAAAAAAATAAAATATGAGAATACTTCGTCTCAAATAATCAGAAAACGGATATTTTATCGGATAAATATGTTAGAGAAATTGCCAGAACGACATAGATCTTTTATGTGCTGTGTCCCTTCAGGATGTGAGCAAACATGACGCTATACGACTTCCTGTCTTTGTTGGTTTAAGTAACTTTTAACAGTTTATCATCCTGTTCTGTCCTTCGTTCAGTAGTTTACTCACATAGGAAATAAATTATTAAAATACAATGACAGTCTTTATATATATATATATATATATATATATATATATATATATATATATATATATAAACATTCTTTTATATATATATATATATATATATATTTAAGTTATGAAAAACTTGGTAATCCGTATGGGTAATCCCAAGGAGGATGAAATCCTGAGAGCTCAATGTAAATCCAGAGCTAATATTTTAAAGAAAAACAGAACACTTTAAGGTACCATTATAATAATTTATTTCACCAGAGCCCTTTTAAAGGACGCCGGGTCATCAGATAGCACTTTCAAAAATGAAACGAAAAATGAAATTAAAATTGATGGGTAGTGTAAGTTTTTGTAATTTAACAGAGAGTGTAAAAGAAGTAGCTAAAGAGACATGGTAGAGTTTAGGGATGGTTTAATTTCATATCTCTCTCAATCATACTTAGTGACCAGACCTTGACCTATTTAAACGGTTAACTTAACGGAAGTAATATATTGAAATGGGAGGGGAGAAGAGAGAGAAAAAGGAAAAAGAAAGAAGAGGGAGAGGGAAGTAAAGCGAAAGAGGCTGTAATTGGCTTTTAGCAATTTATGTAAAGAATAGATTTTAATGCTTGATAGTAATTTGATGTCTAAAAAAACCAAAGAAATTAATTTGATGCTTGCTATTTAACTTTTTTACAAATAGTTTAGGGATTTAATATAAATTAAATACTATATTTATTAACACAGAGAACATATTAAAAAAAATGTAAATTATAACAGTTTGTATACCCGACCAATAGTACATTTTTAATATTGTAAAAGACAGTTACGTTAACTTCTTTATCAGTTTGAATCTAATTTATGAATGTAATTTGTAATTATTTTTATATGGGTAATCTTTCTTACTTAATATATATATATATATATATATATATATATATATATATATACACACGTAAAATGAGAACAAACGGAGTATGATTTCCCTGTACGTAACATTTAATTGAAAAGAGGGCCCAATATACAGTAGAGCTAAATATTATTTATTTTAGGATATTATAACATGTTATAAAACTCGCTACACAATTACAATTATGTTTCGACACCATAAATGTGTCTCTTCAGGCGATGTTAAACTACTGGCGAGTGAAAGATTATTTAATCTTTATAATGACAAAGAAATTAAAATATGCCCTTTCATAAAACGTCTTTGCATGGAAGGGCATAGTTGCAAACTGTTGTGCAGAAACTGGTTTAAATAATGCATTTTTATCAAGGTATTATTTAAACCATTTTCTGCATAACAGGCAGTAATCTTACTTCTAAATTGCAGAAACTTGCTCAGCTTCAATGTTACTTTTGTGACAAGCGATGAAAAATGAATACATTACTATAACGTGAAAGCATAGCGTTCTCTATTAAAGGCCAAGTCATTGTGCATCTCACACCTAGAACTGGAAGTCTATCTAAAGTCTCGTCGTGAAACGAAGATTTTAGTTTTTGTTTGGGTCTGAAGGAGTTTGAATCGAAGAAAAGTCTGTCAAAAATTAAATATAACAGAACATTCAAATTAACTTTCTTTGGAGAGAATTTGTAATAAGAATGACGAGGAAACTTAAAATTAATAAATCATTTTTTTAAATCAAGTATAATTAAAATGTTATATTTCGGCACAAGAAGTATGGTAAAAATTCAAAGTTTTTTCTTAGAAAGATAAATACAGATTACGCAAAAATAAAACTGATCGTTTATGTATTTGCTTTTATGAATACAAATTTCATAGATAAGAATATTAAACTAACCTTAAATGAAAAAAATGTTAAATTAACTTCCAAGTAACAAAATGTTTTTAATTACATTTTTTAATTCGTACAAAAACATTTGATTTTGCAATGAAAACAAAATAATATAGCAAGTCTGATAGAAAAAAAAAATCTTATATTTCAATTAAATAAACAGTTATTCCAAATGTAACAAATCCAAATTGTTGCATTTATCTATGTATCCACTAAGATATTGCACTTTCGGATTATCATTTATTCCGATCTTTACAGATTTTTCTAAATTTTTGTTAACATCGGTTGATCAATACCAGTATTATGAAAATATTGACTTGCATAAAAAACAAAGTTGACCTTTGTAAAAGAAATTTTTTGCTGAGCCAATATCAGTCCCCACCACCACCACCACCAAAAAAAAATTACACATTTTTACAATGAATTTGTGGAAGCCATTAGATTCACCTGAAAAAATGTGGGCAAAATGTAATGTGTTATCAGGACAAAGGTATATTTTCCCTACGGTTTGGATCACAATTGAACGTTCACGTGATGTAAATATTACGTCGTAATTCTACACATGTAAAACAAGACACCATAAGTCACGAGCCAAACACAAACTGTTACAAAGTTCCCTAGCAGCACATTTAGTTTATTATATACGAAAAATGATGCAGCTTCATTTTGCTGCCTAGGGGCTTTTTTCTTATGTTGGTACGTGCCTGCTTTCGAAAAAGAATGATCGAAAGCCTTAAACCAGATCTTGAGTTAACCAAGTGAAAACCTGTGTTTCTGTCACCCTGCACCCTGCTATTAAGAATTTGAAAATATAGGAATTACCAATTCTTATGCTTTCAAATTCTTCATAACAAATCGGAACACAATATTATTATCGGAGTAAGCAAAGTTGAAAGAAAAAGAAGAATCTGTTGATAAATTCAATTGGATGAAATCATCAGTATCTCCAAGAAGAGAAGTGGGGTGAATGTATGAAATCCATTCCAAGCACAAATGTCGATAAGTAATCAGTTCATCCTAAACCAAAGTAACTGAAATAGCCTTTGCTTCTATAATGGCGTCTGCATTGCCAAAACATGTAGGTGTGATGGCTGGAGTTAGTGATAACCTTGCATTATCTTCTCCAAGATCCTTAATGACACATTATATAACTTCCATGAACCTCCCCCAATCCCAATCAGCGTAGTGCCTGAAAATCACTTCTTGAAGTTGTGTGCCTTGATTTAAAGTATCTTTCCTATTCTTCGTCGATGTTCTAAGGCCGATTGTTACAATCAGTTAACAAGTAGTTCTCTTAAATCATGATTCTCTGAAACACTCGCTGGCAGAAGACAGTTGGGAAAGAAGCATACGCGTCAATAGGAAATAAATGCTGAGTTATGCTTTTAGTATTTTGATCTCAGAATCCATTGATTAATCTCTTTAATATATTTATTTAATCCCTAAGTACAGACGAGAGATTAAATGTATGTTGGTTTATTAACCTTTTCAATCAGAAGCAAAAGTATTTTACTTGCATTTGAAGTCGTTCCTACTTCTAGATTAAAGAATAAGTAGCATCACCGATTCATCACTGTAGACAGAACTGCATTCTACTTATAAATCGCCTTTCATTTATATGTCGTATTATCGCCCATTTTATGCCGGCGTTTAGATCAGTAGTTTGGGGGTTTATGTAACATTACTGAGGGTCCACACAATAAAATAGCAAATTGAAGTTCTATGGTAATATTTTAGTGGACCATAGAGCATTTTCACCTCGTAACGGTTGTTGCAACGCCATACTAAAATGCTAAAAATAGAATTCTTTAAAACTAGCAGGAAACAAGATTAAGCGATGTAAGTTAACGTCCATTTTACTCTATCGGATGTTTTTATTGTAAAATTTGAATAAAAACTGAGAATGATATATAACGGAAGGATCATATATACAAAGGAAAATTATATAAAGATTTCTAAACTTATCTATTAATAAAAATAAAATAAGCGTTTTTTCAACGAACAGTTATGATTAAAAGTGAAAGTGGGCCATGGGTAAAACAAAGTTGAGAACCGCTGGTCTAGATAGATATTCTGTTAGAATTTCGTGGAGAAATAATTTCTTAGCTTTCTTTTTTCATAGAGAAGTATTTTTATCAGTACTTAAGACGATATTTAAATATTCAGAATGTCATGTTTGTACATTTACCTTCCAGACATAGAATGAAAAAAAAACTGAAAAGTAAATTAAATTCAATTAGAAACGTCTCTTCTCTCAAAATAGCAGGTGTCACTCTATAACTGATGATAAGTGCTACCATCAATTGCGTTATTCTAGTTCCTTGTGTAACATTGCTCATAAGAAACAGGTGAAACTGAAAGGAAAATTCACATTACTCTTATCTATCTTATCATAGTAATTCCTGTACCTTGGCAATCATTTTTACTAGAATTTTCAATTCTTTTCCTTAGTTACATATTCTACCGTTCATTTATATTGCAAATTCAGACATTGTTTTCCTATAGTAAAAATGTTAGCAATTTATTCATATTATAAATATACACACTATTAGAGTTGTACCTATAATAGTTGACACACTTGGAACTGTGTTAAAAATAGAATCGAGATTAGACAAATTAGAAATTCAAGGAAAAATTGAAACTATCCAAATCAAATCGTTAATGAATTTTGCATGGAAATTAAAAAAAAGTTCAAGAGATTTGAAGAGACTTGCTGTCACTTATTCGCTATCGGGCAGATGAAAATTCTGGTGGTAATAATAATCTGATAAATGTAGCCATCGACGTTGGAGTATTTGAAACAGTCTCGAAGAGCCTAAGAAAATGTTTGCCAAAAGTTATTCAGACGATTGCATTGCTGAAAGCAGCTAGAATACCAAGGAGAGTGCTGGGATATTGAGCAGGTTTGCTGATACCAGATGGCCAGTATAAGTTATCATGGACAACTGATGTGAAAATACAATGAGTACATATACATTTATTTATTCTATAAATCAAACTGTAAGCACCCAGTCGACTGCATGAATTATTCGGACAAGCATCCTCATCTTTGTTGTTGCTTTAAATACAGCCGTTAGATTGGTGGATTCCCCGACATTTTTCAACTAATATTTTAATCAGCCTAACTTTTTAAAAAATTTCATTAAAGCTTAAATAAACCTTTTTAAATTCTCGCATCAGATTCGTGATCAATTTAAACTTTTAGGGAAATCATAGATGACTACATGTAACTTAAGGAAGGCCGAAGAACCGATCAGCCTTAAATGTTCCGAATAAGAAGTTGAGAATATAATTTCGAATAAAATCTAAGAACTATAACAACTTTTAGTGCTTATAAACATTATTTGTATCAGTTCTGTATTAATTGAATGAAATGCACTAATTTTCGGAAAAAAATGTATTTTTTAATCGCATATTCCTTCAGAGCATAGTTGATCATACTCCTCCACAGCTTCCTGTTCTTCAATATGTGTGAATTGGAAAGCGACTTTTCACATCTTATCGTCTACGCACAAAATTTAAGACATTTGTCTCTTTTTATTCTACCTCCATCTGCTACAGTTCTCCATTTAGGAAGAGGCCATTGAACTCTGCTTAAACCAGCGAGAAAAGCATCAAAGCAACCATTTGATAAGTGTTCACAAGTAGCCAATTTATAGAGATAGATATACAGATTACAGTTTTTAAAATAACTTTACTGGTCTACGCATGCATATTTTACATATTATTTATGGAATAGAAGAGTTCAGAGAATAAAGTCTCTAACTTATTTACTCAGTAGAGAACATGCATTTGGTCAGATTTTATTTGATTTATATTTTGTCATTGCAGCTGGTGATACGCAATTTATATACCAAAACAGAAAAAAAATATTTTAAAACCTCAAAATATTTCCCACGGAAAAATATCCGGAAAATAGTTTTCAATATTATTTTGATAGCAGTGCGAAAATTAACACATGTTTGGATGAATACTTTCTGCCTAAATATAACTGATATATATATATATATATATATATATATATATATATATATATATATATATATATGTGTGTGTGTGTGTGTGTGTGTGTGTGTGTGTGTGTTGTTTAAACGTTTTTAATGGATACTCATATTTGATTAGATAGTCTGTTTTATTATTAAACATTATATTAATTTATTTACATCTAACGGCCTGAATATTTGAGAAATGCGCCTTGATGCATATTTTTCTAACAAGATCGTTGAGATAGTGATGATTGTAAACACGCAGGGACGCGCTCAATAATTGTTCTAAAATTAACCGTTGTAGCTATGGTCATTTTTAAAAAAAAAACAAAAAACAAAAAGAAAACAAGGGAACTAACCAAAGATGGTAAAAATGAAAATGGCATTAAATGTTGGTAAAATGCATTTTAAAACGTTGCTACTATACTCGTAATAAATTTTGTTCAATGTTACTTGGTTGCTTTTGATATAGAGGGCCTCGAGAATTTGAAGTTTTTGTTTTTCATAGTGTTGCCAACAAGTATTTTTCTGTATTGTGAAGATGGACATAAATGTGTCTTTAAATATTGTGCGATAGAACTTGTATCCGACAAATGAAATGCAAGACGTCTTGATAATGTTGTTGTCGTCAATCCGACATATCTCTCCAAGGACATTTAAACAGATATACAATGTTGGTCTTTTCCGTTGACGTATGGCGTATGATTAAGTTGATTCTAGTATAATATATAATTAGTTTTATTTTTTACTGGGATCAGTGGGGAATATATTAATACTTTGATTTTTTAGGATATTTTCATCTTGTTTTTAGTTAGAATGTATTTTATTACGGTATAGTAGGTTGACATGTTTGGGGTTATTTGAGGAAGTGTTATGTTCTTTTTTATTTATGTTAATATTTCGTATAATTTCTTCATCAACGATGTAATTAGGAAAGTCATTATTAATGAGAGTTTCTTTAATGGATTTTAATTAAGTGTAAAAAATGTAATCGATGATCTTAGAGGTGATCGAAATACTTTTGGATTAACGAAAAATACGGCGCCTTCCTTGATGAATTTCAGCTTAACACCAAGAAGCTAATTAGAGAACTAGATAAGATTGTTATAAAAATAGACATAATATGTCTATATTATTCAATGAAACTTGCTTGACTGAAGATAAAAAAACACACACACATACAAAGAGAGATATCAGAGCATTTATCTTTGTTAGAACTGCTCGAGTTGCATTTTTCATTATTCTAGAAATTTGGATTATTTTCTATTAAAAGAATTCTATAAAAAGCTAAATAAATGATCATCCGAAGTTGTAAGTTGTAACTGAAAATTTATCTAACATGTAAAACACATGCGATCTAGCGTTTTACTGATTTCATTTCTCTTAACATGAACATTACTGGACATTTCTGGTCCATTACTCTAACCAATCTATTTGTGGTAGTACTAGTTCGAATCAATGGTTTTCCTTTCGGAACATGCTCATTTCTAAAACAAAGAAAAATAAATTCCTTCAAATCCGACTATATGCATAGAATCATTTTGTCTGGATGTAGACACGAGTTCCTTTCACTTGTCCTACGTTGTTGTAAAGTATTCACTTTACATCACCAGTAAAACATTTGTTTCAAGAACAGAACATTTTCAAAAGGTTTAAGCAATGAATCTTACAAGAAAATACAGTCTCGTATGTTATTTCTCTTATGTAGAAGCCACACATCAAAATGGTTACCATATCCATGTCGGTGCAAATTATTTTCATCGCTTGGTTTAGATATTTTTAGTATATTCGCTAAATTTCACACATTGTATAACTTTATTCTTAGTGATGTCTTGATTTTATTATGCATTAACTTCAACTGGTCTAAACCAAATCATGAAGTAATTATTAATTAATAAATTCAACACAAAACTTTGAAAACCACTTTTGACATGTTTGATCGTTCACACTACCGTCTCCATAAACTGAATGTTTTTGCATTTTAACATTCTTAAAATAAAAGCTTTTAATCTACTAAAAATGTTTTCCTTCAATGAATTAAGGAACAAAAATACAGCAATTTTAACAATTATTTTTAAATAATTCATACCGAAATTACAGCTGTCATGAAACAAGAGATATTCTTGAATAAAATTTGTTAAAAATAAATACTTCTAAAGCTAACGATAACAGGACGCACTTTTTAAGCTACTGAAAGTAATTTATTTATATACCTGTATTAGATATCTTGTACATTTATTATGAATACATGCATTTTGTAAATTTGATTATATATATATATATATATATATATATATATATATATATATATATATATATATATATGTATGTATGTATGTATTACGATATATTTCTATCGATGAGTTACATAAGTGTATTCATTTCCTTCTTTTAGACTATCACACGTGTGTGTGTGTGTAGCTTTTCAGGAATTTATAGGTGTATATTTGAAACAACTTGGATGTTTATAAACGAAATAGATCATATGCAAATATGGTGTGTGCAATTTGAAAGTCGTTAAGAAATGATTGCTATTCAAGCCGTCTTTTACATTTATGTGTTGTGTCATTAAAGAATGACCAACTCTTCAACTTAGACGTTGTTCTTGCTATCTGACATTTTGAAATTGAATTATAAACTGAATCGAAGCTCATAGATTCATTGAATTTCCCACCCAAATATTTACTGTCCACTAATGTATAAAGCCATTCATATTCATTGGATCTTAACAAAAGGTATAAAAAAAATTACATGTATGAACAATAGAGAGGATTAAGTACATATACTTCAACTCAGACATTATTTCATTTTATTTGACATTTCGTTTCTAATCTGCTACCGCTTGACCACATCATATCCCCACCTTTGAGATATGATAGCCGAAATCTCGTTTTCAATCAAACCGGTCATTTCAATATATATTTAAGTGAGTATTTGTGTTAGTAAAAAAGAATTTGTTGTGCCAACTTAATACGGCTTTCATGACATGATGCTCTTCATTTTCTCGACGAATATTTTTAATACATTCATACAGAATAAAATCGAATCGATGACGGTCAAATAGCTACAGATTTTGGAGTCCCCTTCATTTTCTACATCCAATTGAAGTAAGCAAACACACTCTTACAAGCCTCTCATTAATTTTATGGAGTTAGACTCATTCTATAATAGACATCAACAGAGTATGCACACAGTCAAATAATGTATCCATGGTTACGCATCTGGTCTGACAAAACCTGCAAAGCCAGCACGTATTTTCTTAATAGACACACGCATGCTCACTGGGACCACCGGACGCTTCATTTAATCGATAGAACTAAATCAACAAACGAAGTCTCACATATTAACAAGAATTGTAAAGCTGAACATTTAGCTCCCAAAATGATTATAGCCATACAAATTCGTTCCTATACAGACTAATGATTTTCGTTCAAAGCAAAATCAACTTTACTGGGTTTGGGGTGTGACCAAAGAAATAACCCAAGGACTGGCAAAATCTGCCTGCGTCCATTAGTGGATGACATCGGGATTGACCTGTTTCACTTAAATCTGACATTAGACGTGTTAGCTGTCCAAGTTCGTAAAAGCATTCATAGACTTGTATTAAAAATTCACTTTCTGACATGAATTAATCCCATCAAAAGATTTTCACGTATGACAATGAGTGTCAAGTGACTTGCAGTGTGTAGGATAATAGTATATTTCAAATGATGAGAAACAAAAATATATTTTTTTACATTTCGGTTATCTACTAATTATTTGTCGTATATCTTCATTAATCATTATTTTTATTCTTTTCGTCCAAAATGCAGTGTGGAAGACAAACGGTGACTTAGAGGAAGGCATTTCAAGCAAACACAAGAAGATCATGCTCAAGCGTGAAGCTTAACAAACATAATCGTTGTTTATGCATGTCAATAGATTTCAAAATTAAGAGTTCTATTCCATAGATTCTCGATAAAAAAAATTGCACAATGTGAAACTTAATTATGCATATAGAATTAAAATGTATGAGTATTTGTAATGTTTTCTCTGTGTACATGCATGTACGTTAGAATTGATTTTAAAATAAATTGTAGTTAGTCTCCAATTTAATTATTTAACTCCTCTTCTGAATAAAAACATTGGTATCCAAAAATGCCTGTTTTTATCTCTTGACCAATTGAGAATAGCAGACAAGATATTTCGTAGGAAATGTCTTCCTTCTGAATCTATTTTAGTATTCAAGACAATTTGTAGATGAGGAAAACAAGTATATTGGAGCGGCTGACAAGATATCTCACGATATGACATTATGCAAAAATATCCTTACAGTGGGATCAAAGATAATTTGTACTCAATAGATTTTTTAATGTCTATACAATTTTGAAAATTATACCTCGAATAAAAACAAAAAAGTTTGATATTTCATTAGATTCTCTTTTCAGTTTCAAATATTGTCAATAAATGGATTATGCATATTATATGCGAAGAAAAATATTCAGTCAAATGGATAATTAAACTGCTGTTCATTTTTATGAATTGTTCTGACTATTTGTGTAGAAGGTCTATAGCTTCTGATATATGTCTTATACACACGCACCCCACGTGTGTGGGCAGACACATTATTATAATAAACCTTATATTTAGTGGGTACTCGTATTTAAGTAGATATCCCTGTTTTTAAACACTGAAATTGATGTCTACCAACATATAAATCGAAAGTTTCAATAGAGACTTTTGAACTCGGGGATGGTAGACATTAATTTCACTATTTATATCCGGAGGAAGGTCAGAGGGCACAACGTCCGAAAAATTGTGATAAAAACAACAAAGATGAGGACAGTAGTGTGAATATAAGTAGTATAAATAATGATAATACCACATCCCAGAAATTCAAACAGAAATTAATTTCATAGATATCAACTAAAACATGTACTCACTAAGTATAACGTTAATAGTAAAAAAATAATGTTGAATGAAGAAAATCATTATTTGCTTATATATACTAATAGTTACCATTATTATATAATAGTTACTATTCAGTGTTGATTTCTTAGCCCGAGGTGGTGCTAAAGAATATCCCAGCCCGACCCAATTACCAAAATCTAACTAAATGACCAAACATTTTTCAATGCCACTGGTAGGAAAATACAATGAGTCAGTAGTAGTAATGATAATGTTCGGGCTAAGGCTAAACATAGTATATTTGCGATTGTAGATGTCTTTTAATAAACATCAAATATCTGCACGTAAAGTTCATATTTTATTTCAATTGGTTATATACAAATGCATTTAGAACTGAAAAGAAAGCTATTAATGTTGCATTTTAATTCCATTGATGGAAAACAAACAAGAAGCCAACCATTTTTCTTATTGGTAAAAACAAAAATGTGCCAATAAAAATAAAAGTCCCAGTTGGTTATATTAAACAAGGTGGACAAATCAGTTGAACAAAACGAAAGTCGGGAAACTAAAACCGTGCAAATTGCAGAAAGCGTTATTATATACTATATATATATATATACTATATATATATATATATTATATATTAGATGTTATACCATCTTTCGAAAAGTTGATCCCAAATAAGAAGGATATGTTCTTACACTAAAGCATTTGCATTAATGATTTGTTGTATTCATTTCATGGGGTGAATTTCTTTCGATTCATTTCAGATTTAATGTGGTATTTTCGTGACTATAGCAATGATAATTAAATGAAAAATGTATAAATATATATGAGATCACAACTGTACATTTCGCTGGTGCTGACCTCAAAAGAATAATGGACGTGCAGTAGTCAATGTAGATTTTCACACGAATTGATATTCAATTGTTTCACTGTAAACGTGTTAACATGACTCCAAACCAAATGCACAGGCTTCAAATTGATTGAAAGCAAATAAAAATATTATCAAATCAATCTATTCTATTCCCCTGACAAGATAGATAGATAGATAGATAGATATAGACTTATCACACACACACACACACACACACACACACACACACACACACACACACACATATATATATATATATATATATATATATATATATATATATATATATATATATATATAAAATAATGGACTCTCCTTCGGTTTCGATGTATGAGGATCTGACAGCTTAGTTGATTCAGTTATGAAATTTTGTGCGATAATCTTACGTGGCATTTATGACCCGCTAGTGATTTACAAAGGAGGCCACATATGGAGCAAGAGTGGGGATTGTGAGATGAGATCACTGTTAGATTGGCTGACCTTTTAGTTCTTGCTCTCGCTTCTTGAAGAGGATTCAGACGAGCAGATTGAAAACTGCTGAGTCCATTAAAACATGTTGATCTCTATTCTACCTGCTCTTATCGGCTTGTCTTTGTATATCTAAGCCATGGGCGTCCTACATTCTTGTAGCTCTGATCTAACTGGCTGTACATTAGGATCTTGGGTATCCTGTCATCAGACATTCTCAAGACATGACCAGTCCACCGTAACTGAGACTGTATGGGAAAAGTTTCGATTCCTCCAATATTACACTTGTTAAACAGGTCTATGTTAGATGTCCTATCTTGAAGGTTGACTCCACAGATTTCACGCAGACAGCTTTTATGGAAAACATCCAGCTGGTGTGTATGTTAGGCTTTACATGGAGCAGAGAAAAGAGTTATTAGATGTTGGGCCTCCTCAAAGGATGTCGCTACAAGAGCATCAGCATCAGCAAACAACAAATCACGAATAATTTGCGTACGAAGGTGGGTCTTGGCTTTGAAGCGCTGATGATTGAAGAGACCACCAGTTGTTCGAAACTGAAACTTGACGCCGCTCTCTGTGTCTGCAAATGCATATTTCAGCATCACTGAGAAGAAAAGGGCAAAAAGGACAGGGGCCATGATACAACCTTGCTTGTTGCCATTTGTGGCATCAAAGGATTCTGACATAATACCATCAGACACGATATTAGCTTTCATTACTTCATGAAAGGAGAAGATGACCTTTAGCATGTTTTCATGGATTCCGAGTTTCCTCAGAAACGTCCAAAGAGCCTCTCAATTCACAATGTCAAATGCCTTCGTCAAGTCCATAAACATCATTTTCAACTCCTGGTTTTTCTCGCGAACCTTCTCTACAACTTGACGAAGAGAAAATATCATGTCAATGGCGCCATGACCCGACCGAAACCCCCACTGCGATTCAGGATAGATGTCGTCAACAAGGTTATAATGATTCTGTTTAGAATCAGTCTAGCTAGGATTTTGTCTGCAATAGAAAGGAGTGATATCCCCCGATGATTATCACAGATACACCTGGAACCCTTGTAGAGGTGTTTGATAGAGGCGTCTTTATAATCCTGTGGGACACAGACTGCCTTCCATATCTCCACGAAAAAGAGAATTAACTTTTTTACCAACTTTTGGCCACCATGTTTATACACTTATACCGTAAGTGGAGAATCACCATTAAAATATGAAGACATCAAATTCGAAAGACTTTTATTACATCGCCTTGAAGTTTCACGGCAATATTTGTTTTGGAAAAAAAACTTATCTTTATTGCTATTTTCCATGATGTTTGTTCTTTTCTCCGAAAGAAAGTGATTTCGTTTTATTTAAAGCACATTGACAAACCTTTACTATTATTATTATAATCTATACGCTACATACATTTGTATATCTTTATCTGTAATATTTTTTCAGTATCTCCCTTGTATTGGAGACGTATTGTTAAGACGATGACGGATTCTTCAAAAATAATAAATGGAACATATTTAAAAATTCACAAGTGAATAACTTCTAATAGTAAGGACTTATCAAAAATACGCCGTCATTTTTACGGTATGGCTAAAATAGTAATTATACAGTAATTGCACAAATTGTACATTCAAACATTTAAAATATGACTGTAAAATAGTTTTTTGTCACTTTTCGTTGGTCCAGTTCGGAAATACATTTTACACGATAGACTTTATGTATAAAAAGTTTAATTTTCAAAGAGACTTTTTCAAACTAAATGCGTTCAAGTGTTTTGTTTGTTTTTTGTTCTGCTTTTTAAATTTTCTTTTTTAATTTTTCATCAGATGTGATTTCCGAAACAATGACAAACTTTAGAAATAGCATGAAATGATGCATCAGTAACATCAAAAATATTAATATTTAGAAATTTATATGTTACTATTTTGGATTTTAAAGTCCAATAATTCATAATTATGCTTTTAAGGTCATTTATATTCTTTATTTATAAAGAAACTGATAAAAATATAAAAGAAAACATAAGAGGAAAGTGGGTTAAAAATGATGAAAAATAATGTCATATATTTCGGTTGAAAAATTAATCAATGAATTGAATAAACGTTCAGCGGAAGGTTCATCCAATGCATCTTTTGCAAGTTTATTCTCACACAAGTAAAGCCTTTATTATCTTTTCTTGAAAGCAAAAATCTTTCTACGTGTAACACTGTTTCGTTTATTCATATACAAATTGTCCCTGGGGGTAAATGTTACGATATTGCTCTGTCCCATTCTTAAAATACAATTAACCGCCTACTCTTTGTTTTCCATTTTATAGCACTCCAGTTCAAGATCTCGCCATGGAGCAGTGGTTGAGACTAGAAATTACTCTCGTGGGAAATGACATTTGGAGATAGCATGAGAATGGAAATGGGTTCATTGTGTTACTTCATTTCGCTTTCACTGCTGTAAAATGCATTTCGAACCGCTAGAATAAAATTCTTCTCTATCAATGTATTGCAGGTAATACAATATTATAGTGATTGATTTCATGTAGGTACAGGAGATTTTACAAGCTGAAAATTTCGACTGCAACGGTAAAGTTTTTTGGGTTTTTTTTATATATAGCTGATACAGATCTTACAAATGTACACATTGCCATTTTCGAAAATAAATAAAATTACAATATTCAAATAATTGAAATACAATAATACACATTAATTATTTTCTCTCAGTCATGTACACTCACACGTCTGAGAGGAGTGTATACAGTCATAATGCATGCATAATCTCATGTACATGTTTTTATCACGTGGTGCTGAAAAGTCTTCGACCCAAATCACTTCCCAAAAATTATTCTGATGTTTGCATATGGAAATATTAATTTTAGGAAATGGTTTGACCGATGACTTTTCAGCACTGACTCGTACAAAACTAAGACGTATCAGATCAATTTCACATGCTTTTATTTTCCTAATATCATAAATTACAAAAATTAATTGATACAGTTTATTGTCATTTTCTATCCGTGTCTTGAATGCCGATTGAATTTTGGCATTGATTAGGCAGAATCTGAGGTTTCATCTGTTTTTCAGGAACATGTCAAAGTTTATATCATAATGATATTAGTCTTTTTTTCTAAACCCACTTGATATAAACATTTTAAATTTGGTATTGTGCACAACGCAACCTGCTTATTTCAATATAACATTTGAAATCAGTTTTTAGCAACACATATTCCTTTTAAAAAATTTATCTCCAATTGAGTTAAATTATTTTCATGCAAAAAAAATTGCTTATACCAATATTTAAACATTTCATTTCAGTGTGATAAACAGTAAAACACGAATGCTTTTAACATGAAGAACTAATATATCGATATTAATAATAAATATACATATTTTCCCCATTTAATGACCGATATTATATATATATATATATATATTATTTACATTATTCGGACTATTGTCCTCATCTTTGTCTCCATATTTATCACAACGTTTCGGCCGTTGTACGCTCCTGCCTTCTTCAGGTTGTTGGAATTTCGATCTGAACCTTTATTTCGCTCACTGGGGTAGACTGTTCTAGTTCCACGTGCCATGTTTGATGGATGTCAGTTATCAGTTATCAGTTATCGCCTGCTAATTTCCCTCTGAAAGTTCTCCACTGCCTTAACCGGGTATTGAACTCGCAAACTTTGGGTCCTGTCACTGGATCTGGATCTAACCAACGCCTTTATCCACTGTGCCATGTGTCCTTGAGGACATCTGGGTATGAATTTCTGGGTATTATAAACCTAATGTCTTCAGCAACCATTTTTACCAGTGCTCATATTGCAATTTTGCTGTTATCATTGCATGTTTTTACCAGAGCTCATATTGCAACTTTGTTGTTATCATTGCTTTTCTCTGGCACTCCTTATTACTGGTTCCCATATTGTATTTATTTCTATGCTTGATCGGCTCAGGTCTAGCTAAGTTTTTGTGGCCTAGCTAAGTTTACGAATTTTCCAGTGGTGTTCCTTGTCTATGATCTCAACATGATCCCACAGAGGGTGGTGATCTCCCTTCTCTCTCCCTATGTGGTCAGCCACGCCTGATTTTTCTACTTCCTCTCGTGTTACAGCTTTCTGGTGTTCTTGAAGCCTTACCTTGAGGGGGTGGCCTGTCTCTCCTTTATATTTCTTTCCGCAGCTACACAGGATAGCGTACACACAGTCTTTAGTCATGTTCTCCTCTATGGGGGGGGGTCTTACTGCGAAGTGTCGTCAAGCTTTTGAAGGTTGTCCTGATGTTATATGGACCGCAGATCCTTTGTATTTTCTCTGATAACCCCTTCACATAAGGCAGGCAGACTGTTTTCTAAGTGATGTTGTCCTCCTCCTATTGTACCCGCCTATCCCAGTTTTTGGGGGCGGCTGCCATGTACCCAGGGTAGTTGTTACGTTATAGGGTACTACTTATACTGGCCAATTCTTTATCTAACGTCTCTGGGTCGCCACTTATGACTTTTGCTCGGTGTTGTAAGCAACAGACGATCCCTTTCTTTACGCTGTATGGATGGTGGGAGTTGAAATTGAGGTACTGTCAGTGAATGTCGGTTTACGGTATACGGATGTCTTGAACCCATGCTCTGTTCAAGATATTAGAACATCCAGGAATGGGAGTGTGTTGTTACTCTCTTTCTCCATTGTGAACTGTATCGAAGGTCTTATTGAGTTCACATGGTCCAGTAGAACCTGAACATCTGTATTGAAGGTCTTATTGAGTTCACATGGTCCAGTCGAACCTGAACCTCTTCCTGGTGTGGCCAGAGTATAAAGGTGTCATCTACGTACCATAACCATATAGTTTTAGAGATATAGGCTTTACAGATATAGATTCTCATGCCATTTCCTCAAAGTATTCCATGTATATATTCGCCATTGCTGATGATAATAGCGAGCCCATTGCTAAGCCCTCACCCTGTCGATATATGTGTGATCCCATTCCGAAGTGTGTTGTTTGTGAACAGAAAGTCAACATCTCCATCAGATTATCTATTGGAATACTGGTCCATTCTTCTAGGGATGAGTCAGAGGCCAATCTGTCTCTGACTACTGAGAGTGCCTCCTCCGTGGGTACCTTGGTGAATCACCTGAAGAAAGCCGGAGCGTACAACGGCCGAAACGTTGTGATAAATATGGCGACAAAGATGAGCACAATAGTCCGAATAATGTAAATAAATATATATATATATATATATATATATATATATATATATATATATATATATGAGGTCTGTCTGAAAAGTAACAGGACTATGGTCGAAAGAGTGATAAGCGGATGGCGTTATTATCTAACATGATATCTTGAGGGTATATAACTAATCTTAGCAGGTAGGTTTTGTGATAGAAATAAATAATACAACCTACTAAAAATACATATACAGTTAACATCCAGAGTTACACGTATAGGAGCACGAACGTACAAATGCATACACATATAGACATACACAAACACAAATACAGTCAGACGTGCAAGCACACACAGGCGTGGGTTTGTGTATGCATGTATACATGCATATATGCGCATGCATAGGCACACGCATAAACATACGCCCGCACAAAAATACATATACACACAAAAATTCAAACGTAATCCAAATTAAATGGTCAAAACTATAAACAACAAAAAAAAAAACAGTACGAAAGATTAGCAATAAACCAGAGATTAACGAAAAAGGCGACGAAAGAATAAAAAAATTTAAAAAATGGGAGGGAGAAGAAAATAAGTCAACAACCAGATAACATGACACCCCCAGGAAAAAGGTAAAATAACGCACACACACCTCAATATATAAATACAAAAAAGAAATGGAAAAATATCAACAGAACTGTCCAACTCCGTTCTGACGAGTAATCACATCTATGTGAGCACGAAACTTCGAAGCAAGCATGACGGAAATACTGGCAAGTGAAAAAACTTTTCATATTCATACATATATATATATATATATATATATATATATATATATATATATATATATATATATATATATATATATAAGTGGTACTCGTCTTCATGAAGATAATATAGATTATACAATTGTTGAAAATTTTATTTCTGTTATATGATGATTAAGATACAGAAACATACAGTTACGCAAAACTTCTGAGTCTGTTTAACATTAAATACTGGTATATTATGTATATTCAAATACCGATTACTGAAGTCAATCAGATATAAATATTGCCAATTTGTTTCAAGAGGGCATTACTATTATTATTATTATTATTATTATTATTATAAGACTTAACAGAAGTCAATTTTGCTGCTTCAGTTTATCGTGTAAAAAAAGGCTTCATTGTTTTTATTATTTAACCGTGTGATGAAATATTAGCAACAACTATCATAAGCTAATATGCGCAATATAATCCTTTCTAAATTCTCATCCACTGTGCAATATAGTAACATTAACAGATATAGTTTACACAGTTCAACGAACTAGCGATTATTGTATTTGAAATTAAAAAAAAAAAACAATTTTATTTGTATATACAAAAGGCACATAATTCAATAGTCTGTTTATGTCAATGATCTTTCCCAACGCGATACAAGATTCTTTAAAAGATTCTAATGAATGATTTCATTTAGGGAACAAAAGGCGGATGATTTTCTTTAGTATTCTTTTACTGACAAAATAAGATCGACTTCAAACGCTATCTTATTCTCTAGTTTTCGGCTTCAAGAAACTCTTGATGTCATTCAAGATTTCAATTTCCTCGACACATTACTTAAAATATATAGAAATCTTTACGATTTCTTATATCACGAGTTTGTTGCTGCCAATTTTAGATTTATTATATTTTCCATTCAAACAAAAAGTTTTCTTACGAAACAAAAGGTTTTAATGTCTTCGTTAGTGACTGAATAGAGAGCAATAAGCTTCTGGGATGTGAGTTCTATCCAAACTTGATATTACAAATTGTCATAGTTAAAAGAAAAAGAGGAAGAACAATGTCAACGGAAGTGTGTGTGTGTGTGTGTGTGTGTGTGTGTGTGTGTGTGTGTGTGTGTGGAAATCTTAACAAGAAGATTAAATAATAACAAAGAATTCGAAATATATGTGCAGTTTCACAGTAAGAGAAAAGTTTCTGGATGTGTTTTTTCTTGCTTCCAGTTATAATTTATATTCAGAAGTGTTTTAATAGAGGACGGAAAATGTAATAGTAAAATCCGAAGGCGCGTTGGGATAGCAAAATATGCTTTCCAAAAGCTAAGCAAATTATTAAGAAACAGAAAAATTTCGTTAGAAACAAAGAACTGAACTGTTATATAATATCAGCCCTTCTATATGGTAGTGAATGCTGGAGAATCTCCTCATAGATGAAGAGACGAAGCAACAGAAGCATGGTTCTACAAAAGGATGCTTAGAATACCAAGGGCTGAACATACGAGCAACGATGAAGTTTTAGAAAAAAATGGAAAAAAGTTTAAATTTCTCTATAATGAGGAAAGAAGGATTGCAAAATTTGATACTCACAGGACAGATTGAAGGTAAGAGGAACAGAGGAAAACATTGCATGATTCATCTAGCGAGACTGAGTAAATAGATGACAGAACAAGGTTTAGGAGAGATAATAAAAAGAGAACATTTATTAAGAGCTACAATAGACAGGAAGTTTTGGAGAGCCATGATCGCCAACGTCTCCAAGGGACACGACACATAAAAGAATTGGAAAAGTTATGTTCCTAATTCTCTTCCGTTCGAATAAATCAATATACCATACGAATTAATTCCAGAATTATTATTTCATAGTTATTTTAAAAATAGATATTTTCCCTCCGAATGTCTTTATATTTTTATTAAGAATATAATTTTACATTGTTTTATGTCGATCGATTCTTTCAAAGAAAAGTGTCTAATTGCTTGCTTTTTCCATTAATGAAATTATTTTCATTGCGTGGGATTTCTTTAAAATTACTAAAGATATAACGAAAATCCAATAACATCCGAAATCAATATACTTGTGTAAAATAAATTTCAAAACCGACATGACCAAATTTATTATGGATTTTTATTTCAAAAATTTATACAATAAATTGTTCCCGTGACACAATTGAACTTTTAAATAGCATTAAGCAAAACATTCAGCTTAATGCTTTCAACATAAACGTAAAACACATTCGTTATTTTTTTATGGTTTCGCTGTACTTTATCCGTATTTAAGTCCTTAAAACGTTAAATCATTTGTTTTTCAATATCTTTTTAACATGGGTGCAATTTAAAAGTTTTTTTTCCTGTAGAAACTAACTAACCGCCATGGTCATAGCAGTCCTTTTTGTTTATTTCTAGAGTGATACTGATGAGATACCATTGTAACATTTACAATAAGACCTGCCACTTCGAAAAAACACGAATGTTCAAAACATTCTTTTACTTATTTTGTTTCTCGGCTTCAAAGCATCACCACAAGTTCGTTAAACAGAACAAAAGAATTAGTACACCACAAACGGATGTAATTATTGAAAGTTGGACAAAGCTAAAATGTGAACTTAAAATTAATTAACAGGTTTTTAATTACACATAACGTGACAATAATTAAACCATTTGAAAGGTTTATTCTTGTTGAAACTTTATAATAGTTGGCCTATTTTTCACACATTGAACTATTTTTATTTTATATTTTTTGCGTCACCCTCAAATTTAATAAGTAATTTTTTTCTTTGATATTTCTATACGTTCAAATATTTTTCTGTTCTCTGTAACACAAGCTTAATATCATTTTCAGTTTCAAAAAATGATCCAATGATTCATTGTTACCAAAGTCTTGAGCAAAGTAAGAAAATGATATTTCAATATATTGAATGATGTTTAAAACTGAATATAAACGTAACTGAATTTGTTTATATAAAGATGTAAATACCTCGATGTATTGCTTCATTGTCTTTTCTGTGTACATGTTAAAATTTATATGTAGTAATCCGATTTAAATTCTTTGTTTTTTTGTGAGGTGGGGGCGTTTTTAACTGAAGAAAATGTATGAATTTTAAAAACACCATTTACTCATATTAGTTGAGATTAAATGAACATATCAAACCCTTGTTTATGACGTTAAATAAATAAAAAATCCTAACAATAGTAAGGACAAAGAAGCAATTGTTAGCCCACGATTGAAAAATGTTTGTGCTCTGATATTCACGCATCTGTGAAGAATAAATTTAAATTCCCCTTCCCTCTCATCTTTTTCTATCTAAAAAAGTAGCTTATACAGACATTAAGCATTGCCACAATATGTCCATTTAATCTTGCATAGTATGAGTTAATGCGATGTAATCAAGTGAAACATCTACTAAAATCAATGTATTGCTGAATTGCAAAATCCAAACGTGAAGATGAGGAAACGAGCTGCCGTTAGTATTAATGTGACTACGTTCACTGCACAATATTGCGATACGGTTTTTCTAATTGTCGGCTAGTTGCATGGGTTGTAGCGCCACAGAGTTTTATTTTCACGAGATTCATTTAGATTAACACATTGAATTCTTATAGTAGAATTACACGAAACATGTAAGTAGGTATGGCAGTAAGATGGTGGCGAGCATAATTCTTTCTAAAGTTAGTAATTCCATATTAGGATTTCTAATATAGAATTACTAACCTTAGAAAGAATTATATTCTCAACATGACCTTACTGCTGTTAACTATAGGCCATCGGATATATTTAAACTGTTTTCTACATATTAAAATCATTTTTTGACGAATTATATATAAATGAATATAATTTCTAATTTAAAAACTAATTTATTAAGAAGCATCATCATGTCACAACGGAGTTATGTTCAACCACGCTTGCACTAGCCGAATATTCTATAAAATTAGTTTATGATAATTTATGGTTTTAAAATTATTTATCGAAGTAAATGAAAGAGGCTTAATCATAATAATTTATTGATGCAATGTTGATTTCCAAGAATTGTCATTTACTGTACAGATATAACATTTACTATAAATGTAGAGAATAAATTTCAAAGTTTGAGTGTCTCTTTAATGAACAAGAAGTATCATAAAAATAAAAGTTCTACGAGAGTGATATCATTTAGTTCATCAGAATGAATGCTAATTCCTCAAGAGAGCAGAATCAAATGCCCGTTAAGCATTAATAAAAGAGTTTCAGATTGTGGCATTTGATATTCGATTCTTTATCTATGCTGACATAATGCCATCATAGTCAGCAATGGTTTAATAATCACGGTTCTTATTTCATGACAAGAAAACAATGTGTTTCGATCCTTAGTTTACCCCTGTTTACTACAGAGAATCTAATGATGCCTGAAATTGACGCAATTTTTCTTAATGGTGTATGGCAAATTTTGGATAAGTATTTTGCGCATTCAAATGTTGTTTATGATGCCATAACCGTAACAAAATGTGATTAGATTTCTACCGAGTCAATTTTTGTAAGGATCAGAATTCATTTATCCAAATAAGTCTTTAGAAGTTATTAAATTGCCTGTAAATCAGCCAACTAAAACCACAACCTGCCTGAAGTTAAATCCCAAACTTCCCCAACTTAAAACATTAAAAACCAATATTTCTGAAATTTAAACTAGTCCACGTCCACCCTTGTTAAAATCTATAACTAAATTTTTAACCACTTTTAATGGTTATATTTTGAGATATTTTGAACTTACAAAACTAGACTGACTGAAGTTATGCAGATTAAACTAACAATGACTCTGAAGTCTAATAAAAAACTATGTTTTTCTTTTTTTCTATAATATATGAAAATATAAGTTGGGAACTTGAAGCAAAGAAAAAAGCTTTAAGAACTTGTCTCTTTGAGGGGACCGTAAACTAAAGCGAGTTTTGGCGAAAGACCAATGCTCGGATCTTTAAATAGGCTGTAATTGAGGGTGTCAAAAAGGACAAAAGGTTTTAGATTTGTTAAGACATCTCCTAGGCAAACTCCTCTCAGTAAAGCAAATATTTTAAAGCGTCAAAATTAGACCAAGAAATGCATGAACATTGACTTTTCTGAAGTAATTTTCACTGATGAATCTCGGATGAAACTGGATGGGCCAAACACAGATGGATTTTATCTGATGCAGATGTGCCTGTGAAGATAACAAAGAGGCGGCAGTGTGATATGAACGGGGATTGTCGACCATTTATCTTTTCAAGTGGAAATCAAGCATTTTTTTCTGTTTATACGTTATTTTTATAGATACAAATATTTAAGTAAATGATCTGTTTATAATAAACAGTATTAACAACATTTACCGGCCTGAATGTCCGAGAAATTTCATAGAAAATATGAGTCCACCGACAAGAATCGAACCTGTATCCTACACGGAAACGTCATATAGCTATACTATTTAGCTTTAAGAAGCGTCTGGTTAGCAAGGTCAAATTACTGTCAAATTACTGTCAAATTACTACAAATTTCCCATGATTTCTCTCGAACGGTCATATCTGCTCGAAGTGTACCTTAACGTAAACAAATGACATATATGTATTTCATAATATATATATATATATATAATAGACAAGTCAGAAATTAGTACACTTTCTATACATTTTTACCATAATAGATTTTATTCAGTTAATTAAAACTTGCTGTGCCTCAAATAATATGCTAGGGTAAGCAAATATTGTAATGATGGTAGACCAAAAAGGATTTGTTTTTATTTATTAATTCAACGTATAAATAAAAGAACACTAGCTAAAGATTAAATTAAATGCACCAAAATGTCAACTCCGAAATGTCACTAATTTTTTTTTCTTTTTTTTGTGTCTGAGTTTACATTAACCACTGGATGTCACTTTGAAAACAAAATTTAACAGATGAGTAAGATTTTATACTATTGAATTAATATACTTTGACTGGCATTATCAAATTTCTTATGCTAATGTCATCATTCATTATCGTAAGTAATGAATTCAACTAAAATAAAATTAAATATTTACTCTGGGTAAAAAATATACTCTACGTATTGGGTTACTTTCTTTCTCATCAAATAAGCAGCAGTTGTTACTCACTACTAGATGTTATGCGTATTGTATGACTTTAGTCTTTCTCAAAATTCAAGTCATTTTATTATAGAAAAAGATTACTAAAAATTTAATTTTGCGCATCAAAGATACAAATTATCAGAGATGAATATCTGCATACAATTTTCAAGTGCTTACTACAATAGACATAAATTCACTGAGTCTCCCTAAAGTGCTATATGATAAGGTTAAAATACGTTAAGCTTAATAAAGATATTTTTTATTATGTGCGGAATTTTTATAGGTGGGCCAGGTTTATCTTACTTCTTAAGAATACATGACACACACACGCATATATATATATATATATATATATATATATATATATATATATATATATATATATATATATATATATTACTGGTTCTGTAATGACGGCATTTCGCAACGCCGCTTCCTTGGGAATCATTAAGGTCTATTCTTTCATAGGCACAATAATGTATTTACGTCTTAATAAGGAGGTTCGAAGATTTTATAAAATAGAAGAAAGCTTGTATATAGCAACAGCCATTTTCGATACAGCTGCTTGAAGAGTGGTCGCGTTTATCATAGGAGCAAGGCGTCATCCTCTTTCTATTTTCAATAAAGAATCCTCATGTCAGCGGAGTTTGCAGTTTTGTGGTACAACTCAAACTGATGCATTAGCAGCAGCAGTAACAACCGCAGCAACTCTTCGCTTAATTTCTTGTAATACCGACTTTTCACACAGTACGTAACTATCCCCATCTTATTTTTTTTTAAATATTTTCTCTCTCTCTCTCTCTCTCTCTCTCTCTCTCTCTCTCTGTCGTCTTTCTATATACACACCCGCTCACTCCATTACATATTATTGATTTTCTCTGGTAGTCGCTCTCCCAAAAACGTGACCTTGTAGCTTTGCTTCAAAGCCATGGCATCGGCCTAGAGTACCGAGACATAGTCGTCGCATACTGGTATTAAAAATATGTAGCATAATGCGAAAGTAACGGCTAACACAGTGTACAGCTGCTGTTTTTCTTTTATAAAACCGGTAGCCATCTCATCGCATTTACAGAAATACAAATTAGTGAGAACCCGTATTTAAAGAGAATGCTGGATCTTATGCTATCTGCAAAACTATTGTTCACTGTGTTTACATAATAGCTTTATGTATCCGACAAAAGAGAGATACTCTATTGTAATATGTGATTTTTTTTTATATATCACGATCTCCATATGTGAAAATGTTGAAATATGAATAAGATCCATCTATAATAAAGGATATATAACTGTGAATAAGATCTACATCTATAGGGATGATTTTCGCTTCTTCATAGACGAATCTTCAAAATTTGTAAAATCTAATTATTATAAAAAGTATTGCAGATATTAATCTACAATACTTTTTAAATATTTTAAAATCAGAATATCTACACTGAAATAAGATAGACATCTCTTAAATTATCTCATTAAAACGTCTATGAGTATCTGGAAGGGATTAAGATTATAAAACTATTTACACCAATATATTTAAGTATTCATCGGGCACCTCGACGTGATGTAATGTTAGCAAGCTTGTCTTGCTAGATCAGTTACGACTGAGTAGTGAGTTCGATCCTCACTGGGTGCCTCATACTTTCGGCCTTGTGCCACATCTACGCTTAGAAAATCATTTTTGGGCGCTTCGAGGTGGTGTAATGGTTAGCAAACTTGTCTCGCTAAAACAATTACGACTGAGTAGTGAGTTCGATCCTCACTGGGTGCCCCATACATTCGGTCTTGTGCCACATCTAAATTACGCTTGGAAAATCACTATTGGGCACCTCGAGGCGGTGTAATGGTTAGCAAGCTTGTCTCGCTAGAACAATTACCACTGATTAGTGATTTCGATTCTCACTGGGTGCCCCCTACTTTCGGCCTTGTGCCACATCTAAGCTACGTTTGGAAAATCACTATATTTAAGTATTCATCAAATCAAAGATTTCGCAATTAAAATAACATTTTTGAAAGATAAAACAAATTGAATTTTATCAAAAACAAACACAAGAAGAAGATATTATACAAAAACTATGCAATTGAAATTTCTTTTTAGAATATAAATTGAGATTAGTTTTATCATAAATAGGTTTTTTAATATGTGAATATTAACACAATCTCCAGCTATATTTTATTAAAAATATTATATTTGATGTATTTATGGTGTACGATCTTTGGCTACATCTGAGAGTATAGAATACTCTTTCTTATGACCAAGCTGATAGAATAGTGTTTCATTAAACAATAAATCTCTTAATGAAAAATGGCTCTTTTATCTCATGTAAAACAAAGTGTATAAAAGAAATCTTCACAATTACATACTTTGGGAAACAACAGTTTATGCAACCGCAGCATGATATATCCAAATTCCATAATCGTGCTTTCTTTTCTTTCTCTTTTTTTCTCTTTTTATATTCTTATTTTAACCTATTTTAAATATTTAAACGTAAAATATTTAGGATAATCAAAATATATCAGCCATTTATTGAATGTCTATAATATACTGATTATAGAGTAGTGCCTCTATTTCAACAAATGAATTCATCATATTGTTTGCAAATTAATCTCTACATAGAAGAGGGACTTTGTCGCTATAGAATGACTACTTTATATTCATGAGATCATAACAAATACATTTTTATAGGAATGCACCAAATATTTTAAAATAGAACTAAATATTTCTATCTAGTAGGCACGTACTTTATTATACTTTTGTTTTATATTGTCACCTATTACATATATTCTAAATTTGAGTTTAGTCTGTGTTGAGGCTAGATTTCTGCCTCTTTCATTAAAAAAAAACAAATGCCTGATTTATTACAATGAACGCTGACATGCTACAATCGCTCGTAGAGTGTCTATTCTATTAAAATATTGCTTTCGAAGGATGTAGTGACACATACATTTCTCTCGTATCCATCATGCAATAAATAAAAGCATACTCCTTATATGCACACATAAAGCGACAATTCTCGGTATTTTGCTATAAAAAAAAACAAAAGCTTATATACAATGTTTGGAATATTCTCCCTGTTTGACAAATTTTAAGTTTATCTCAACAGAACACCTGACTGCTACTTTCTTTTGACAAATACATTAAATAATAGATTTATTTAGTATATCACCTCGAGTTGATCAGAAAAGAAAACAAGTCTTTACATCGTGTTGGATGCTTATAATGTGGAAAAGGAAAAGTTTGTATCTAATAAGCTTGATTTAATACAGTAACATGGCATTCTCATTATTTGGAAATAATATTCGACGCACTTTTTCGATCAATACAATTCATAGATATAGCATTCAATCATTTAGATTATGGTTATATGAATAGCATTCGGTGTGTTTAAGATGTACCTTTTGATAACAGAGATTAATAGCTATATGAAAATTTTCTTTCAAGGAAAGGGAAAAAAATGTTATGTTTGGTGTACGAAACAGAAATTAATTTGGTATCCAATTGTACATTCATACTTCATTTGTAAAGACAAGGAGAATAATTGATTTTCTTTATTTCATGTTATGAGTGCAAATATCTCAAATGGATCCATAATGAAATAAAGCTAATTTTATTCCTTAATATATGGTCATATTTCACTGCTAACGCTCACTATACTTCAACACAATAAAGAGACCGATTTTGCTTATGCATGAGTTAATACTGTTCTATATTCTATACATATACTTTTTATATGAAAAGCATAATAAGCATTAAAAATCCTTTTTCATGTAATAAGATTGTTTTTAGATATTTTTCACTTTTCGGGGAAAAAAACCCTAAAACCGAAAAATTATAACAAGTCCAACATTTATAAATATCAAAATAATTTCTTGTCAAATGAAACACTAAATTATAGTAAATTTTTAAAAATCATTTCATAAATGTTTAGGGACAATGTTTTATAATAAGGAGAAAGAAAATATTTTCATGTTAGATTTCTCAAAAGAGTTTTCGTTTTTAATGTATTTTAGTGTTAGAGACAAGGATGATAATGCTTTTATATATTATTATAGTAGCATAAAATATACGGTTTATGGTATTTTCAGAATCCCATACATACAGTTGTGTGTGCGCGCACCCGCGAAATACATCATATATAAGAGATGCTGCCTCAAAACTCAAGAAAATTAATGGGCTAATTGACTTAGACAAAGAAAGTTTTTCTAAATGTGGTTATTTCCTGGAAGAGCGATTTCGTGAAATACCCAGCGAGATAAGGAAACGCCGACTAACAGAAACTTGACAGATTAACAAATGAAGAATTCTGTTCGAATTCTCAGAACTTTTGAATACCAAATCATTCATATAGATAAGTAGGAAGGAAAGTATTTTCTTCGTAACATAAATAATATTCGAGGAATGTTCTATGCAAACTTATGGAAACATTGAACAAGCAAATGTTTTTTTTCATTTGTTATGCATCAGCTGAAGCAATTCAACGTTACTTTCATCTTATTCAATATTGTTGGAAAAATTGAACTATTTCTTTTTCTACTTGCTGTTTTCAACACAGTATATCAGCCGATGCAGAAAACTCAAAAAACTATCAGACAATGTTGTTGAGAATAGCAAGAAAAAGAATAATTACTAACAATGAGAGCATGCTTGGTTGTCAGCAAAAGAGACAGCCCAAGTTACGTATCGGAGACGTCAAAATAAAGCAGGTGCATATATTTAACTACCTAGGGAGAGTTAAAATAGACGGCGAAAAGTGTGACAGATAAATACGAAGGCACTGTGGAAGCGCAAAATATGACTTTTACAAATTTAAATTATTACGGGATCGAAAAATGTCATCAGACACAAACAAAAGATTGCTCGGCTACTATGTAATATCTAATCTTTATATGACAGTTAGTTCTGGGCGACTATGCAATATCTAATCTTCTATATGACAGAGTGCTAAGCAACTATGCAGTATCAAATCTTCTATATGAGTGCTGGGTAATGAAAAAGACTTGAAGCAATGATATGTGGTTCTATGGCGAATACAAAATATTATGGGCAGAGAATGTGAGAAAGAAGAAAGTTTCAAGAAGAATCTTTTAACAATCGCAAACATACAAGTAAAAATTGTGAGGTTATAATGAGCTAAGAATGTAATATGTGGTAAAGAGATGTGGTAAAAAGGAAAGTTATGTAGAACATCAAGAGAAGAAATTGTGGAGAGCCATGTTCACGCATGTGAACATAAACATAATGGGACATAAATGAAGTTATACGGCAGAAAATGATAACAAACCAGTAAAGGAGATATCCATGTGCCTAAATTAGACAACTGCAGATCAACCAGGACTATAACCCTTTAGTACACAAACATGATTTTATTTTACTAAATTTTCACCCAAGAGCCACTCAATGTAGAAGGTTGCTGAATGGATGTAAGAGGAGGAGGTATGTGCAGATTATGAGAATATATAGAATAGACAAGGATCAAGTCTAGAGCTAATCCTTATCTCTTCTATTAAGATATTACAATTGTAGTAATCGAGGAAGCATCTTTCCGGGAGTCTGTTCGTAAAGTAGCAGTTCTCTTAAAGACGTTGTCTGAGTGAAGCTTCTTTCTTAGCAATGAATTTCGAAAGGAATGGGAATGATTCAATCGTGTACATGGCATGACGCGTAAAGTTCTGAACTAGTGAAACTATGGAATGTAGTTTGTCTGAACATTTGCCATGGAAATAGCGACAGAACAGCGTTAGTCTTGCGACGTTTTGCGAGGGTTAGATGCTTGAAAATAATTAATTACCCACAAAGATACGTAAACACTTTTGAACTCTATCAAGGCTGGAAAATTGGCAGCTCTAACCAACATTGGCAGCAATACAGCATTTTTGGTTTGATCTGACGTAGCAGGAGGAGTCCAGTACTTTCTAGAATAACACAAGGAATCGTTTTTCCAATAACTATCTATATGTAGTATATACAAGTTCTGCTTGAGATTTGGCAATAGATTTCAAAGCAGGGAACCTAATCGGGAGTGTAACCATTTATCATAACTGGAGAAAATTCAGGGCCTGCTTAGTGATAATGGAATGATATTAGCTTTGTTTTGGAAGGATTTGAATGTTAAAGCCCATCTTTTTCTTCATTGAGCTGTTAGAGCTAGATTAGAGAAAAGATCATCTGACAGATACTAATGATCTGAGAATGTTCCTGGGTAGATCGTTAATATAATGCAGAAAATGGTAGAACTGAGGAAAGAGCCTGTGTGACACCTGTATTGATCACATGGGGTTCAGAATTAACTGGCTGTTAACGACCACCTTTATGGTCCTACACGATAGGAAGAACTTGATAAATGCGAAGATTCTTCAAGAGATACCATAGCTGGAGATTTTTTGTGTCAACCCTAATCCATGTCACATCTCGTCAAAATAAATTTATTGTCGAGTGCTTCTCTGTATAATAGTAGGCATTTTATTCCTCCAGATCAACTTAATAGTTGACCTGGAGGAATAAAATGCCTTCTGTTTGCTCTTCTGGAGACTGTTTCTTTTTTTGGGGAAGGGGGGAGATAATCGACAATAATAGATAATAGACAACACTGGGGGCACTAAGAATTCTGACGATATGATATTGTACTCACCGTATTCTTGAAAGCAAGGTATACCGCTGACACCGGCCATGGACCGAGGAAATATACCTCCTTCATAAATCTTGGCCAAGATTAGAGATAATTCAATGTTCTTAAGAATGGTCATTCGAATTTTATCCCGACCAGTAGCCTTTGTAAAGTCAAGACATTTGAAGTATCGGGAAACTTCCTGTGTAGAGAAATCACGAGGTAGGGGATGGCACTTGTCGGCTAACGTGGAGTTAGAGACAATGGTTCACTGGAAAAAGGCATGAACCCAAATGTCTTACTCGTGTAATTTACATCAATTTAAGAATATGCGTAATTGATGTCTTTTTTTTATGTGCCATGTCCTTTCAGGACGTAGGCGATCATGACTCTCCACCTCCCTGTATCCCTTGCAGCTCTCAGCAAGCTCCTTCTCTCTGCTTCCTCCCCCAGACCACATTCTGTCATCCACCTGCTCAAGCTCGTCAGGTATGTCACGCGCTGCTTTTCCTTGTCTCTCTTTCCCTCTGTTTGACCCATGATTCTCCAGTCCCTCCTTCCTCATTATGTGCCCCAGAAACTTCAGCTGCCTCTTTCTGATGTTAAGTATAAGTCTTCTCTTTGTTTGCAGCCTTTCGAGGACCTCATCGTTGCTCACACGTACGGTTCATGATATCCTTAGCATCCTTCTGTACAACCACATCTCCGTCACTGAATTTATTTAGGAGAATTCACCTCGACAGACTGTCAATTCAGTTAAATTCGGCAATTACATATGATACGTGGGACATATGTATATCTATCACCAAAATCCAACTTCACACACATTGAGCAACTGAAACTGTGTTATTTATTAATTATAGCATAAAGAGTATCAAATATATTTACAAATTCATCGATAAAAAATTATTATACACTCTCATATATAATGCATAGAGAAAGCAATAAAATAAATGTAAATATAAGATAATAAAGAAAAAACTATAGAGACTAAGGTTATTACATATTTACTTAAAAAGTTCCCTATATATATATATATATATATATATATATATATATATATGCAAATTTAGTTATCTATAATTCAACTCGGACTTTTTTTTATATTCAGAAACGTGTCTCGTTTGCCTACGGTAATATCGTCGACATCTCTAATAACATCCGAAATCGATTTTTCATTCTCGACCGAAATTGCTGAGTAGTATCCGAATGGCGGAAATGTTTGGGAGGCATATGAGCTTCAATTTGATAACCTCCATAATATTAACTTCTATTGAGATTGAGACCAAAGATCCAGAAGTTAAAAGAACTAAGTTGATATGTTTTGTTCTTAAATAGTTTTATTTTGGGTTATTTATTCTTAACCGAAAAAAGGTAATTTTGTGACTCTTTGCTCTTAAAATGAACGTCGAGCAATAGTTAGCAACATATCACAGTCGATTGTTACAATTGCAATGAGAGATCCACATTATGAACTTGTGACAACAGACTAATCTTAACGTAAGAAATATATTTTCCATAAAAAGGCAACTTGGAATTTATTTTACTTTCATTACAGCAGATTTTGACTCCCCAAGTACATGTTAATTAATAAGTATCACGAAAAATACAGTTTACTTGGTTGATTTTGTTTGGCGGCATATCAACACCTCTATGGGTTATTTAATGCCGATATCTAAATATTTTTTTACATAATTTTATACTTTCAGAGTAAAGACATGTTTTTTTAGATATATAGTTTGTAGATCATAAAATGTATTGTTGGTAATTAGACTATAAAAATGTATTTTTATCATTTTTAGTGATTGTTACAAAAATGTATTATTGGTCATTTGCTTATGAAAATGTGCTGTTGATTTTTGCTTGGGTTTCAATATTTACACATAGCTGGGATCCCTAACAGGTGCTACTACGTTGGATCAGGGTAAGCCTGAGGGCAACAGCAGTTATGAAGTGGTTCCACGTTCCTCAAAACCTTCAGTCTCCTGGTCAGAGTTAGAGTTAGTTAATCGTCATATCCAGGATGATTACTCAATGACGATAACGAGTGCAAAATCGCAAAATATTTAGAGGAAGAGATTTTTTAGTTGTTGTGGATTCCGCCAGGAATGAATATATGAAAATAAATGTATTAACGTAATAATACAAACTGGTAAATCAGGTTAGTAGTTCCAGGAATACGGGTTAGTAGCAAAATATATATATACAGTTTTTGGTATTGAAGTATCGCTATATGACTTCTTACTGAGTCTACGTGCTCGCTCACTGTGACTTCTACAACGCTGTTACCTCACCCCTCACTCTTCCGGTTACCTACAACCTTTTACTCTGGACTCAACTCTTCGGTCTTGCTCTCTCGGGTCTTCACTGGCAGTAGTATGAGTATACACTGGGTGAGTCCATTTGTATAAAAAGGGGAGAACCCCTCAACATTAATTAACAAATCCAACTGATATTAGAGATAATTTTTATGAATCATTCCAAATTGGAAATGATACTTCGACGACATCAATCTTATTTGATTGGAAATAAGACCCTGACTGTCTATCAGGAATGATCAAATAAATAGTTTACTTTAAGACACTTTTTTATAATTCTTCTGTAGCAAAGTTTTGATTCTTTTCTGTTAAACTTTGATAACAGATGTAGATACGGAGAAGTTGATGTGTGTATGTATATATTGTGTGTTTATACATATTTCCACAGAAACATTTTTTATATTAATAAACACAAATGATACAGGCTACAGAAACATTTCACTGGCATAATATCCTATATATCTAAATAAATTATTACTTGCAGCACTTTCTAGAATTTTCACGAGATTCTTTACTTGAATATTGTTTTCCATTGACAATGTACTTATTAATGATAGACAAGTTTTCTATTGGATTAATATCTGAAGCTAGAAGCCATTCCATTAATTTGGTGTCTTCGAAATTATTCTTGCCAATGGTAGGTAATAGACATCTTTTCAGAATGTGAATGCTATTTAGCTTAAAGCTTCTTGATTCTGATTCTGACTTGTACCACTCAAATCTTTTTCAAGAACTAACAATTATTCTCTGTATTTATCTTGATACCGTCCCCAAATTTTAAATCACCTATAATTTTACTATCTACAATAATAACTCAAAACATTACCTTCCACCTTATTGTCTTCGAAGTCATGGTTGATTATTTCCATGAACAAAGCAACCTTTAGTTATCTGATCCATCCAATATAGCTCTACATTCATCAGTAGAAATCTGTTTTCATGTCTCCTTCGCCCAATTTACACGTGTCTCCTTGTGATCTCTACTTAAAGCTGGTATTTTAGATGCTTAACTCTAAGATCTCTACTTAAAGCTGGTATTTTAGGTGCTTAACTCTAAGATCTCTACTTAAAGCTGGTATTTTAGGTGCTTAACTCTAAGATCTCTACTTAAAGCTGGTATTTTAGGTGCTTAACTCTAAGATCTCTACTTAAAGCTGGTATTTTAGGTGCTTAACTCTAAGATCTCTACTTAAAGCTGGTATTTTAGGTGCTTAACTCTAAGATCTCTACTGAAAGCTGGTATTTTAGGTGCTTACCTCTAAGATCTCTACTTAAAGCTGGTATTTTAGGTGCTTAACTCTAAGATCTCTACTTAAAGCTGGTATTTTAGGTGCTTAACTCTAAGATCTCTACTTAAAGCTGGTATTTTAGGTGCTTAACTCTAAGATCTCTACTTAAAGCTGGTATTTTAGGTGCTTAACTCTAAGATCTCTACTTAAAGCTGGTATTTTAGGTGCTTAACTCTAAGATCTCTACTTAAAGCTAGTATTTTAGGTGCTTTCATGTTTTAACCAATGTTCCGAATATACATCTTTTCTCTATTTGCATTTACAATAATAGTTTCTGCAAACATTTTTCTTGCTGATTACACCTAATTTTGATCACATCTTCTGCGTCATGATTAAAACCAGTGTTTCTTGCTATCTTGCCAATTTTATTTTATTATTTGGTGATAGCTGTTGAACATTATGCATTTTTAAAAACCCATACAATACCACTTTTGCGTTTATATTTTTCTTACAATTTCAAGTAAATATTATATAACTGAAATTTGAATATCAATAAGTACAATTAATGTCTAAATTTCTAGGATGAGAAGTTATTTACACTATTTACATGCTGTCTATTGTTTTAAGTTTTGTTGTTGTCCCAACATTTCGGCCGTCGTTCCCCACTCCCCGGCCTTCATCAGATCTGGATACACATGATGAAGGCCAGAGGGCCCGCCGAAACGTTGTGATAACAACAACAAAGTTTGAGGACGATAGTCTGCAGGTAAATAGTATAAATAATCAATAAGTATACTATTATATCTATTTGCATTACAATGAACAGCCTTTAAGTTGTATAATAAAATCTGCCAACTAAAGTTTTCACTATACTTCTAATAAAAAAAAATAAAATTCACATTGCACCCTTATTCTATAAATATATCCAGATATCCGTAGGTTAATACCAATTTTACTGCGAAAACATTTTCTTGCGTAATAAAATCACTGTGTATAGGTACAATATATATATATATATATATATATATATATATATATATATATATAGATAGATAGATAGATAGATAGATAGATAGATAGATAGATAGATGTATATATAAGGGATATTCAGAAAATAAACATTTACTTCTCCAACATATTTATTACGATACAAATAAAATTTGTATTGGCTACTTTACTACGTAGTCGCTATCAAGATGGATTCCATCAGTGAACCAATGCAAAAAATGGCTTCTCGAGGCCAAAGTTTCACCTCTGTAACGACGGAGCTATCCGTTTGAAATGGATTCCTGTTTAAATGCCGCTTGTTGGGTCCATATAAATGATAACCTGAAATCCCTAAATTAATCATACAGTCCAACGTATATTGCTGAAGTCACCCTTAACTGAAGTCACCCTTAATGTGAAGAGGCATTGACATAGAATAAGATAAGAGTCGTCTTACAAAAACATCCTCTGGTGTCTTTCGACAAACATCTGTCCTGTTTCACAGTATATGACGGCATTAAATATGAAATTAAATATGAAATTCACGAGCAACACTCTCTTGTACCGCTTTGTATTTATTCGCTGATTGCAGAACAGAATTATTTTTAGTAGGCGTGGGAAGTATCTATAGAGCCTCACAGGTCATGGAATCAAGCTTTGTCTTCAGGGTAATGTAATGCACCCAGGTCTTACCGTCTATGATCACACGCTCCGGAAAGTCCCCATCAGCTCCTCTATATCGGACTAAAAAAAAGAAATGCCCATGCACAATGTTAGTAAGTCAATTGCTTAGGGCTTAAACAAAATGACATTTTCCGATATTTCATATTCTCACAGACAAAACTGAAACTTGCAATTTCATAACACGCTTATTCTTAAGATTTAACAGATAAATTCTTTTATAGATTTTGATTTATAAGGTTCGTTCGTAAGTTTTGAACACACAATATGTTCAATGATCTTCACTATTCGAAATTGTTCATTGTCAATATTCAAACTGCGGCCAACCAAGCATTAACAAAATTCATCTTGTGATCAGACATATTTTTATGAAAGCAATTATTAATACATTTTGTAAAAATGTTAATTTGATGTGTGGCTGTTTATAATCAGCAAAGAGAAAAAGCTTATTTTCTCTTCCATTAAAACCTAAAATGAAACGTTAATTTTAATGCGAACCAGCATTTAACAATACCACTATTGATGCTAAGTATTGAAACTATTGAAACGCTATGATACCAACAACAAAGATAAGGACAACAATCCGAATCATATAGTGTAAATAGCAGAAGGAGAAGTCTATAAATTATAAAATGGTTTATACTGAAGAAAAAAATGCTTAATTTAAGAGGACATTTTGTCTTATTTTTATTACAAAACATTTAAAATTTCGAAGTTAAAAAATGAAAATGTTTTGCTTATGCGTTTTGAGTCATGTTCGGATTTTTTGGCAACAACCTTTGGTTACTGAATGTTTTTTTATTGGTTTACAAAATTACATCTGTTCGCTATCTTCAATCATTAAGCCTGAATTAATTCTTACTTTACAAAGTAAAGGCATGAAATAATTGGCATGAAAGCTTCGCAATTTCATTAAATTTGTTCCCTGATTTTTATTTTCCTCTTCGTAATTACTAATATTTCTCTTCGTATTCAAAGGAACATCGATATAGCTGATTAGTTGTAATCGTTTGAAACATTCAATTTCATTTAATAAAAAGCTTAAATAAAACCACGCTACACACACGCACGCGCACACACACACACACACACATATATATATATATATATATATATATATCTTTTGCTATCGTGATAAGTATTTTTAGGAGATTATACATTAGTTATATAATTGTCTAATATGTACATACGCACAAATCAAAACCATTATTAAACTTTAATTTTATTTTGGTTTTGTATTCAAATATTCATTAAAAATGAATTAAGACAAACATAAAAGGAAATTTAAAGTTGTTATCCTATGACATTTCTATGCAAAATTCTCTTTTGATTTTATAAGTTTTAATTTTCATTTGACCAATCAAGTTATTTTCCTTATTCTTTAAAAGTATTTAAAATATCAATTATGAGACAGTTCCAGAATGACGAATCAATTTGCATAATTAATATTATACACGAAATAACTCAAGTTTTATTATTTAAAAAAAAAAATTGTAGGTAATGAAGAATACATAAGATTTCGAAGTTTGCCGTGTAAAACGAAATCCCTAGTAAGATAACAGAATAAATGTACAACAAAAATAACAAAATAAAGAAAAAAACTTGAATGATATTTCGGCCATAAATACAAGATGAAATTAAAAACAAACTTTCTCAATTTAGTGAACTAATAATTGTTTTTTTTTCTATTTCAGGTGAGTATTCTTTTCATCTCTTCGCGTTTTATTTAAAATAGGTAAGTTTTTTTTAATATTCCTAACCATTAAACATTTCATAAAGAAGAACAAATATACAATCCTGTACACTGGATTGATATAAACGAAACGCTGCAGATTTCTGCATTTATGAATAAACTTAAATGTAAGGAGAATAAAAGTTTTAAGAAACAAATAGCTTTTGACATGACCTTGTGTCAGACAGATTTAAGAACATTCAATCAACTACACATGCCCAAGTATTTAGAAAAGTGCATTGATTTTTTGATAATTATGTCATTCAATTTTTTGATTCTTACAATTTCAATGGTTACAGATTTTGACTCATTACTCATCTCAGATACAACTAGCCACAGCATTTAACAATTTTTACACATACACTCAGTGGAATTCATTTCTTCTGATATGTAAAAGCAACGATTTTTCGCCGAGTTGCACTGATTTGAAGTCAATGTGTCTTTCGACGCGTCCGTTTACATAAATTTATAATTGAATCAAGGACAATGTTGAATTCTCACTACAGGGTATCACTACGATACTTAATTACTAAAGAGTAGTTCAAAGTCAATGACAACAGGAAATTTAGAAGAAAGTCGTAGTAGCAAGGGACATTCTGGCTAACCAAATGGAATCAATCAAATTAATTAAAATAATTAAAACAATCCAAGTATATCTCAAATACCGTTGCAGCGCTCCGGAAAGTGTCTTCAATGAGCTTTCTTTTTGGTGTCCTTTGGGAATTCAGATCTCTCAAAAAATTAGATCTCCTCTCACAGGTGACCTAACTAGGAACCTTGTGCCATATTTGTGTATTTTATGCAATAAATAACAGAGGCCAAAAAATCAGATTTGCGCTGTTATTCGTACGACAGACCTTAATACAGCAATATATATATATATATATACATCTTTATTTATTGTGAACGTATTTTCGGAATAAAATATTTTAGTAGCATCGTGATTTCCGACCTGATGAAACGTTAATAATTTTTTAACGTTGAAAGATATACAGTTTTGTAGTGGATATGTACGTGTTCTTATGTAACAGTGCATAATAGATAAAGATTTATTACTCTACTTTTGTATTAAGCACTGTTTTAAATTAATATTTTGAATGCTGCTTCTTTTACATTTGTATATATCGCCCGGAAATTCAGTTGAGCTCTCTAGGTAAAGAGAAGGGATTCTAAAAAAAACAAAAAAACAAAACAGCGGCTCCTATTGCTATTAAGCATTATTTTTCAAGCATGAATTGAGTTCTCCGACCCGCTGGCGTATTTCATATAGCGAAAAACGTTAAAATTTCCTTCCTTCCTTTCTGCCATGTGACGGTAGCCTATAGGTATATATCAAATCAGTCGGGTTTTGATATCGACTTGAAGCAATCGGACGTCTAGCCACACTGAGGAGCTGTGATACAGCGAAACATATATATATACATGCGGTTTGAATATATAGGCAGATGTTTTGGTTACTTGAAAGCCTTCAGAGTGACCGAGGGATGTTTTACGGGCAGGTTCAATTGCATTGTGGGAAGGATATACATCTCTCTCGGGAGTGAGAGAGGGTTCTCCTTGGAGAGTAACATGCAGAGGCAGATTGTTATAGGGGGAAGCGAAGAGGGAAAATGTATTCATCAAAGCGAGGGACGGCGTTAGGGTCTCCCCCCCCCCCCGGAACTTTAGTACGGAGTTTCACCCTACATCATGTCGATTTGAAAATTTACCAACCTGGGGGCTACAAAACATCGAAGTAAATTTGGTGGAAGGGCTTTTTTTTAAATTACCAAAAATCAGGGAATTTAAATGATAATTTCAGTACATATTTATTATTTACTTTTTTAATGACTAGAGTTTTTTTTATTTAAAAATCTGAGAAAATCTTATTCTTTTTGTAATAATCACCAATATTATCATGACTAAATTTTACTCGGGGAAAAAATGTTTATGTCGCAAAATTTTTACATTTCCATAAAGACTAATCGCCGACGCATCTCCGTAAAAAAAAAATAAAAATAAAATTTCCAACACAACAAAGAAAAAATATCCCTGACAAGCAAAATGACTTCATGTGATTAAATTTTTCACAGAAGAGAATAAACGGGATTATCTTTAAAAAAAAAAAAATGTTTTAAAATCAGTATTTCATTTTTCGAGAAAATTTTTTATGCGTTGAAACATTTGTATGTTTTAAGCGATCATTTTCTCGGTTTTATCTTTCTGAAAATGTCAAAAAAATAGGAACTAGAAATTTTATTTTAATTACTAGCCGTGGACTTCTGGTTAGTCAAAAAAATCAGATGATCTCGGAATAAAAAAAAAATTATTACAATCTTAATTGATTTAAAAGAACTGTTCAGAAAGAAAATTACAATTTAAAAAAATAAGGGCTACTGAAATGATCACTTCTGTTCCCCTTCCCAGTAGACATGGGGGGTCCCGGTATAGTAAGCACTGGCCATGTCGGTTATTATAGTTGATGATTGACAATATAACTTGGGTAGAAAAAAAAAGTAAAAGTACAAAAAGCATAAGAACACAGCTGAAACTAACCCATTTGGGGCTCCAACCACGTCAGGGGTCTCTGCGTAGTACGCACCGGACCGGTCATTGCAGATACACGATGTATATTATTACTTCATGACTGACAATATAACATCATGCATGGCACATAACTAACTGATACATAAAAAATTATGTAAGAATAATTTTATACTGTTTTTTTTCCTCAATTTTAATGATCATGTGAAAGCAAAGGAAAGGTTACAATAATTGTATTGTTTTCATAAATTTATTCGTACTATACAAAATATTGATCTTATTTTGGAAAAGGAAAACTTGTGATCCTCTGTGAATAACTTTACAAATTGTTCATGTTTGCTGCTATAAACTAATTTATCGCATTCTCCTCCATTTGGTGAACGTATTCCCTTTGCTCCTTTCCAACATTCCGTGACATTTCCTCAAATATTTTTATTTTGTACCGTAATTGTTTTAGTAGTTTGTGGCACCCGTGTAAGATACGCCGCCTGTCCTAAATTTCTGTCCAAGTGGGGACCTTAGTATTAATGTTGCATTGTGTTCTATATTTCTTAACTTATTGATGCAAAGTTCTTTAATTCTGTATGGGACTTTTAATTAGCTGTTAGAGATAGTTATTGTCCTTAGTGCTGTATTGCAACTGTGTCATTGACGAAATCTCCATTGTTTGTCCAAATTAGTTCCTTAGTAAGTCCAAATGGGGATCCACTTTATTCACTTGGTACTAGTTTCTTTACTTCGATTGGTAATAGTTTGTGAGGATTGTGGCGTGCTTCCTAACTCTGTTCCATCTGCGTTTTCATCGTCCTTTCTATATACATTTCATTACGGTCTTTAGGCTTTGCTTGTTTTTACAGCACATTTCGCAAGTGCGTATTATTGCATTCGTTGGGCTTGCATTAGTCGTTATCCAAGAAGTTGGCCGTCTCGGGATCCCCTGGGAATATGTCACAGATTATGGATTCATAACTATTATTGGATTTCTTTTTTGACGATGTAAATCTAGGTGCTATCCATTATCTGTATCACTTTTTGTGCTGTCAGATATTGCGATTTTTGGTGTCTTCAAACTATCATCAGTTCTTCCTAGTTGTTGAAATGTTCTTTTAAGTACCTAGAAGATATCTCTTATCAGTGGATAGATATAAGCACGGCTTCAGTGCGATTTGGTCTCTTAATAATAGGTACTTCCCAACTCTAAAAGAAAAAGATACCTAAAGTTTATACTAATTTTTAAAAATAAAAATCTTTCTTTTATTTTAGTTTAAATTTCAAGTTAATAGATTAAATTTACTATTTCCAATAAGCAAAATAATTTACTGTTTTTCAAAATAATTTAAAACTAATTTAAATTGACTAGGTGTCTTTGTTGTTTTTTTTTGGGGGGGTTTTTTTTGTTTTTGTTTTTTTGTTTGTTTGTTTTTTTGTTTTTGTTTTGTTTTTTTGCTAAAATAGTTGATTAACGCCCCATTTTTCCATCTTCCATCGCAATGTAATTCTCCTTATTAAAAAAATATTTCATAAATAAAATATACTTTTCTGAAACTTTATTTCAGGAATATTAGCTGATGTAAAGTATAAGTCATCTGAAACATTTACTTTAAGTTTAAAATATCGCAAAAATGCATTTTTTTTTAACCAGACAGTAGCTGTTTAAGGCGTTCACGGGTTAGACAGCTTGATTACTGATTGATATTTATCTAATGTTTTTTCTATGGAGGCTTTAAACATTAAAAAAGTAATTGAATGTGAGCACATTTTATATATAATTTTTAAATACTCATTAATCTTAAAATTTTAAGAAAATATTCTCTGTAATCTAATGTTTTATTGAATTTTAAATATTTTTGGCTGTAAATTTACTACAGCTATCGCTCTTATTTTCTCATAATGTCGTGTATGGTCGACCGTAGAAAATAGAAAATCTGTACGTTTATATATATATATTTTTTTTCTTTTTTAAATATTGGTGGGATTTGTACTAAGCATCTCAATTAGTAATAATAGTTTTTACCAGTCACATAACCAGTACAAATGAATGCGGAAATGTAAAAAATTTATAGATTATTCTAATTTAAAAAAAATAAATTCTTGTAAAAATTTATTATTCAACGAAAGAAAAAAAAATTCTTAACAATAGTACCCATAATATATCTGATTAATAAAACAAACTTTTCTAATTAAATTATGTCTTATTTTGGTATCATTTTACGATTCAGAGCTGGTTTTCGGTAAATGAGTTACTATTTGAAAAAAAAAAATTATAATTATAATTCGATTTAAATTCTCCAAGGAAACCTGTTTTTAACTGATATGTAATGGGATAAAATTTAATTTCTCCAAATTTCCTTAAAGGGGTGGTAACAGATGTTTAAAAAAATAAAAAAATAAAAACTTCTGAAATAATTTCATTCATTTGTGAATAAGTTCTGAAAATCCGATGATTATTTGATTTTTGCAAGAATTTCCAAAACATTTTTTTACTGGAAAAACGGCGCTAAATTTTCTAATGCTAATCTTTACTGCCCTCTCCGACGCAAGAAAAACAAGATTCTTAAACCAAACTTTCGAACGTGCTATGTATGGGATTAAGCAATTTGAAAATAAATAAATTTGGTCATTTCTCTTAACAAATATTTTTACGATAAAACTTTATGAAGTTTGAAGCCTTTTTCATCATGCTATTAAGATGACTTATATTTAACAATATATAGTAAATTCTTAGTATTACATCCTAACCTTGCTGAAGGTCAAATTCGATCAAAACAGACGGGTGTAATAGTAGAATAATAACTATTATATTCATATTTTATTTTGTTTCTGGACTCGACTTAGACGTCCGTAATATTCAATTTGTCAAAAACGGATTTAATTCTCATGACCTGAGAATTCATTTTTATCACGAAAGAAATCCGTATGTGTTGGGCTGTCTTGATTTAATTGTCATCATACAAATCTAATTCTTACTATTTTATATTTAATTTTCTACATCCATTTAGTCAGCTATGTTAAATGTAAAATAAAATTACTTCCAGTGAAAGCTCTCTTCAAGCAATGCTGGAAAAGACTTTCAGTAATGTCTCAATAGTAACTCATATCCCTGAGAATAACTGACAGTGCATTTCCTTCCTTTTACATATTGCACTGTTGCAGTGTCTTAAGTAACAATGAAATAATGCTCTTTCATTAAGTAAACAGATCGTTACCGCTGTTTTAATGACATTTATTACAAGGTGCTATTAACGCCTTTTATTGCCATTATATGATGCTCCAGATAATGTCATGGACTATAATAGATATTAAAAAAAAAAAATCTTTCATATTTCATCTCTTCATTTTGTCCACTTGTAGGGGTGGAAATCAATGCCCGTCTCTAACCTATAAAAACAAACATGATTGTTTTAAGTTTTCTTACCATTATCTTTTCACCCTTGATTAAGATTCCAAAATCTCGTTTTTGAACAGAGGAAGGATGCCATTTTTCTTTACTTTTGGGTGTGAATAAGGCATCGTTTTTAATTTTATAATAGATTTCTTTTGTTGCAAAAAAAATGAAAGTGGGAAATGCCATGAAGAATTTGAACAATGAATAAAAGAAAAGTCAAAAAGGCGAAAGGACTAAACAAAATGTATGGGGAGACGAGAGGAAAGACAATGAAATGCAAAAATTAGAAATGGCTGAAAAAAGAGGCTAAGAAAATTGAGGTTCAAAATAAGGAAGTTGGAAAAAATGTTGAGTAATGGAAAGAAAGGAAAATAAGGAATGGTTGCTGAATAGATTGGAATGATAAAAGAAATTTAATACGAAATGGAGGAAAAATTATTAAATCAATAGGAAGTGAGTAGAAAAAAGAAAATAATAGAAAAATCAATGAAGATTTTTAATATCACACTTCAATGAAACTTTTACAGTGAAAACGAATTCCTTCTGCCTCCTCCAGGACTTCATAAGTGTTTGAAAATATAAACTATATTAAAAGATTTTTAACATTGGTTTCGCATGCAAAAATTAGTAATCCTAAGAGAATCGGGATAAAGAGCAAAAGATTTCAAAGAATTTTTTGCCAAATTCCCTTAACTGAATGTTATAAAAATATGCATCAAAACTCCCACTAAAAGGATCAGGCGAATATTGTCTTTGAATATTGAATATTTGGTTTTATTGAATTTTCCTGAATATTTGACACATCGTCAGTTATTACATCAAAACAATATGGTGTTTTTTTTTTCTTCGATGTTATTCTAGTCACGACTGATCTTTTGCTTTTGTCACAGTATTGAAATTAATCTCTTCACTATCATTGGTAGAATTTGATTTTCCTTTTCATTCGTACACACCAGTATATACGTTCTACATTGTATATCTTAAACTTATATTTCGTATTCTATTAAATAAGGACTTTGTTGTAAAGCTTTCACAACGAAGAACAGGAAAGACACGATGAATTATAATAGGCGCGCTATCAGACTTGCTGGGAAATTATACTTAATACCAAAATTGTCCTTAAAACTCTAAATAATGGAAAAAAGCGAAATATTCTGATTTTTAAAAAAAATCTAAGAAAATATTGAGATTCTAAATTTATGAATGAAAAATATCAATAAACGATAATATGTGCATGTGTTTGTAATAGAGCACTTCTGTGTGTATGAAGGAGTCAAAATATTTCAAATTAACGCCGATGACTAATTGCTATTGAAATAAAAGCAGCAGTAATTCTTGTAGTAGCACTATTCTTTTAGTGAAACTGTAGTTTCACATTCATTTTGTAGACGTACGTGTGCATAATTAGGGTTAGCCAGCGGGTCAAAGTATTCCCAGGTTGAGACAACCAGGAAGGGAGCGAATGTCCAACTGCTGTCCTCCGTTGGTGATGAAACATTCTTTAGTTGTTGTACCCACCATGCCCCGGACGCAATGAAGTACCTGGGGGAGTATAGTCATCCACATAGAGACCTCGCGAACGCGGAACCAAATTATCCCATTGTAACGTTCTGCTCGATCTTTCCCTGGCGTATTATAAATAGTTGAACGACTCATAGCCACACCTTGCGTGTTCAAAAATGTGAGTTCTTCAGAAATAAATGACTGGCCTCTGTCAGAATGAATATACGTGGGTATTCCAAATAGGCAGAAAGTATTTTGCGAACAGTCAATAACTGTTTGAGAGGTCTAGTACTTGTAGGAGAATGCTAACGGAAATCTGCTAAATTTCGTCGACTACGTTTAACATAGTGATTTTTATTATTTGTTGGTAGGGAGCCTTTAAAGTCAATGTTAAGTCTCTGAAAGGGTTGCGTAATCTTTATTACATAACTTTTGGCCTTGAAATAAAATCGAGATTTTATTTTAGACCGCACAGGACAGGTTTCTGTCATTCATTTTATGTCTCCCACTGAACAAGAAAGATTTTTTACTTCATACAAAATAGGCTATAGTATTATTCCAGGGTGACACAAGAAATCATGCATCTCTAATTTGTTCGGGTTAGTTGCTGAGCAGTGTGATCTAGGTATTTTATCAGCAACGTAGTTTTGCTTCCCTGAACAATAAGAATATAAGAATATAAGAATAGCAAGAAAGTTCAAGTCGCCCATCTTTTCATTTTTTATTTTCCTACTTCCTGCCTTCGAACATAAATGATACTGATTTTTATCTGTTATTAATTGAAAATGCTTTCCCAGCAAATAATGTCGCCACTTACGCAAAGACTAAGATAGCGTACGCCTCTTTTTCGATAGATGAAAGTTTACATTTGGTGAGTCTTAGAAAAAAGGTTATGGGTTTGCAATTTTGACTAAGCTTTGCAGTGATGGCTTTTTCTAAGGAGTCAGTTTCAACAACAAAAGGTATATTATTTTCAGTGGTAAAGATAAGCGTTTACGAGGTATTGCTTAATATTTTTAAAAGCATCAACAGTTTTTATCGTACCACTTTAAATGGTGTAACCCAGAAAGTTAATAGAATTTTGACAATTAAAAATTAAATTAACACGCCCATAAATTTGCGTAAATTTTCGTCGTTCTCATATATAATTATTGTTATCCCTAATTATTTGGTCAATAACCCTTTGAAGAGCCACGACCCCATTTGTCCCGAAAGGGACCCGGCAGAACACATATCTTTTCTATTAAATCATTGATGTTTGTAACAGGATAAGCATCTAGCATGGTAAATCTATTAATGGTTTGAGAATAGTCGATCACTAAGCGTTTCTTGTGATTTTGACTAATAGTAACCAATACTTGTGCTCTCCACGGAGATAAGCTAGGTCCCACAATCCCTACGGTTAACATCCGTTTTACTTCAGAATTGATGTATTTAGTATCGGCTTCAGAATATCTCCTGGATTTGATAGCTATAAGCTTACAATTGGGAGAGAGATTATTAAAAAGAGTGGGATAGGGAGCCTTCATTGTAGTCAAATGCGTATCCGGTGGAGTTGTCTGGTTCCCCCAAAAGAAATTTTCACTTTAGAATTTAGGCTCAGAATGTCATGACCGATTATTATTACATCGGTGCATGTAAGCAAGAATAATTAGCTGTACTTATGTGTGATCGCCAATGATAACGTCTGCTATGTAGTGTCCTGCTACTTTAGACTGTAAATTGGTAACTGCCATAGAGATAACTTCGTTAGAGGGAAGAGGTTTCTGTATTCACTGCTTCGCCATTTATTCTAGCCGGTAGAATAGTTTGACAAATTAAGGGCTATGGCCAGTGCATTGCAGGTAGACCCAGAAGACTTCGGTTTAGACCTACAGACCTTTGCATAATGTTTGACCTTACCGCAAGATTTTCATATAGTCTCCCTGGTTGGGTGTTTTCCGAACCCACAGAAAAAAAAGATTATCCATTAAAACGGCCGCGATGGTTTGGTCAGAAGAGGTGCTGTTAGTAATATTATCGGATGCAGCTGCATTAATGGTGTAGTCGAACTTTGTATAAGTGTCAGACTCCTTTTTAGCTACGTCTAAGGACGGTGCCTGTTCAAATGTTATCTCCAAGTGTAAGGTTTTGTTCTCCAATAGACGTCAGCGAATGTAGCTTGAATATATCCCGTTAATAAAGGCTTTTCTAAGGTTTTCGTTTTTGCACTCCTCAGCAGTACGAGACCGAAATTTGCAGTTCTACGTCAAAAGCCTTAGATTTTCGAGGTATTGATCCAGGCTTTCGTTTGGATCTTGTTTGCAATTGGAGAACAAATGTCGGACAATTACCTCGTTTTTAGGCTTAACGTAGGGCTTTCTGGGCGTTTCCCTTGCTGTCTCGTAAGAGGTTGATCCGTTAACATGTTTTAAATCACCGGAGACAAAGCTAAGAAGTACATGTTATCTGGTTGCAACTTCAGGGTCGATAACATCAATAAAGTTACTGAAAGTTTTAAAACAATCATGTCATTGGTCTATAGGGTCACTCGCATAAGGCTCCTCCTAGAAATGACAGGGTTTCAGATATCTAATCATTGTTTATGTTGAATAAATTGTTGTGAGCTAAGAAAGTGTTTAGCTTTATTCATCATAAAATGTTGCTAGGCTGTTAACGGAGCTCTTCTACGATAAAGACTACGGCTTTTACAGGTTGTACTTAGGAATTGGTGGTGAATTTAAAATAATAGTCACCACGACACATTAAATCTTTCAATTTTTATTCACATTGTAACATCTTGCGTGTTGAAGCCATGTTTGTCATGTTTCAATTTGTATTTTTCAATTAACGTTTGAATTGATTGTCTAACCAACACGAAATGTTCTTTATAGACTTCCAATTAAAATATCTGGTGACCTTTAACCAAAATAGCTTGTAATTATAAATTGCCATCGTAAAACTGTTTAACTCTTGTAAAAATTGATTTTAAATTAACTGAAGATTTAATAAGACAGACGAATTATAAATTTGCACCATTTTATACTCAAATATAATTTTTTACGATAATTTATACAAAGATCTCACAGTTCAAGAAGGAATATTTAAATAAATTAGCTGAGTGGGATTAGGAATGAAGTATGCAAAAAAGTACTTACCAAATGATATTCTAAAAGTCGAAAATAAAACTAGGAATCAATCATGTTGATATATTAAAGCGTTGCTTTAAAACGTAATTGGTATTTTTAAATATATATTAAATTTTTAAATATATATTAAATTTTTAAATATATATTAAATTTATATTATACAGAGAGAAAACAGAGAAAATTGTCAGTTTTGCAAATATATATGCAGTTGTGCAGTTTTGCAAATATATATGCAGTTGTTTAAGGCCAAAATTAAAGTACATTTAAAATAATTATGTAATTTTTTCTCACACAATTTTATGATAAATTCAATCAAACCTTAAATTTAAGACAGGATTTGTCATACATTTCTCTTGTCTTTGGTAAAATTCAGTTATTGAATTTTTGTAGGAAAAAAGCTTTATATGCTTTAAATGAATATTCAAATTCATTTAAAGCATAAAGTTTTTTCCTACAAAAATTCAATAACTGAATTTTCAGGAAATTAAGTATCTGATTTCAATAAGGATAAACTGAACCCTTATTTTGTGCCCGTTTTTTATGCCAATATTGCTTTCTTTCCATTATTCCATAAAATCCATAGTTTAAAAATTCAAGAGCCTAAAAAGATAATTATATTTTCCTTACACAATGTCATATTACTTATTCTTGACTCCAAATCATACTTTGTTTTTAGGTTTAGCATAAAAATGGATACAAAATTTAGCAGACCTATACATTATTAATTGAATATTCAATATTATGTCAGGCTCAAAATAAAGGTCAGTTTTCCATATATTTATGTTGTAAATCGAACCCGACTTTAGAGCCACTTCACACGCTTCCACTAAAACTTTTTGTTTTTCTCAAAAATGAATAGACACAAGGAAAATGTGTCATTAAGAGCAGGACAAAATACATCGGAAAATGTAGAAGAAAAAAAAAGATTTTTTTTTCTTCTACATTTTCCGATATATTTTGTGACGGGAGTTAGCATTCTTCTAAATCGTAACAGGGTCAACGCAGCAGCCGATATTTGATATAAAACAATACTATCGAAAGGACCTTGTTATTTCCCAGTTGTACTCGACAACTAGTTTAGTGAAAATTTAGTTTTGTTTCGCGTCTATCAGATTATCTCAGTTATGACATGTCAACTGATAGCCGAATATAGAATGACGACACAAAAGCTTAGACATCGATCCTCGCTCACCAAAATGCAACAAAAGAATTGACGTACTGTTTTTACGAACTATGTTGAGGATAAGGACAAAAACAAGTCCTAACAAGCTTAGAGTTCTGATAAGTTTCAGCCCTACTGCATTAGAGTTTATCGAAACTTGCAGACTACGACGCAGTATTAATTTTAGATGCAGTTTATTAAAACCCCAAATGAAATTTTACTTGCTACACGAAAACAGGAGACAAGCGAAACTCTGGATGATTTATTTGGGACTCGAAAAACTGAGACGGGATTACAATTTCAAAGCTCGTACAGAATATGGGAGACGACGCTTTCATTTGTGGAATTTCTTCTCCAAGAAAAAGACTAGAGAATAAAACATTGATTTGCAGTCAGCTTACGTCTTGGATTTGGCAAAGAAAAATAAAGAAGTACTTCTCCAGCAGTTGCAGTCTGTGAAAGTAAACCTTTCCTACAAAGGTGAAGAAAATAGATACCTTAAATTCATCGTTAGCAGCAGAACAACTTGACAAAGATCCAAGTTTTTGCCAATAAAAGCAACGGGAAAGCCGGCAGTTGGTAGGACTCGGTGCCTTGTGACGTGGGGGGAGTAAACTCTGCGGTTGTAATATCTGTTCCGTGCCGGAGGCCTACTCTCCTCCCTTGCGCCCCCCACCGTTGCGTAATATCTGCTCCCTACAACCACCGTTGTGTAACACCTGTTCCTCCTACCGTTGCGTAACATCTGTTCCATAGCAGTGGTATGACCAGCTTAGAACGGTGGCAGCACTCGGGTCCCCACGTTAAAAACCGATCTTGTGTCACAACCTAAGTGGGGAGTCTAGGTAAATCCAAGACTCGGCACCTTGTAAATTGGTTCCGTGACCATTTTTGTTGACTCACGTAGCTTGATTTTCTATTACTAAAAAAATAATAATAAATCATAATAATAATACCTTCAATACACCCTTGCTTTATTTTAAAATAATACGTAACAAGTGTTCTAAAAGGTTGGCACTTTACTAGAGCGTGTCATTCTCAAACAGCAAATGTCACCATGCTGCCATGTCTTCTATCCACATTGCAATTACTCACGTACTGCAGCAATTTAAAGGAAATATTGAACGCTTTGATTCTTGCTCGTCTGAAGATTTTATTAAGTTACAGTTAATTCCTTAAAACTAAAATATTTTTTTCGTCAAAGGTAACTATAGCACAAATCGCAATCAATGTAATGGATTTGCCGTTTGTCTCAACTTTAATGATAGGCTATATCCGGCCATTCGCTTGAGTTATGAAGGACTTGTTTCAACGAGTTACTGGCATGGGATTTTCAGCGTCAGCATCTGAAAGTTATTTTCGAATATGGCAGCCATCTTCCTAGACTGGCTATGAGAAATACGAGAACCTTTAGAGGCTGCATATAGAAATGGACCCATATTGATCCCAAATATTACATCTAACTTCAAGATGATCTCGAGTCTGGATGCTTCAGTCGAGATGACTGGGGTTTTATTGACACGGAGATAAACTTTTGCCCAATGAAATTATTGAACCTACTATTTCGCCCAGGCGTGCCTAATATATATATATATATATATATATATATATATACACACACACACACACACACATATATATATATATATATATATATATATATATATATATAATTATCGCTTGCGAGTAATCCGCTCATCATCTTTAAATAGGCAAAAGATCATATGTGGATGGATTACTCCCAAACTACAAACTATAAAAACCCTGAACCTGTTGCCAAGTTTTTCTCAACATTTCTTATAAATACTATAGGATATAAACTCCTATATTTTACGGCCAATAAGTGAAACAAAAAACAAGAGACGCTTACAAATAAATCCTAAAATCAGTAGGTACGAAAACTTTACAATTCTGTAAAAGAACACGGCTCCAAAATTAAAAAATGGAAATAGGTCAGGGCTTGAGTCAAGGAGTACGTTTCCGCCCAAAATCAAACTTCGTGGGCCGATCACAGACTCAAGTCATATATAAACAGAGAAGGGATTTGAAATGGAACACTCAGTAAAATTGTCCAACCTCTTGAGAAACATTCTTCGGTCCAATGACCTTTCTCGGACTAGAAGTCTTCGTTTACCTGGCGATTGGTTCGAAATGGGCTATCTCTCAATGCCGTGACCTAGGGCTTGGCTGATTTGCCAGACTGCAATCGGTGTGATATTGGTTTAGAAAAAAACGGCCTTCTACCATTGTTCTCGAGTGCGCCCAAAATAGGACTATGTCGGCGAATTGATCGTGCATACGCGTGTGACAATTTGTCGCCCCCGTATTCTGGGGTGAAACAGATGATGTTTCTGTCACTGCTCGCCACGGCTCGAATTGCAATTTGGACGACGCGACTGGAGGAAATCTTAACGTTATTCTCATCAGGGTCTAATCCGATTCTTTGAGCACCGTCTCAGGATGAAAATTAGAACTGATAGAAAGTGTTTGGTATCGACAGATTACAGCGAAAGGTGGGCAACTATAGCGAGCCTGGTTTGATTTTCTTTAAGTCTCCCTAAGTCACATCGGGACGGTTTCCTGTTGTCCTCTCCCCTGGTTAGGATAGAACCTTTTTGTGTACCTAGTTAATGTGTATAAGTGTCGATCCTGGCTTCTTCTTTGGTTATGATCCAAGCCGAGATTCCCAACCTCCCCAGTTTGATTTTTGGCCCCTTTTTCATCTCGACTGGGTCAGTTTCTTGCCATGGCGGTATTTATTTTATCCTTCCCTCTCCCTTAGCGACAGAGCCGCTTGATTTTGTCTGAAGACAGAATACAGCGACCTCTCTTATTTCTTTGAGGGTAGGACGGATCATACTAACATTAATAACTTTTAGTTTGTGTGTTTTTTTTATATTTTAGTTTGTTTTCGGGTTCATCCCTCCCACTCATTGCTTGCATCAATAAATTTTTATATATAATTTTATACCCAAAACTTTTGATGTCGTGGGTTGTAGGTTTCCTGTGTGTTATACGGTATTGTGGTATATATAGGATTGAATGACGACGGACGAGTTTTGTGGTCGATGTTCAAATTGTAATGAATGAATGGGTCGTGAATCTCATTAGCTCGGTATAGGATAGTGTCAAACAACCTCAACCCATTCCTTCCTTGTGTCACAATTAAATGTATTTTTATCAATAACTCTAGAACCATCCCAGCCTCGACACGCGTTACCATGACAACGTCTCAGTCTGCGATGATTTTCCTACATACAATGACTTGTCTTAACTCTCTTTGTATAGTGTTTTAAAATTACTGTTATCTCACGAAATCAGTCGCACGTTTCATTAGCGTGTGCTTCAAACACACACATACACACATTGGCGTACATATTACCCCGAACTTTGCAGACTCACTTGTAACTCTTGTTCTCTTCATGGCCACAGCAAAAAACAATCATTTTCAACATGGAAATATATGTATCTATTGTATAAATGTTAGTCATATTTAACTTAGTACTGTTGTTAATATATCTTTCTTACATCTAATCCGTGTTCCGTGTTTTCCTTCTGTGGTCCCAACTTTGGCCCCACATCACTTAGTTTTCTTCTTTTTTTGCGAAGATCATTTTTTCGCGTCGTCTAACGTTTTGTATTGTAATTTACGGAAATGACACTCAGATTTTATTCTTCCACTTAAAAGCCGGGTAGACCGACACCCACAATACTAAAAAAGATCCAACCAGCATTTGATCTAAATCAATGTTATCGAAAATTAGCAGTTGTACTCGATTAGTTGAGTGAAACTTGAATTTTATTTCAAGACTCTATTAGATTATCTAACTTGTGATAATCATCGCGACTTCGTTTAAGAACACAGCTGGAAATTTTATTCTTCAAGGTTAAAGTTATATTTTTTCTATTAGAATTGAAGTCGCGATTGGAAACAAATGAAGTTTGTCACCAGAAACTAAGGTGAACATCGTGCAATTACTAACAACCGCTAATTTGATCTCCTCAGTAGTGTGGTGGAATATTGGAATGGGAGCCCTTTGGAAGCAATAAGGCATTTAACTGCTGTAAGTGTGATTATGCATTTTTTTTTAAATCTGTTACGATTCTATGCATTTGTTCTTTCATATTTACTCCTTTTGTTTGTCTGTACAAACTTTTTTTAAATTAGATACTTAGCGTCTTTAAATTATGTGGCATTTTTTATAATGAAACATTACATTGCTTAAATTATTCAAGTTAAAATATATAGAGATTAAAAGGACAAACATGTGTCCAGTGTAGATATATAAATTAAATAAGACGAAATAATTTCACTTTTAAAACCAACACATGTGCTAAGTGACTGCACTGTTTAAAATTATGTCTCTCGCATAATCCTTTCTTTTCTGAACCAATATATGCATAGGAAATTCAGTGTGCATATTAATATAAGTACACACGAAATTGGAAGGTAACCTAATTTTTATTACTTCGGAAACTGGAACTGAATTCGAATGAAAATTTCCCCAGATTTCCGGCACTTTGTCAATCATTTTGAGCATATAAGTTCAAAAATTTCCCCTCTTACTGATAAGTGGCCCAGTACTAAAAGTTCTAATCCAAGAATTAAGTAATGTTATAGGTTGTGACGGTAACCATGATGTTAATTGGAACCGGAAAACAGTTGGAATTCTTGCTGAGACTGTTTACTTTGATATTTTCATTGATGGCACAATGATTGTAGACAGACAGAAAATGAGCAAGTATGTATCTCTGCAATCCACGTAATTAGATTAGTTTTAGAGGCAGAGTCGTAAAAATGGTGGTTGCATAAGCAGATGAATGCCTCTGGGGCAGAAGCGTAGCTAAATATACACTTACCATATTTAAAACTGAAAATAGAACAAAGATTTGTATATTAATACATGAAAGTCTTTAAACTTTCATAATTTTCTCTCAAAATTACAAATATTAAAATTCCAAATATCAGATTTGCTTGATAAGAGCAGGTGAAATTCTGTCAGTAAATTGCAGGAATAAACCGAAATTTAATTCAATTTGTTTTAAATTGAGAATGTAAACGTAAAAAAGAAAAAGATTATATTGCTTATTTTTAAAAACTGCTGATGAAGCTGGAGGATACAATCAAAGAACAGTAAATCAATGTATAATAATCACGTCTCAAAAATTCAGAAAAATATCGTAAAAAAATGAAATTGACGGTTTTTTTTATCAGATCTTCTATCAACTATTTGTTTTGTTTTGTCTGTCTTGATCTACCAACTGTACAATTACAACTGTTTACACATTCGATTTCTCTTTGATGTTCAGATACCCGATTAATAACCGATTCCGAATTGATCTGATCACGATGTGGCATTTGTTCGGAGAATAAATTTCAAGAAAACATGAAATCAAAACACATTTTTATCTTGAAGGTATTATTTGATTAAAATCTCGTAGCAAACATTTATTTCATATTTTCGAACCCGTATTCCCAAGGTAGATTTTAACGAGGATTATAACTGTCGCAAATTCAATTACTTGCAATTCGCAAAATATGGTTTCCTATGATTGAATCTAAAAAAAAAATTGAAAATACAGACGAAAACTTTTAAATTCATAATTTCTTCTATTATACTGAGACTTTAAATAAGTGATTTTCAGTGACTGATTTCTATTAAACACCTTCCAGTGCACCTTAAAATGCATAGTTTGGGCGTTAACTTTGCTTTTCTATATCTCTAAACAACTTAAAATTTTTCTCGCTTCTGTCTTGCTGACAAACGCATTAAAATTTTAAAGAGCTGTTTCAATATATTAGGTTGAAATTTATATTTGGGGTACATAACGCTGTTTTTAGCAAAAATGGTGACGTGAAACAATGTTTGATTTACAGTGGAAAGTATTTGGATACATGCAAAATAGTTAATATCTGATTCTTAAATGTATTTGTATTTTTATAAAAATAAAACGCAGAATAAAATAATGTAATGGGAGAAATAATTCAGGAATATTAATTTTAGATTTTAATATTCAGTTCCATTGCCATGGTTTGCAAGATATTTTTCGTAAGCGTTCACAGACTCTTTGCAACATTTTTTTTTTTTTTATCTATGCCCATTTTTTCTAGCAAAAACGAACTTCAAATAATAAATGTTTCTGAAGTCGCTTTGTTAAATTCGATCTTACAAGCTTCGCCATAAATTTTTAATTGCATTAAAGTCAAGAACTTGATTAGGCTACTGAATGACCCCCCCCCACACACACACATACACACACACACACCTATTGTTCTGAATTCACGAGAGTTACTGTAGATATATGGTTCGGGTCGTGTTATCTGATTGAATAATTCAATCAACTTCAAGCTTCAAATGATGCACAAAAGAAACAGATTAAATGAGATGTACATCAAAATACATCTCATTCCATTCATGGTCCCGTCAATTAAATGACACCTTGCATCACTGAAAGAGAAACACTTGAAGTCATGAAACGTCCAACTCTATGCTTTATTGTGAGAACAATGTTTTCGATAACAAGCACGTCCATGTCTTCTCCATGCATGACAAGCTTGGTGTTATCCAAAATGTTCATTTTTCCTTTCATTCGATCCCCAAATCGTTCATTCGATTATTGTTTCTCTAAAAGCTCTCGAGCGAACTTCAATCAAGAATTTCGTTGCCCCCTTTTTCCATGAGTTCTAAGATTTTAAAACCAATTAGTTCGTTACTAATAGTTTTTAGCAACCAATTTTTACAGCTGCTCTTAAATTATCTTGTATCTCATTTTGGTTCTCTTTGACTTAGCATTTTCAAGTTGCTAGTGAATAGATTTTCTATTGAACGTCGATTCGAGGAAAGTATTTGGTTGTACCAATCATCTTCCACAATAGACAGCGAAATATTTTATAATTATTTCTTGATGATGATCTAGAGTTCGTTTATGCAAAGAACAATCTAGACCCTAGCAAAAATAAGGGGCTATAATTTTGTTGTAATTGTGTAGTGTGACTTGGCTTCAGACTCATTATTTTTTGCATTAATACTCACAGGTAACAATTCTTCTTTGAGTAATTTTAGGAATGCTAAGAAATTATCCGTTCTGATAATTATTCTAAATATCATGTTTGGATGTTTGTAATATAACGTTCTGCGGCTTGGAAGATGTTGTATTATGCATTTGACAAATATGACCGTCTTGTACACAGATAGCGAAGCCATTTTGTTCACAATAGATTACCAGATAGAAAATAATGTATTTCTTCTTTAAGAATATAAACAAATAAATGGTCCATAAAAATGCTGATAAATTAAAGCTGAGAAAACCATTTATAGACATGTACTCTGAAAGAACTCGACTTTTAAATCTCTGCTATGCATGCACGTTAGACAGAACACGCTCATGCAAGCAATATTCCTATACATGCCAGGCGTGTATTTTAACGATCCGATGCAAGCAATCCATATATGAATCTATTTTATAACAGAATAACCACTCGCGAAATCTTTGAAATAAACATTGCCTTGTAATAGATTTAAGGGGATGAGGTATGTTTATCCAGTTACGGGTTTGAATGTAAACAAGCTGAAATTAAGCAAGCCGTGTTTTCATGGCTAAACATGTTTAAAAAATAAAATGCTATCAACATTATCATAATCAATATTGTATTTTTAGATGAATATAAAAAAATGAGGAAAAAGAATGAAATAAACTTAAATATTTATGTAACATTAATGTTACTAAAATCAGTTAGTTTCCAATTTATAAATTCTAATTACCTCAATGTATTGAATTATCAAAATATGTGAATAAAGACGGCGAAATAAGTCTCTTAATTTTTCACTTCTAATCAAACGCAAAAACAGCTGCTCTCAAATCTTCTTTGTATCTGCATCTTGTCCACTGGAAGAAGAAAACATTAAGTTTCATCTCAATGCCTGTACAATAACAGACATACAAAGTTCTTTGCTATTTTTCTAGAAAATCATTTCGTGTTTTTTTTTTGTTTTTTTGTTTGTTTTTTTAATAAAAGCTATTAAATTATCAGCAGCATAAGAAATGTTGAATTACTTGCCATGCTTTAAGTCGTTGGCCTGTAATCAAATTATCGAAGAAAAGTAATTACAATAGCCTCAAAAGTAAATAATATATAAATTATTTTTTAACAATGATGCAAATTTCATAAAAATAGATCGAACTAAAAAAAGCTGGATTTTATAAGGCAACTAAAGTGTCAAAAATTGAAGCAATCAGTCAGGGAATTGAACTTTTGATAACACCAATAGAAAAAGTTTAGAGAACCAAAATCAAATCAATACACCTTTTCTTTTTTTAACTTAAATAATTCTTCTCTTTTTTTAAATCGTCCAAACTTGGAACAAATGTAGACAGAACTACAAATATCGGTGTGGTTAAGAAACTCTGTAAAATCTGCCTCAGTAGTCGAACATAACACTTTCTTCTGGCAAGAGGTGATTGGAATATCTTAATACATTTTCTAGACTCTAATGACAGTTTACATTCAAGTATATTCTATAGTTGTGGTGGCGTGCACAGACTACATCATATAAAAAGACAAAGAAATAAGCTTATGAAGTAACCCTCTACTCTTCAAAATAAATTTGAAGCCCAGAATATTTTTGTTATTCTCCCCGTCATATCTGAATGTGCCTACGTGCCGCAAAGTGTCATTTGGATAAAGATATAAGAAACATTGTCAGGAAAAAAAAGCCCAACTAGAGTGGATAGAATTTAGATTTATGTAATTTAGGAAAATATCTCATTCCTGTGTGAAATGTTTTAGTGATAAAAATAATAACTGGATTTATGTTTTTACTGATAAAAGATAACTGGATTTATAGAAAGCATTATTTTTATGAATAGATTTTATGTCGATTCTGTATAACGTGTATGCAGTGGAAACAAGCTAACCTTTTGAAGCGGTCATTATGATTCACTCAAAAACATTTTTGTTGCGAGCTCATTTCACGAAAATTAACGTTTTGGTTAGGGAGACAAGAGTTCACAGAAAGATGAATTGTAGTGATGAAAGGCGAAAGCAAGTTGAAATACTTTGTACAAAACTATATGAAGAAAAATAGTAAGAATTCGAACTATATTGGAGAGTAGAAACGTTGATCAGCTAATTAGATGCTTTGCACAAAGTTACTTCTGATAGCAATTAAGAAACAATTACTAGGTGGCGATGTCACGTGGGTATAAATAGAAGAATTTATATTACAGATGTACAGCATTATGAAATCGAAAAAATACTGAGAATTCACATAATATATGCATCTAGCTATGACGAAATGTGTGTGAGTGTGTGTATAATTTCTTAAGAAGATATGTCTGCATAAAATACTGTCTCGATACACGTAGCAAAATGCAGATGAAACTATTTTATCTTAATTCAACAACATACTGCAAACATAAACGTCATCATTTGTCAATCATTTTGGTCATCGATAAGTAATTTTAGACGATTCGCTTAGTTTGTTTGATGAAAATGTTTATGATGTCGAAATAAACGCTATCCATACTTAATATCTGTCCTTGTGTATAAATGTCTATACATACATATCTTGTATTGCAAAATATATTCAAACCACATCGATGAATTTGCTCTGAAACTTCATGAATTTGCTCTTACATTAACAATCAATATATACGATTAAATATAAATATCCTTGTAAAATAAGTATAAATATCCTTTTAAAATCAAAAATCAGTATTCCAGATTAAATATTTAACATTTTCCATATATTTTTCCCCACGTTTAAAAGATTAAACCTTTAATATATATGTGCTGCTATGTCTTATTGTTTGTTTTTATGATGTATTGGCCTTTCTGCACACATCCTAAATACAGATTTAGATGATCATTAAATCAATGTTATATTTCTCCATATTTGCATAAGCAATACTGCACACACTGATATACCAATCTCAGACTGAAATGTTCCAGAGAGAAAGTTACTTTTCACATGTGTATACATCAATGTATATTTTCTCATATATCAACCTAAGTACGTATATCTATGTACCATCCATATGCATCATACAATAAGTAAAAATTGCACGCCTATTGAAATACAAGCAAAATCTTTATATGCACCACCAAATAAATTATTGCCATTGATTTTCTTTCAAGAATATGTATTTGCATAATTGTATCTTAAAAAGAAAAGTAAATCTCTTGCGAGTGTGTGTTCATTTAGTGTATTGTGGAGAAACCTATTTCCGACTGACATCGACCAAAAGAAAAAGAAACGCTCTGAGCGAAATGGAAAAATGGCGGGAAAAAAAGGGCATCAAACCAAAAACAAGTTATTTGCTTACTTTTTTGTGAACTTCCGAGAAACAAGAGAATTTCAACCGAATAAATTGAAGAGGGTCACTCTAAAATTTTCTTTTCTTTGCATTTATATAGTTAGCTACTTTTATAATCTTAATTCAAATTTATTAATAGAATGCATAATAAAAAAAAGTGTTCGGCCAGATGTAGTCGATGAGCATAGTGATATATTATTCAATATTTATTATATCTTTAACGATATTATATATATCATTGTGTGTGCGCGCATATAATTAAAGCAGATTTTCAGTATCACATTTTCTCTTGGGTTTCCATAAATACACTTTTACTGATACATGAAAGTGATCTGGTGTCTAATATTAAACAATTTTAATGTTTTTCATTTTCAAATATTTCACCTACTAGTAAGAAAAATATAAGATACAACCTATTTATCATATAAGTGCGTCCATTTTGATTGTTTTGGGATGTGATAAGGAAATCAACAAGAAAATGCATTTCATCATTGGGACAATTTGTTTTTTTGTTGTTTTTGTCTTGGTTTGAATAAAAACAACGAAGAAAAGTTTGTACGAATTCACTGTAACATTTAGCAGAAACGAGGCTGTCAGCGCTTGAGATTTCAAATTTAGTCTGTTGACATTTTATAATTATATTATCGCCATCCGCTGAAGAATGAGCTTAAAAAACATTTAATAATTCATTAAATAAATGTTGGTGTTCACTCTAACAAGGTGTAGGCTTTTTTTTTAATTTCCGGTTTGATTATGAAATTATAACTAATATAGGTAATGCGTAATTTATAAATATGAGTGTACGGAAGGATATATGACTTGTATCTGTAATTTATTAGTGCGTGTAAACATGCTGGGGTGAGATTGGTTGCTCAGCATTCAAAATCTTGGTCTTTACCTGGATTTGAACTCCAAAAACTGACACTGACAGCAAACAGTCTCTATTGTTCCCCCACCCACCCATCTACTATCAATTCCCTGCATTGTATATCTGGGTAAATAAACGCAAGGGACCGACGCTAGATTTGAAATAAATAAATAAAACAAATTAATTTTTTGCCTTTCAAATTTACACAATCAAATATTTGAATCGAAAATCTCAAACCACAAATCGCATTTTTTTATTATCTCCCTTTTGGCATTTGGTGAATCATTCTTCTACTTGCAAACAAATCGAGCAGTTGTCAATTAAAATATTCTTAGCTAATATTTTTTTCTTCAGCTCTTTCTGTCTATTGATGCTTGAAAAGGTCTGACCCAAGAGATATTCAATAAACACGAAGTTCAGTATTTTCAATAAATCCACCTGCTGCTTTCAGCTACCTTTAGAATCATCCTTGTATTACAGAAGCTGTTATCATGATTTTCCAAGCGTAGCTTAGATGTGGCACAATGCCAAAAATAGGGGGCACCCGGTGAGGATCGAACTCACTATGTAATTGTTCTAGCGAGACAAGCTTGCTAACCATTACACCGCCTCGAGGAGCTCTAATGATTTTCTAAGCGTAGAAAGGCCGAACGTATGGGGCACCCAGTGAGGATCGAATTCACTATTCAGTCGTAACTGTTTTAGTGGGACAAACTTGCTAACCATTACACCACGGCGAGGTGCCTGAGAATCAATTATCAATAAGACATACTGTCTTTTTTATTATTATTATTTTAATCAATCGCAAAAAAGGCGATAATGCCACTAAGATGCAAGGAGAAACTGAGAGTGAAAGAAAATGAAAGAATTTAGAAGAAACGGGAATCCCAATCCCAAACAAGAAAATCTACTTTTCAAAAGAGGGAGGGAGATGTATGAAGCGGACGATAAGCGAACCTATTTACTCCTTTTAAGTTTTTGCACCATTAAAAAGTTGCAAATTTAAGTTGAATTATCTTATATCTTATTTTCTGAAGAAAACTTTCTCTGTAGATTAGAATACAGTATACATTAATTAAATACATTAATTAAATACATTAATTAAAAAAAGCCAAACTTCGAGACCAGACTTGTATAAAAAAAAAAAAAAAAATAGAAGATATTTATTCAGTTAGCGCATTTTGTGCCGCTGTGGTCACCACTCCCCTCCATCTCACAATTGTGGTTCATGGAGCCATTCAAGGTAGAATAATGCAATGTTTTGCCGGTTCCTTTCGCAGCGGAGATGTTGAGTCTACTCGTCCCGACTCTCTGAAATTAGAGAGGCAGGCAGGTGGTTTGATTTTTTTTTCCTTCTCCTAGACTGGTTACCAACCATGGTTATAAGGATCCGTTTGTCCTGCTATTTTACATATAGCTGGATGGATTTATACCTTCCCCTAGTGTATTGGCACGTAAGTATATGCAATAAGCTCGACTATGCCTCTGATTCCTCAAACCGAATCGCTAACCATTATTCCACTTTGCCTCTCATAACATCTAAAGATAACAAGGGACTCTGTGCTAAACCCGTAAATTTCCGTTTCACGCTAATCGCTATCTTCAGACAATTTACTCCTCTGCAGATGACCAGTAGCTTCTTACAGTTACGGTTTAATATTGGTGTCCCTGGACGCATTCCTGGTTGTCGTTATTATTAAAGCTGTCTGTCTGTCGTGGTTTAGGTTCCCATTTCAGGTTTTCTTTAGACATTGAGCAATGAAGATTTTTGTTTATGTTGATGTATGTTTCTTTTATTTTTGGTAGGTTTGATTTTAACACTCCCCCTTCACCTATTACTTTATATATAAATATATATATATATATATATATATATATATATATATATATATATATATATATATATATATATATATATATATATATTCCGTGTTCGTACACATCGTGAAAAATCAAAATAGGAATATTTAGTTTAACAAACCATGATCCATGTAGATGTTTCCAACAGTGTAAAAATAGTCTGCTGTCTTGCGTCGACTCAGAATGGAAGTGTATGAAATTAAGTTACTTGATTTTCTCGTTTTAATTCGTAAAAATGTCAGATTCTTTTAAAAACGAGTTATGTAAACATATGTCAACAAACATAATTATTATTAATAAAGCAATAAAAGGAATATTAAAATGCATTTTATTAACAAAAAAGAAACCATAGCAAAAACGAGGGGTAACAGAAATATATATTACCGTAAATTGGTAATACTATAATTATTATAATTATATGGCATAATATAATAAACTGGTTTAGCAGTTTATATAGGATCGGTAAACCGATTTAGCAGTTTTTAATCTTATTTAATTTTATTTCGATATTATTATTATTTGAGAGAAAAAGTATAATTTCTAATTTATATGATTAGATTAAAGTCTTAACTATGGCAGAGAAAATCGAAGCAGCTTAGTTGCTTCTACACACTACTACACTCATAAGGTAATTAAATCATGAACAGTTTTTTGTAACCTTCCTTAACTAAATCTTTGCACACTGATTAGATCAGGCCCATGAAATTGATTATCATTTAAAAAATGTGAGTCTTTTCTAATTAGAATGGAATTAATTTTTTATTTATTTATTTTTAAGTTTTTTTCTTTTAATCCTTGGAACTTGAAATGTGAATAGCAATACAATAAGCCACAGAATTATATAATTAAACTTATTTTCAAAAAACACACAAAAAATAATAAAATTCAAATATATTAAATATATACCTGAATATATACCTTTCCTGGTGTTATATGTTTAAGGATTTGAAAAACGAATCATTGTCTTTCACAAACGCTTAGAGTTCGCATAGATCAAAAATGGTTTCAAGAAGATAAAATAAAAGATAGGAACGTTTATGTCGTAGGATGTCGTGTATTATGTTGATTTTTGGAATCTCGTCTAATATTCGTTCAAAAATGTGCAAGCATCGAGACTATTCGCAATTTACAAAACTCTTCTCCGTTTGGATCTTTTGAAAATTATATGCTGGCGAGAAATTAGTCGATACTGTCAAAGTAAAACAAATATCGATGGTGGCTAATATTTCCATAAAAATATTCATATTAAATTTCTTTCTTAGATTTCCGAATAAGAAGAAATACTAATTTTGTTTGAAATCAGTAAAATAGTGACAAGATTTCAATAAACGATTATTTCCAAATCGCATGTATTCAGCGTTAATTAAGGTCCAATTCATAAGATTTAAAATCTAAAGGCACATTCTAAACAATGTTAATTTTTGAATCTATTATCTTTGATAAAGTCTTTTTGGAAACAAACTATCGGAAGATTCATTACTCGACATCGTCGGTATCGGCTTTACCTCGTATCTAAGAATTTTTTTTTTTCTTTGTTGATCTCTTCACTTATGATGATGGCGTTGATGACTAAGTAAACTAATTCTTGCATAGAAGCGTCGATGGTATTGACTGCATGGTAATGAGGGTGAAGAACGAGATTGATTTTGTCAAGCCTTTCTCTCTTCTTTGACTTCTTCCTTTTCTCTTCTGGTGGTTTCGAATATGGTGATAGAACACCACCACTTGGTAAGGTCGTCGGCTTGTGTTTCAAACGATTTAGGTTCAAGTTTAGTGGCTTTTAGTGTTTCCCCTGAAGTGAACGCGCTGAATAAGACTTGATTTGAAAAACATGACTTTTCAAATTTTCCGACATGTTCTGACCATCGAAGACAGTGTTTCATAAGTAGCAGATGTCCTCAAGGATACATGGCCTAATGGATAAAGAAGTTGGTTAGACCCAGTGACTAGACCCAAAGAGTTGTGAGTTCGATACCAGGCTAGAGCAGTGGTGAACCAAAAAAAAAAGAAACTTGGAGAGTTGAGTTAAAGGGTAGACATCCGGAAGAGGCGTGGCGCGTGGAACTAGAAAAGTCTACCCCAGTGGATGAAATAAAGGGTTCGCTTCAAAATTTCAATCACCTACGGCCGAAACATTGTGAATATGGCAATGAAGATGAGGATAACAGCCCGAATAATATAAATAATCATAATATATCTCAGAGATATAGACAGACAGCGATTCGATGCTTTAACTGTTGGCTCTTCCCAGGACTTTGTTTTTGGTTACATAATGCTCTCATTTAATGTTCAAGATTGAACGAAGCTTTTGCTAGTGAAAGCGTTATAATTTTTGGATGTCAAGAAGATATAGTCCCGGTTTCGTAGCAAAGTTGAAATGACAACATCATTACGGACCATCATTTTTGTGGAATTCAGATCTTTGTTATGGAAGACGTGTTTGATTAGCTTTCCAAATGCCATGTGTTCAGCTCCAACTGTGTGTTTCACATCTTTTTCTGAGGTTGCCTAGATATGGAAAATTCTGTTCTTGTTCGGGAGGTGTATCAGAGATGGTAATATCAAAATTTGGCAAGATAATATTTGGGACTAGCTGTACAAGGACCTTAGTTTACTTGATGTTTACTGTAAGGCAAAAGCGATGGTAGGACATAGCAAAGTTGTTCACAGACTGTTAAAGTTCTTTAATTGTCACCAGGATGTTGAAGTTCTGAGATGTGTTGCGGGTATGTTAGACTTTTAGATCGAAGTCTATTAAGGTTGGAAGACCTCCATCATATCGATATCTGATATCAACTAGATTGTTTGGAGGAAGTTTGTGAAGCATTGCAACCAGATGCAAGGAGAATAGTATAGGTGCCAAGATGCATCATTACTTTAGTCTACACGTGATTGGAAATTCTTGTGACAATGTTTTTTGGTAGAATACACGTTCAAACATTCATGCATTTCTTGAACAAGAGATAAAGTAATTAGCATATCCAAAACAATGAAATTTCAATTCTTGGAATGCTATCAAATACCTGTTCCAAATTTTAGAAAACAATTAAAAAAGTTCATTTTTTTTTTTTTTTTTTTTGTTGATGTTCGCTACTTTTCTCTTAGAGTCACCTTGCACAGAAAATTATATTGGTTGTGCCACGAGAAGGGCAGAATCCGCATTGAGATTCTGTTTGGATCCTTTCAGTGATTGCTAATTTCGAAGGATCCTGGCAAAGGCTTTCCTACTGATGGAGCATAATGATATTCCTCTAGAATTTACACAGACTTTTCGAAGATCGTTATGGTGACTTCATTTTTTGTGAATCTCACATCTTCAAAATGAGAGTTAAAAAAGTAAAACCTCCATGTTTGACCAGTTTGAAAAGTATCTCATTTGCTGGATAGCTTGCTTGAATTCTTGAAAAGTAGCTTAGGAGGATGAGTTGGAACGTTTCTCAGGAAATCCTCAGCTGTGTCCGAGTTTCTCTTTAGGAGTGTGAAAAAATGTTCCTTCCAACGTAAGGATCGATCAGGGTTTTTTGTAAGTTGCTAGAATATATCTAGTTGATGATATAACTAGTCCAAATAGTTACTTCTAAAACCACTTTCATCTGCATATCCCTGAAGTTCGGCTGCTTTTTGTTGCCACCAAATGTTCTTAGTTTTGTTGGACACTTCTGTTTCAGCTTCTGGATAGGCTTCTTATCTTTCGTCTTGTTCATGAGACAGACGAGCATTCAAGTTGTTGATTTCAATATTGCTTTCATCAAATTAGTCCTAATTTTTGGTTTTGGTGAAGCTGATGACTGTTGTTTCTGTGTCTATATTACGAATGGTTCGCCATTCATCAACAGATTAGTCGTTGACTGAATTAGAATTAAATTCCTGACTTATTTTCTCTCCAAAGATTTTTGCAGTATCAGAGAGTTTTCAAGATATCCTATATTTCTACCAAATGGCAGTTGATGTTGCATTTTTGATTTTTTTTTTTTCACGAATGGTGATTCTCATGCGTTTGGTGACAAGGCGATGATCTGTACAGAAGTCGTTAGAATTAAATCACACTTTGAAAGACACAAAGAACGTCTCTTTTGTCTTGTCGTATGATGACATATTCTACCAAGTGTCAGTGTTGTGTTCCTTGCATAAACCTTTTAGCATTGCAATTCCCGGTGACATTTACACATAGGTGATGATTGTTTTCTATTTTTGAATTGAAATCTCCTTAGTAACAAGAGTTTGTTCTTTGGTGATATGTTTGACAATTGTGTTACTTGCTGATAAAAATGAATCTTTATTTCTTCAGCAAGAATTGGAACATAAGCAAAAACGAGTCACGTAATTTTCTTTACGTAGTAAACAAAGAGTCATAATTCATTCGTTGATGATAGTTGGTGTTAAGGGATTATCTCGTATGATGTAGGTTTTAATAGCAAATCCGACTACTTGAATTCTCCTCTCCCCTTCAGAAAATGTATAACCAGTATTTTCAAATTTCTTCCTTCTGTGAAAACCGTGTTTCACTCAGGGCTGCGATGTTCACATTGAGTATAATCAGTTCTTTTGTGACTGTGCGTCTTTCTGGTCTGTCGGTGTTTAACATTCCTTGTTCTGAAGATCATATTGGTAGTCTGTTCCTTGTTTCGACCGCGTAATGGTTAACACGCCAGGTGTGATTTCCCATCCGGTAGCAACAATCGGTGTTTAGCCCATATTTTCTAAGACCTTCTTCGACTGAGGTAGGCAGCGGTACTCTTAAACAGGCCTGCCCAGACACGCATGTAGGACTAGAATCCCCAGTAGTGAAAACCGTCACGCATTCACTGCCAACGTGCAGGTTCAGTACTACTTTAAATATAGTTGTTTTTTTTTAACAAGGATTTTCCAAAATTGTGTATGCGGCCAGGCATGTTGTTTTAAATGCATAAAAACATGAAAACAATAAACAAAAATTAAACATTCTTGAAATTCTATCATACATAAAACAGTTGAAACCTAACCTGAACAAAATAAACTACGAAATCTCCACAAATATTCTTAAATGCCTATAATTGGTAATAGAAGCCATTGGTTTATTCCAACTTCTTCCTATACTACTCGTTTTCACTCTCACGTGGTCATGTGTGACGTCATGAGCTGCGGTGCTATTTTCGCTTCCGACGCCTTATATGCACGAGTTTGTCCTTGCTTGGAAATCTTCCATGTAAACAGAAACAGACTATCATCACTGTTTTGTCCGTGTATTGCTTAATATATTGTAATGTAATTGTCCTCTTTGATGATGGCTTATGTAAGCCGAAAGCTTAGATAGGATTAAAAATATGTATCAATACTGTGATTTTCTTTCTTCGTTTAATGATAATGTTATTAAGCTTATCAGACGATATGAAAAGAATTTACATAAAATAAATGGACAGCACTTGTCTATATTATTTAATGAAACATGTATCAATGAAAAAATGAAACCTATATATATATATATATATATATATATATTACTTTATATGCACAGTACTTATTGTAAAGTGCTAACATATTCAGTTGTATGGATATGAGTTTGTGACCCTGAATTTCATGCTTTTGCGATCATCAGACAAACTGGTTGATCTTTTTAAATTATTTCTATTTATTCTTGTTTGTGCTTGATTATGTTTGGTGGTGGGAAAAAGGAATTTTCTTCTTGGTTTGTTTGGGGTGACACTTTAATGTATGTATGCTTGAACGCATGTATGTGTATCTGCACCTAACCTCGGATTGTTTATATGGGTATGTTTGTGTGAACATCTGTATTTGTGTGTGTGAGAGTGTCATCCCAAAAGCCCATGCCCAAAAAACTCATACCCATACAACTGAATACATATATATATATATATATATATATATATATATATATATATATATATATATATATATATATATATATATATATTACTAAATGTCGGAGTGAACAGTTCATCAAATGTACCACCTATTATTGTCATAATTTCTGTTTAAATGACAATAGAATTAAATCAATAAATAAGGAAAGTATAAAATTAACACCGAATACGGGAGAAAATTTTTATTGTTGCTGTTTGAAAGATAAATAAGAGGAAGAAATAGTATAAAGTAAACAAAACAAAATAATGCTACGACTCGAAACGCTTTTCCTACAAATTTAAAAATACGTCCTCATCCATAAATATGTTACGTGACAAGCAATAAATAAAGATTACTGGCAAATATTAAAAGCTAAATTATAAATGATGGGGAAAGAAATTGATTATAGTGAATATATATATATATATATATATATATATAGATAGATAGATAGATAGATAGATAGATAGATATAGTCAAAGATAAATAAAATAAACGTTACGACCAGAAACGCTTTCAAAAATTACATCCTCTTTCATAAAAAGAGAAATATTACGCTTAAATATAGAGTAAAATTATTCATTCCAATGTATAAGTTAATAAATACAATGTATAAAATGATCCTAATATAATTTTTAGTGAAAAAAGATATTCATAATAGAGTAAAATTGCTAAATAACACTTATTTTAAGATAAAACAATCGATGTGTTCCATGATATCTTTAAAAAAATAAACAAATATGTATTTTAATAAATATTCTAAATCCATATTGAAAATTATTACATAGAAAAATGTAAGATTAAATGAATAATTAAAATAATCAAGACTTCTCTTTTAAAATACGAGTGTTTTCTGTAAAAAACACGTCCATTCACACCCAGCGTCTCACTTGACATCAGATCACCGATATTTCAAATCGGCAATGTTAGATAGGAGGCACGAAGGAGTAATGGATAGCAGCTCGGATTGAGGAATGGGAAAACCCAGTTCAAATTCCAGTTGAATCCATTACATTCACTTAGGTTCTAATACCCTTGGGAACTGTATGAATCCTCTTCTTCTCCCCCCACCCCCCAGCTATGGGTAAATAGCAGGACATATCGCGTTCTATTGCCTTGGATGGCAGCTGGTCTACTGCAGTAAGAAATAGCAACCTATTCGAGGAAAAAACATTTACATTGTCATTCATGTATCGAAAAATAATCGCCTACGCATGGAACATAACTGACTGAATGTTAGATATTTCGCAAATGTAACTAATGAGAGAGAAATGTTTTATGCCTGCTTTTAAACTCCAACCCAAAGAAAAATACCAAATTTACTTAAACAAATCCAAAACATGTCTGATACATTAGTTAAGGTCAAGCAATTTATGAATTTACACTGAGAGCAGTATTTGTAGATGCAGTTAAGAATTGTTTCTCTTTCAAGAGTTTACTTGAAATGATATTTCTGGTGCATACGTATGAATGGAGCCATGAATATATGCACATGAATAAGATGCTACACATCGGAATGAATACTTGTATAAATACTTGCTGCCTTAGCACGCGCGCGTCCCTTGTGGCGGAAGTGGCTGTGAGTCAGTTTGACGGTGACATTCGAGTGAATTTGATTTTGGTGGACAACTCTGCCCGCGGCTCAAAGGCGTTTGAAACAGTTTTTCAACCTACAACATTTCAAAATAAGAACTAAAACGATTGTATTATACAAACTGTTAGTGACCTGCTCTTTACAGACGATTGCCCACACTCTTGAGGTTATGCAATGGATCGTTAACAAATTCTCCAGTGCATCAAAAGCTTTCAGTCTAACCATCAACATAAAAATACAGAACTTGTCCATCAGCCTATCCGTAACCCCCCGCCCAGGTGTTGATCCCACTGTTTACGTTAAGGGAAAAGTTTTGATAGCCGTTTCCTCTTTCACCTATCTTGGTTCCATTGTATCCAACGATGGACAAAAGGAATTGAATGCAGGATTAGAAAGGCGAATTCTGCTTTCAGTAATCATTATCACAGGCTTTTGAATACTCGTGATGTTTCGTTAAAGGTGAAATAATTTAGTAATGACATCCCTATTTTATGGTGCAGAATTTTGGACTATGTACAGACAACACATCAACTTGATGTCTTCCACATACGTTGCCTACGTACAATCTGCAACAATGAGTTCTGACTAAATGCAACATGACAGGAATTGAAACCATCGTAATAAAAATCCAACTCAGTTGGGCAGGGCATCTTTCTCGTATGAGCGATAGCAGATTTCCAAAACAACTTCTCTTTAATCAGTTAGAAGGCCACTTTTGAGTTTCAAAGACAAACAATGATAATCTTAAGCGATGCAGCGTCTCCTTTTCTTCATGGGAAAACAAAGCGTCAGTGCAAAGGAGTGGTGCCTGTCCTGCTGTACATCTCTATAAAGATTTGAGCGAGACCAACTTGAACATCGGGATTAAATGTGTGCAAATATTAAATAAAGTTGGCAGAAAGCTGCTCCTCTCAATGATGATCTTACCTGCCTTTGTCGCAGACTGTAAAGCAGACTTTGTTATTCACTCGCGGAAACATGCGACAATTGATCACTCGACCACATGTTCCATCTTAACACCTGTTTTTTTGACGTACGCGACGCGAGAGTTCACTATATATATATATATATATATATATATATATATACAGTAGCGGCCATAATGTATATATATATATATATATATATATATATATATATAACGGCCATAATATAAGGAACGGAAACAACAAAGACATAAATATATGTATTACTTAAAAAGTAATGCATGATTAGCAATGAAATTTTTACCGAATAAAGATTAGGGTGTAATGCATAAATATTATACAAAGTTACAAAAATTTACATAATAGTTTGTTTTTTTTTTAAATAAAGATTAAATGAAACAAAGGAAATAAGCTACTGGACAAAAGTTAAGGAACGATCTTGTTAATACTTGATTGTGAACAAAATATCAACAAAATTTAATATTTGGTAAACATCCACTTATTTTCAATGACTTCTCTGAATGAATTTAATTAGATTAAATCCGACAATTATTTAACATATTTTCTGTTTATACGTCATTTTTATAGATACAATTTATTTAAGTAAATGTTCCGTTATTTAATAACATTTAAATCCGTAAATCTAATTAATACTGTTTAATTAAAAAGACAGAGCATTAACTTAAATGAATTGTATCTATATGAATATATATGTATAAAAATAACGTATAAACAGAATGTATATTTTTTATTCGAAAATTATAACATAAATATGTTATAAAATCAGTACAAAAATAGCCATTTTGTTTCAACACTTCTGGTGTCTTATCAAGTGACGATGTTGAATGTAGAATAAAGAGTTTTAAAAGGTCCAAATCCAGCAAACACCACCTCGATAGGGGAAACGCTGTTACATACTTGTGCATATGTATATATATATATATATATATATATATATATATGGAGAGAGAGAGAGAGAGAGAGAGATTATGGATAGGAGTACGACAAAATGATAGGATAAAGAACAAGTAGGAATCAGATCTTAACCTAACATGTTTCTCTTTACTAAAGCTTCGTCAGAGATCCAGATATATATATTCACTACTGTCTTTGACCAATCAAAATAGAAGTATAGGAGAATTAAAAAAACTTGACAACAAACTTTGATTATAATAATTAATGCCTTAATGTTAGGCTTAGACTAAAAGAGAAATCATTCTAACTAATTTTACTATAAAAAAAAATTACCAATTCTAAATTTTAAATTTAATCTTTATTAAGTTTAAAATATTATAAAATTATTTAAAGAAGAAACTGAGGAAAAATACATATATTTTATTATTTATTTTGTTTTAATTGAAAAGCCAAAATCTCAGTTAGAATAAACGTTAATCTAAAGGGAATGTAAATCTTCGTTACAACTTAGATATATTTGAAATGGCGGGGAGGATGAAATCTTGAAAAAGACAATACATAGACAATCAGATTATAATGCACAAATACGTAGACATATTTAATTATATAAACACCCAAAAACATGAACGAAACATGAAATAGACCCTAAAAAACAGACAACATATACATGCAATGAAAGCGATCATACACACATACATTAATAAAGACACACAGATATACACACCTACAAAGATTCAAGTTTGAAAGTGTTAGTAAACGAATTCAAACAGACTATTAAAATATTACTTATATAGGCAAAGATATATAGATAAAAAGATGGTTCAATAGATAAAACTTAAGAGAGGTAGAATAGAAAAACAAATATTCGTCAATGAACAACGCAAAGAAAAAAAAGACAATAAAATATAGAGAAATGGACAGAAAAAAATAAATATATACGCATACACACACATAAAAAACACCAAATTAAAATGTCCAAGCAAAATGCAACACTTAAAAAACAGCTAATATATAAAAAAGAAAACACATAAACACACAAATATATATAAGTATCTTATATATACTTATATACGCATGAGTACACATATGCATATGCATATGTAAATTCTTTTATACATTTTATGTGAAACTTCCTAATGACGGAAGTGGAAGGCATGCTTCGATAACTACATTTCTAAATAAAATATTTCAATCGCATCGTGATTCCCCACGTGATGAAATGCTAAAAGCTTTTGTTTTTTTAACGTTGAAACAAGATCTACAGTTTTGTAGTGGGTATGTGCATGTTCTAATGTAATACTGCATAATAAATATATATATATATATATATAATGGAAACTCTCTGACTTGCTGATGCAGCAGCGTCATCATAAAAAGAACTGAACATATAATCAAAAATCGTCTAAGATTGGCACATGGCCGAAAGTATGGGGTAGATCGAATTCACTACTCACTTGTAATTGTTGTAGTGAGACAAGCTTGCTAACCATTACATCATGTCGAGGTGCCTCAACACAAATGTATGGCAAGGGGACTGGAAATTTCTTGCCATCTATCTTCAATGTAGGGATATACGGTCTTGAATATCAACATTGAAATTCATCATTTTTATCTGGTTTGAAGACCACATCACTAACACTGATATCAAATATGCATTTACTTCAGCCACTAAGCAGGATATTTAAATATACTTGGTGTGTAGTTATTTTGTATAAAAATAAAACAAATATCCATTATCATAAAAGCAATGAAAAAACACGTCCATTTACTACAACGTCCAACGTTCAACATATATATATATATATATATATATATATATATATATATATATAATTGTTATTTATAAAAAAATATTTATAACATAAATATGTTATAAGTATTTTTTTTATAATTGCTAATTATATCTGCTCTACTTTGTATTGAGCACTCTTTTAAGAATAGTAATTGTTGGTTATTGGAATTCATTCCGTATTCACCAATTATATACTTGTGCATATATATATATATATATATATATATATATATATATATATATATATATATGGGAGAGAGAGAGAGAGAGAGATTATGGATAGGAGTACGACAAAATGATAGGATAAAGAACAAGTAGGAATCAGATCTTAACCTAACATGTTTCTCTTTGCTAAAGCTTCGTCAGAGATCCAGATATATATATTCACTACTGTCTTTGATCGTAAGTCGTTTTGGGCTTTAAAAACATTAAACTTAAGAGCTAAGAGCATATTCAATGAGATTTCAACTTAATTTATCTTTTATTTTCTGTTATCGAAGCCTACTTTTTTTCTTATCAAAAAATTAAACATTTTTTTACTCGATTTTATAAAAATAGTTCCCTTTTATATATATATATATATATATATATATATATATATATATATATATATATATATAGAGAGAGAGAGAGAGAGAAAAGAAAGTTGCAAATTAAAAAAATAATAATGTTTTATTTTATGAAAGTATTTATTTATTTATATTTATATTTGATATTTCAAATTGTCCTCAATCTTTCATCAGAAATAACTGTTTGTTACAAATAAATTAAAATTACTGTTTGTTAGCAAGTAGCGTCCTTCGCGAGACGCGGACGTCACGTGATATGGAACGTCACTGTTCGGATATTACTAACTTAAATCTGTCATAAATATTTTAAATGTTGTTTAAAAAAATTTTTTAACTATATCTAAAATAATTACTTAACTATTGAAATATCTATAAAGATTTAAAACACCCAAGTCCCTATTCAACCCTAGTTTATGCGTATTTAATTTTAAAATCCAATGTTTCTTTTTTTCTGCGTGTGTATGCGGAACTAAAATCGGAATCTATCAATAAACATTTGAAGTTTTCTAATGAGTGTCCAGATTGATTAAAGTGTTTAGCTATGGCTGAATAAGGGTTGTTCTGACGTATGGCTTGTTTATGATTATTGAAACGAAGTCTAAAATTATTTCCAGATTCACCAATATATCCACTATTAGGACATAAGTTGCAGAATAAATAATAGATTGCGTTATGGCTATCGCAGGTGAGATTAGGCTGTATCTTGATATTGGTGTTGGGTACAGAAAATATATTAGCTATTATTAAATGTTTGCAAACTAAGCAACGAGGTTTGTTACATTTGTAATTTCCTGATTGGTTTCTATTGTTTAGATATTTGGTAGGTTAGGTGATTGTTTCTTTGCATTTATGGGTGGTTTATCGAAAATGTCTTTGATCTTTTTGTCTAACTGGAGGTTCTTGTAATCCTTAATAATATATAAATAATATAATAATATATATAATATAATAATAATAAATAAATAAATACTTTCATAAAATAAAACATTATTATTTTTTTAATTTTCTATATATACATATTAAGAAAGTATACGTGGATTCTATATATATATATATATATATATATATATATATATATATATATATATATATATATATATATGAGAGAGAGAGAGAGAGAGAGAGGGTAAGTTAGATAAAGAAAGTAAATGACACGAGTATGCCAAATGTAGAAATTTGAAATAAAAGGTTTTCCTATTTTCATTTCTTGTGTGCATGGAAGAAATTATGTCAATATAATTATGTGCCGTTTTTCGAATGTTTAATTGATGGACAATATAAAATATTTGTATATATGCGAGCGATATATAAGTGAGCTTATGGACAAGCATTTTTCATTCAATCTTAGTAAATACAAATGTGTGTGATTTAAGAATAAATTTATTTCTGTCTAGGAAATAACTTTTCTGCAAGAGATTTTCTATATATCTATCATACATTTTATGTGGATTCTCCTTATAATTAAAAGACATAATGATACTTCCCTTTCGTATTCTAAAGCAAACAATTTCTCTGTGTGAGTTAAATACAGATTGATCTTTATTATTCTGTTTTGCTACAATCTTTCAACAATCTGTGTGTATTTTCCTTTGTACATGGAGGATTTTGCTTTCACTTGACTTTTTATTTTTTATTTTTTTTAGTTCTATTTTATTTGCGTTCATTTTAAGTTTTAAATGAGTCTATGAGAGGAGCACGGTGACCTAGATGTAAGCTGTCAGATTCTATAGCTGGTGTCACGATTTCAAGTTTTTATGAATTATTCAACCAAAGAATTCTTGAGAAACAGGGAAAATCAGGTTCAACCGAATCAGCACCATGGAAAATGAAAAACCCAAATAGAAAGAAATATAACTGAAATTCATACTCGGCGTTAATAATCTGGAAAAAGAAAGCATTTTAAGTAATTTCTTGTACGAGATGGTTACTAAAATATCCTTCACTCAACTAAGAGTTGATGTTCGGTCAGATTTGGAGAAGTGGATCGGTCCGAGAATTTATCAGCGCCCCCTCATCCAAAACAAATATTTAATTTTATATTTGGATGATACTGTAGAAAAAATGACGGTAAAAAATAGTGTAAATTTCATGATGATGATATCGTTCTTGCCGAGTTTATTTCCTTTTGAATATGCATTTTATCACGATTTCGCGGGAGAATTCTACTGCGAGCAAGTTTAATGACATTAATTAAACCTAGTTTTATTTGTTTTATCATTATTTTACTTTTGTTTTATTTTATTAATATATATATATATATATGTGTGTGTGTGTGTGTGTGTGTGTGAGTAATTGTGTGTGTGTGTGTTTGTGTGTGTGTGCGCGCGCGCATATGTGTGTGTGTGTGTGTGTGATATCTATTTTAATTTAAATATGTATACCATGTAATTTTTATCAGACTTAGTAGCAAATTATTTTCGGCGTTTTCTATTTTTATCTGATAAAAACAAATAACGATTAAATCTACTTATATTTCTTGATTGTACCTTTATTCTTAAGTTGATTTATATTAATTTTGTAATTGATGTGGCATCCGTTGATCTTGAAAGACCATGGATCTGTGTCCAAAGAGTCATACCTCAGTTACTAATGGTGGTGAAGAACTGTTATGGTTGTACAGGCCCACACAGGGGTGACAGTCTCAGTTGCAACGAATGCATGTGAAGAAGCTTTCCCCCGATGTCACTTTGTTTATTTTTTTTCTTTCCTTTGAGCATCCCTTCTCATTCTTCCGTTTCTTCTCTCCTCGCTCCAACCCTCGGTGTAAACGCGTCTCCAGCAGGAGCGATCGTTGGCGACGTCGTCCCCCCAACCCCGAGGTTCCTTTTATTTAGACGCCCTTGAAGCGAAGATGGAGTTGTCCACTTGCTGGTGGCCAGTTTCCCATATAGGATGACCTTTAGAATCAACCCATCGGTAGATTTTTACTCTCGTGTTTTACCGTCGTGTTTGAGGCGACACTTGAGTGTCCTCTCCAGGGTACAGAGTTTTGAGAGATCGGCTATTGCCCATGCAGATTTATAATTTTATTTTTTGCAGCCAAAATAAAATTACGTTTTCTATTCTTTTTATCAAACTTTTTGGCTTTATCATTAGATCAACCAATTTAGTCAGAAAAAATTACGTTCTTCCATTAAAATTAAAATAAATGACCCCATAAGAAACCTAATTAAAATCTTCTGCAAATATATCGAATGCTAAAAAAATGTGAAGACAGAAAAATGTACTTAAGAATGTTTCCTTTCATTTTTCTATTTACATATTTTCTATTTTCTATTGGCATATTTATTCATTCAAAAATTTTAAGATAAAAAATAACATCGAACATTTTCGCTTATGTTTTTCATTATTTTTAAGAAAGTAATATTTTTATAATTTCTGAACAAGTTAATATGAATGACCAAGCCGATTAGATTGTAAAATTTAGTAATGGTGATTTATCAGGGAGCAATATTTCATAGGCGAGTAAACAAGATTAAGTTGAAAGCAAACAAAACGAATCATTAATTATGATTACAGGAGAAACCAACGTAATCAAATGTTGAAAATATTTTACACCAGTTTGGTTATATTAGTCACTTTGAGATGTGACTTCCACATAAACGAAAAAGCTCCTCGTGGAATGTATTTCTAGCTGTGGATGGTGAGTTAACAATTTCCTGGGTTCAGTTAGAAATACGCACCACATCACTTTGGTTCCTGATCAGTTTTCTTTACTTCGAAACGCAAACGACATTAAATTAAAAAATACTCTTTCCAAAACAAGCTACCTTCAAAGATAAAAGAATAAAGACATATTATTGACTGGAATTTTTCTTTCAGGTTTTGTTTTCACGAAAACATTTTACTACAAATTCCGAAGTACGGTAGTTAAACGGAAGTATCACATATCTATTGACAGTTTTATGGTAAGGCAGATTTCAAAGGAAACAATGCCATGAACATTTTTCCTGGTTTGGTAACTTCTCTTTTCTCGAATTACGAACACTGAAGATTTGACAGAAAAGTCTTTTCAAACGGATTATAATTATTCCTTTGAAGTTACAATTGCTTCTTGTTATCGATTTACGATTTGCTTTTACTGATTTTTTAAAATTTCTCATGCGTTTCCTAAGTGTAGGGGGTGGAAACAAGCAATTCACAGCCAGAAATCGATTTCAAATGATTGATCTGCGGGTATCGAATCCAGCACGAATTCTCTTCTGAAATTATTGAAAAATGTCATTCGACAGGAAGGAAATAAATTTTTAAAAAATGTTATTTGTAAACGATTTTCTATATTTTTTTTTAATCTCTTATTTTTAATCTTGTAGCCGAAGTGATAATTTTGATGTTTTACAGCATGGTATCGCAATTGAAAGAACGAGAGATCTAATCAAAAACAAAAATAATTTCATAAAAAAAGTAATTATTCACATATTTGATCTTTACAGGAAATGCGGCAAATTTTGGATGCACCAAATTTTTCAAAGGCGAAATGCCTTTTGTTCTCTTCTGTTAGTTAATATTTAATTCTTTTTATGATTAAAGACAACACCGTAATCCAGAAATTGCTTGATTCATAGTAACCATTTGATTGTGTTGCATACTCCCTCTCTTCTGGGGAGGTCTTGGCCACTGCATCAAATAAGCAAAATGTTGCATAGCCCCCTCGTTCTGAAGGACTCATGTTTGATGGGGTCAATTCCACGACAAAGCTGCATTATTCTCTCTCGGACGTCCTCTCCCGGTCGGGTGTCGAAATGGTTTTGAAGTGCGGAGATGAAAGAGACATCAACAAAAGGAATTTTTTATTAAACACGTCGACGTGTACATTTTTAAGTAGCCAGTGGAGTCACTCTATCACTCCCACTGGGGAGCAACTTCACCGAGACACGAAATAACCATGTTTACTGTGTATGACGTGTAAAAACTTAACTCATTGAAAACACTTTCTAACTCTAACCATCCCACGTTCGGTTCATCCACTCAAAATCGACATCCTTATTTTGTCTACCATCTGACCTCAAAAGTCAGCGTCAGAAGGTCTTAGCCGAAATGCAGTGCTACTAAAAATAATAGTCTGAAACTAATATTTAACATTCCTTACCTAACCATAAAAATTCATTCATGAATTTTATTTCAACTACATTATATTTAACAATTGTTGTGAATATCAGACAAATTTCATTGCCAAAACAATTTCTCTTCATTCTTTGACGAAGTTTGGTCTTTTTATTTGTACTCTATTCGAAATTCTTTACTTTACCATTTCATGCACAGATTGCTACTTTTTTTTATATTTTCTGCAAAGAATAAAAAGATAATTAATCAACTCAACTTCCACACTATTTCAACCGCAACAACTAAACTGTCATTCCTGACATCAAAATAATAATGAAAAATGTAATTAGACATTTAGAAGTTGTGATAATATTTATTTTTATCGGTTTCAGGGACTTTCTAAAAAGAATTTCCATTGTTCACTCGTGTTGAAATGGTACATACCAACAAAATAGTATATCGTTATTAACGTACAAATTAAACAATTTACTGTGGTCTAATGCATACAAATGCTCTTCTCCAGATTACCTTGGCTGTTAATTATCATTAAAGATTTTGAAAAATAAATTAGGCGGGCAGCTAAGAGACATAATTTGTCTTTTATTTTACATTATCAAGCCCTACTTTTGTTTAGTTATCAAAAACACTCAACATAAAAAAATTCATTTTATTTGATTTTATAAAATATTTTTGTGTAACTTGTATATAATACTTTTAATAATACATAGTAAGCCGATTAAAAATTACAATAAATGAAAGAAATACAAAAGGAAAATTTGATTCAACTGAATTCACTTATAAGTCAATAAATATTATTTCTTCATATATGATAATTTTTTATGATGTGTGTGTGTGTGTGTATGTGTGTATGTTTGTGTGTGTATGTTTGTGTGTACTAAAGGAGTTGTATTATTGAATAACAATCTTATTTTCACTATTTACATAGATCGAACTGTTGTCCTCATCTTTATTACCATATTCCCGACGTTTCGGCTGTTATACGCCCCGGCCTTCTTCAGTTGATATTTGTTGGAATTTCGAACCGAACAGGGATATATTTTTTCTAATTTCACATTCCTTTGGATATCTCAGTTTTAGTTAATTCCTTCAAGTTTTTGTGGCCAAGTCATTTTTGAATAAATCAACCAACATCTTCCCGAGTGGATGACGATAAACTACATCCGCGTCTTTGGTAAGACGATAAACTGCATCCGACAGCAACGCCTCTGTTCAGAAGGTTCGTGGAATGACATCTTTATTACTGGTGTTCCCAAGTTCACCCTGATCCGGAGTGGTAGCACCTGTTAGAGTCCCAACTATTATCAAATAGTTAACCCCCAAACTGGGGTCAAAACACTATGAAAGTGTACAAATAAGTTTTAATACCAGCAATATTTTTTTGAGGAAAAAATATTACCAGCAATACATTTTTGAAGAAGAAAATATTAGCAGCAATACATTTTTGTAAAAAATATAACCAGCAATAAAAATCTTGTCGGCATTAAATAACCCATTGAGGTTGATATGGCGTAAAAAAAAACCTCTTCATCCACTTGGGGACATTAGCGAATGAATTTTAGGACTAATAAACCTAATGTCTCGATCATTTTTACCACCGCTCATATTACAATTTTTTGTTATTGTTGTCTTACTCTAGCTTCCTGGATTGCTGGTTCCCATATTCTATTCATTTCTATGCTTGGCCGGCTTAGGAGATTTTTGTAACCTAACATAAGCGCTGATTCCATGAGTTTTCGTATTTTCCAGTGATATCCTATATTATTTCGACAATCCTATTTTGTTTAGTGTCGGGAAACTTTGAGTTGCGATATAAATAAAATCAGTAATACTTTTAAATATTAATTTTTAAGTTTCAAATCCTTCCTCTTTATGAACAATTTCCCATGCATGTGTTTTTCTTTAGAAGTGGTAGCAATACTACCCAGGACGGTCTAAACTCATCCGTTAAAGATTTTTTTTTTCAAAAACATGAATTGTACATAGTAAATGAAAACGGAAATAATTGAATCTAACATGAAGATTACCGCTGCGATTGTATCATCTGATCTGCGATTGTATCATCTCATCTGATTAAATGTATTTTTAAATTTAGGAGTAAGAGTCTCTAAATTCACAAAACACTCGAAAAAGAATATGTTTACATTTTTCTCTTTGCAACATATTCTATAATCAGAAAATGTACATCGAAATTAACATCGCAAAACATTAATAAAATTCTAATCTAGAAATTAAATAATTCATCGTAAAAATTAATATATGCTACTATTGTAAATATGGAGAATATGTAGCTATTTTTCTAATTAAAAAACACCATATTTTCTAAATAAGGTGAAATATTAGATAAATTATCTAATATATATAAATTTCAAATTTTGTGAAACCTATTTGGAATCTGAAAACTGAATTAAATATAAAATGGATTGTCTGAGTAATGTTGTGTGCACAAATATTACGTAAAACTGTAGAATCAAAGAAATGCGTTTTTATGTTTTATATCTGCCTTCGCACGAGGGCAAATTTGTCATAAGGTCAGTTTATTGTACGCGCCCACGCCCACGCCCACGCCCACCTGTACATTGAGTAGAGACAAAATTTGTCCAGGGTTCTTTGGCACTTTTAGGAAAACTCAAAAATCAAAGATTAACCCTGAATCTCCTCCTTTTAATAGAATGGGAAAGGTACTGCCTGGGATAACGATCCCACCACTACTGGAGCTGAACATAATCATAAAAGTTCGAAAGTAAATGCTGTTTTAGAAATTATACCGATCACGATGTCCTATAGTAATGTAGCATAGATGTGGCACAAAGCCGTAAATATATTGATTTTTCCAAGCGTAGCCCAGATGTGGCACAAGGCCGAAAGTATGGGGCACCTAGTGAGGATCGAATTCACTACTCAGTCGTAATTGTTCTAGCGAGACAAGCTTGCTAACCATTACACCACCCCGAGGTGCCCCAAAGCCGTAAATATATAGCACCCAGTGAGGCCCGAACTCGCTACTCAGTCATAATTAATCTAACATGACAAATGCCCTCACTAAGATTTATAACTTTTTTCATAACGGTGATTTACTAAGCGTAGCTTAGTTCAAGCACAAGATCGAAAGTATGGGGTACCCAGTGAGGATCGAACTCACTACTCAGTCATAATTGATCTAGCGAGACTTTGCTTGCTACCATTACACTTCGATAATGTAGGGGTTCTTGCTTAATAAACAATTAATTTGCATATTCAGCTTTAAAATTTAAATTTTTAAAAATAACCGTTTAGTTATTCATTTCAAATCTGGCCTTTTGTGATATTTTTCAAGATGTGATTGTTTTCTTAATGGGTTTTAGAATGAATTTTTAAATTTAGGAGTAAAGAGAATTATATTGTTTAATAGTATATTTTGAAACTCTAATGAATATTATAAATTATCATGTTATGTAAGAAATGTTTAAACCTCTTGAACAGCGATTATTTTCATAATACAATTTTATAGCATCCATAAATCACTTAATACTACACAGCTTGACTGAGCAGAAGATATAATTGTTGGTCTTAAATAAACAATGACAACATTTCCTCCTCGGCACTTTGAGGCATACTGAACTGGCTTTTTGAAATTTCTCATCTATAAGTGCATTTGCTGATGCAACTACAAACTTGTGAAATTTCACTTTTACGTGTTTCGCTGATTTTTCATTCCAACAGTCTTTGAAATGGCCAACTTAACCTAGAACAGAAATTTATCTTTCTATTTTGTTTTTTCTCGAATAAATTTTCGTATTTCGGTAAATAAGGTGTTAATCTGTCGCCCAGAGCCAAATTTATGTAATGTGTTACATCTAGAGAAATTTCTAATTATACAAGTCACACTATGTAGTTTTGAAGGCGGCTGAAACTGAAGGAATTCAAATGCTATAATTAATTCGAAAGTAGAAAATTTCTAATTATCTAATATTTTTCATCGAAATACTTCTACTTAATCATTTGTTCCTCTTTCACATGACGAATTCTAATTCAAGCCTGAGCAGAGTCAGGGAAAAACAGGAAAGGTAGAGGGATCATATGACCTTTATTCAAGTACACTAATATAAAGAGAATATAATTTTGAAGAAATGCTACTAGAATCATTGCTCTCAGTGTCATTCAAGATTAACAGAATGCTTACAAACTATTTAAAATCTTTCTAGCAGACTGACATTTGATGGTGAATTATGTTCTGTTTTGTTTTCATTTGCTTCGTTGAGCAAGTCACAATCTCAACATCAGAAATAGTATCTCTAAGCGCTTTAATTATTAAATCATAATCCAAAGTTGTCTTGTTATAACCGGGATCAAGAATGATTAAAAAACAACTCGGATTTTTCTATATTTCCCTGGCGAATTATTAGCTTGAAATTGAACTTAAAAGGATTAAGAGGTTTTTTTTCTGTTTAGAGATTGTTGGGCTTTTTAAAAATCCGCATGTTTAACTCAAAGATTCTCAAATATTTGGAGGATTTTCAAGGAACTTTTTCAGTTGTCATAAAAATGTTGACTTCAGGAAAACAACAAACAACATAGCATTAATTCAAATGCAAATAATGTAACGTCTTCATCCAAGAAATTTAGATAGAGTTGATCTCTTTCGTTGAAAGTTTAAAGTTCACATTCTAATTCTTTCTGATTCAGATTTGGTAACATTGTGCTTGAATCTATACTCCATCTAAATGGAACATTTTCTTTCGAATACACGTTCTCGCCTCAAACATGCAATGACGCAATAAAACAATACCAATATTGAATGTCTTAATTATTACCATGTACTATCGATTATCCCAGTAACTGTAGAAAATGGTTTTCCTAAACATCACAAATCAATTATTACCAACAATATTTTTTTGTTATTTTAGATATCAGTCGAAACATACATCAAATATTTTATTATTTTAAACTGAAAGAGAAGTGGCTGATTTTAAGTAAACCTCTTTTTTATTGGTTCATATGAAAGTTAATAGAGATTTGTTTGTAAATTTCTATATTGTTTATAATTTTGAAATACGTTTTTAAAAGACGAGATTTTTGTGAAAACAATTTTTTCGAAATATGTAAATGACAAAAGCATTTATGTTGCACCTGTTATACGAATTAACATAAATAGATTTAGAAAAGTCGCTAAACAAAAATATACATGTACAAATTCAGCTAATCAAATACAATGCATTCAAAATTGTATTTATTGAATTATCATTATAAATAATTGTGGTTTTTAAATGTTACCACTTTCAATAAGGAACATTTTGCTGGTATTTTTCCTTTTTTGTGTTTGATTAATTTTATAAGTAAAGTTGAAAGTTATTTCCGTTTGTCAAATAATTTTCTCCAACTTACAAATAATTTACTTGTCAAATAATTTACTCAAACTTCTAAATTATTTGTAGACTAACTTATGTTTATACTTACCTCTCACTCTTTCTTTTCTCTCTCTCTCTCTCTCTCTATATATATATATATATATATATATATATATATATATATATATATATATCAGTATTTTCTTTATTTTTTTGATAACCATTTTAACAGAAAAAAATTACAGAAGCTTTTCAATTCATCTTTTATGTAAAAATATGTATCCCTTCTGTGTACGTAACTGTATGGGAATGTGTACCTGTCAAACTTCTATTGATTTGTGTGGAAGTATGTCTGCGTATAAATCCTAGTCTATCTGATAAGCTTAAAGCTAAAAACGAAAGTGCTTGCAGGCATTAAATATTTAATTCAGAAACAAGAACCATGACTTAATTTGATGATATTTCAATGTTTATACACCCTATCACTTGATAATGACTGGAAGTCATTCACTTTGTCTTAATAAATTCAAAATGAATGCAATTAAATACAAAGAGGTGAAGTGAGAGGAGAAGAAATGATGTTGAGATTGTGAGCCGAACACTTAAAATACTGACAAGTAATGGTTCAATCCGAACAATGTTTTCGGAGATCAAGTGACTAAATGGTTACGGAAAAAGAATAATACTGATGAAATAAATTGCTTCAGATGATTTCAAGTTGTAAAAACAAATTATCGGTTTTGAGCAGAAAACAATTCATCTAAGCGGATAAAGTGTATGGGTGGAGGTAGAGGGATTTAATAATTCAAGAGTGCAGATGTTTTCTGCATATATATATATATATATATATATATAGTTATCCACAGACAGACTGTTTCGCTGAGTGTGACTAGACGTCCGATTGCTTCAAGCCGGGATCGAAACCCGACTGATTTGACATTAGTCAAATATTTTACCCCTTACCATATCCTCACCGGATTTTTGACATTGCATACCTGCATAAGGAATAGAATTTTAACGTTTTTATTTATATGAAATACGCCAGCGGCTCTGAGAACTCAATTTATACTTGAAGAGTAATGCTTAAAACCAGTAATTGGTTCTTATCTAATCACCGAAGTTAAGAAACGTTCAGCTTGGTCAGTACTTAGATGGGTGACAGCATGAGAATATTGAGTTTGGACGTGCGGGTAGTGTAATGGATAACGGCTCGGAATGAGAAATCAGAGCCGCTCGAATTCCAGTCGGGTTTGATAAGCAAATACCCTTGGAAGAAGTATGAATTCGCTTCTTCTACATATCTATGGGTTAAATATTAAAACTGATATCTGAAAATCAGTATCCCAAAAATAAAAAATAAAATAAAACTATTAATATTCATTCTCAAAAAACTTCCAATCCAAAAATATTTCGGTTTAAAATGCCCTAGAAAAAGTTGATAAGCCGTAAAAAAAAAACAAATAACAAATATCGCTATTGTTTGTTATTTGTCCAATAAGAAATTCCTTATCAAAAGAACAACCGCGTTTTTCGCTCTATTTTAGATTCTTAAACCTAATGTTTGTGTTCAAAAATTGATATAGCAGCTCAGTTCCACAAGGGAATGAACAAATCGCAAGTCCAAACACGAAGATCCAAGGACAGAAATAAATGTCAAAATCACGAATGCAGGTATGTAATGTCAAAAAACCAACGCACAATCCAAAAGTTACACTCAAGCCGACAGACAAAGTAGCAAAATAAAAACGACTTATGATTTTATTGCGGCTCAGGGTCAAAAAGTGAAGTGGGTGGGGGGATCATTAACTATATTATACCTACCTAATTAGATTCAAAACACATCCACTCATTATAATTAACTTATTCATCACAAGTAGTCATCCTTCACCATTCACTAATGCATATGCCATATTTACAGGGGACCTACAAAAACACCCCATGATATAAAATTCCTTGTAAAAATATAGGAATGGTATGAAATAAGGTGGAGAGGATGCATCCCAAAAACAAACTAAAATATAACAAAATATAAAACTGAAAATAACAGGTGTTAGTAGAACATGTCCACCCCACAAAAATAAGAGTGGCCGCTGTATTCTGTCGTCAGACAAAATCAAGTTTACTTACTAATGGAAAGGGAAAAATAAAATAAATATCAGGATGGGAGCCTCAAAGGTTGACCCAGTCGACAGCCAAAAACAAATGGGGAGGTTGGGAATCTTGATTTGAATCATAACAAAGGAGAAAAAGCTGGGAACAGACCGAGAACGGCACTTACATTAACTAGAAGAGAGTCTTAGCCAGAACAGGGTTAAACAGGAAACAGCCCCATTGTGACCTAAGGGGACTTAAAAAAGAAACTCAAAGTCAGTCCCGTTCACACAAACCAAGCTCGCTACTTTCACCCACCGTTAGCTGAAATCTATCGACGCCAAAGGCTTTCTGTAATTTCTGACCTTCACCTTTAACTTATGCCGAAGGATTCCAACCAAAGCCTGATGAGAATAGCGTTCGTATAGCAAGATTCCCTCCATTCGCGTCGTCCATTCTTGCCACGACTAACAGCGTTAGAAACACCATTAGTTTCGCCCCAGAATACAGGGACGACACATTATTATGCGAAAATTCAGGGTTACTGGAATAATTCGCCGTTGGTGCCCAAGACTAGAAAGAGAACGACTCGATCGCCAAGCTGAGCCACACACAGTGGACCCACCGAGATCTCCTCCACTCATTCCTGGTACAAGACTCTCCTAGGCCAAGAAAAGTCACTAGGCCATGGAATAATCCTCAAGGCCGATCGACATTCTTTGAGGAAACCTGACTCATTCCGGGGCTAACGATGACGCTCAGCCCTAGAAATGTGAGGAGTGATGGTAAGGCTAGGGAAGGCTCCCAAAACACTCGACTTCAAGATAGAGTCCTCTGTCAATGCGCAGCGTAGGAAAGCTAGCCTTGGGACGTGACGATGACTCACCAAGTGCATCATTCCCAGCTCCCCTCATAACATGGACAATGGGCACAGACCTTATGCTTGCGACCATCCCACAAGTGGGAGGACAGCAAGAGCCCAATTGCCCTCCTACGGTCCTTGCAAAGAGAGAGAGAGTACAGACAAGTGGTGAAGGATGAGAGGAAAGACGTAAGTGGCACACGCTTCAGCCCTACCATTCACGGACAACCGTCATCGGAGCCAATTCCGGACCGCCGCTCCGACATTTGCCTGTACCTCCGACCAATTCTCTAGCTGAAGCCCGTGCCAAAACCCCAATTCAAAAATACGGACGGGTCCGTCTGTCCAGCTTTCTGTGCCACCACAATGTCGCTACAGCACGACGCGAAAATAGATAGGCCATCGGCGTAAACGAAAACTCTAGTTCAACCCCCACCAGGGAGAGCGATTCCAAGTAGGGTTGGACTGCATGCTCTGTCCCTCAGCAGGCGGAGAGGCTTGAGCACCAAAACGTAGAGACGACAGTGGGCAACCATGGTGGAAAGTGGTCGCGTGCTGTCTCGGTTGATTCGTCGCGACGAATCAACCGAGACAGCACGCGACCACTTTCCATTCATCTGAAGCCCCGGCACTGATTCACCTGTAGAAGTCGGGTTTGAATCCGGCGGCCTACACGACATCAGCCATGTACTGATGTTCGACACTATCAAATACCTTCGATTGATCAAAATTGATCAACGCGGCTTCTTCGTAGTCTTTTCCACTTCCTAAGATCGTGCGAATCAGATGTTCTGAATTGTTCGGCCCTTGACAACCCCTGCCAGAACCAGTTGTTGAACACGAGAGTCAAAATCGACAGCCTCAAGTATAATTCATAGAGCAAACCATCAAGCCCCGGAAACTTGCTACTGCCGACGCTCTTCAATGCCAAGTTGACTTCGCCCTCTGTGATCTCATCCTCACAGCTAGCCTCTTCAGTCGTCTCAAGCCAACGAAAATAGCTGCCAAATTCTTCGTTACACAGACCAGGCTCTCGAAATGCCGCCGAAACTCCTCAACAGTTGACCTCAGAGCACGCCCCTCTGGGCTGTTGTTCTCACGAATGTATCGATTGGAACCTCGACGGACCTCTTCCTTGCGCAATAATGCGCCCATATTCACGACTTCGTTAAACATCTTGTTTAACCTAAGCCTATCTACTTGACTCTGGTAGCGCTCGCTAGCCGCGCGCCCCAGAACCTGCCTAGCTAGACCTATCTCAAGGAATCCTCCCTCAGTCTCCGCCCAAGACAGACTATCCTTGAGCTTCCAACTTTGTAGCCTTATCTAATGCGAGCCGCTGTCTATATTCGGTAGTGAAGGACTTAATGCTATCTTTAAGCCTCTCCCATCACTTATTCTCAATAACCCTACTAGCTGCCGCTGCTTGAACTTCCAGTGTAAAGTCATTCAAAGCTACCTAAGTACAGATAAGTCTATGGGCCAATCTAGCAAGTCTATATTGGTCCTTCTCACTAACGTTCTACCCAAGTAGCTTAAGTGCCCACGCCCACATCTTCTGCCAAGTGTGATCGACCCGGTTTCTATCGACAAGGCCAAACTCGCCAATCAGATCAACCAGGCTACGATCGCTCGACGTCCCGATAGTATTGTGCATAAATCGAAACTACCCAAAATGTACTACGGTTCCTGGTAATATCGGTCACGATCACACTCCTCCACCCTCCGCATCTTCATGGACATGCTGAATAAACAACAGAGTAGCTAGACAGCACACGAGCATCGACGTCTCAAAGTGTGTTTCCTAGATAGCAGTCACATCTGCGCCGAAGGACAGGAGATGACAAAGCAGACAGGCAGCCTTACTCCTTGCTTTCAAATTAGCTATCTTGAGAAACATTTTTCAAGTTTGTTCCCCTAGTCATAGAATGGACGGAAATCTGCAGACGAAAGAAAGAACCCCGACGGCTTGTCCTAGGCTCCCCGGTCCCATCTCATCATACATCCACCTAGGACAATACCGCCGACGTCAGTGGGATACGTTAATTTTAGAGCCTTATTTAACGAGGGATGGTGTATAACCTGGATCTTCCCTGCGCAGAAATTTTACAATTTTTTAAAATCCACCTCAACCATTCTGATTCTCGGAAAAGCGTCTTTGCCTCCAAAAGGTGGTCCCAAATTTTCTGTATCCCTTAACCTAGTTTATTGCACTAGAGACTTTAAAGAGGTTTCTTGGGTCTTAGGGGTCTCAAAAGGGCCGTTTTTAGAATGGAAATGGACCACTCCAGCGCCTACCTGACAACGTGGAGGATTTTCCCCCTCTAGAGTTTTTTGCTGATGAAGTAGGAATAGATTGGGACTTGACTTTGTCCATGGCCTTCTCCGCCTTACAATGACCATTTCGTTTTTCTAACATGCTACTTGAGCAGACTATTCCAAATGAAGTGAGTTCGATCTTCACTAGGTTCCATACTGGTCTTGTGTCAGACTATATTTAAATACTATTTGTGGCAGGAATAATCCAACGGACTAATTGTTTCCATTCTTATTAAATCTAATATCTACTTTCACATTCTTTCTGAGTGCATATGTATATACATTCATATTCCTATGTTCAATCTCTCTGCCCAAAGAAGATAGATTGAACATACAAATAGCAAATTAGGCTTCATTTGACTAATCAACTTTACCAAATTTTGAATGGAATTTCCTCTCATTAGTAAGATTAGCATGTTCCACTTATTTTTTTTTAAAATCCAAAATGTCGTAAGAAATTGGTAATTTAGTCGTGCTGATCTTACAAAGTTTCCCCAATCTATAAACTCTGCTAAATTCCTTAAATTGTTCCCATTAAATCAGTGGAATTGTGTTTGTATGTCATAAAGGACTAGCAAAATGCAGAGAAAAGCAAGAAAGAAATTGTTAATCCAAAAACGTGGAATAAAGATATCAAAACGCAAATTCATTTGTGTCGGTGATTTTTGTAATAAATTAGAATAGGAGTTTTAAATCCATATTATACCGATATTAAACATATTTTGATAGTATGTCGGCTGCATTCGTTCCAGTCTTTACATCTATATTTTTTCGATTAAAACGTTGCACATAAACGCCTAGCAGCATCACAAAATCTTTATGTAATGCTGCTATCGAAGAAAAGATCTCCATTTTGTTACTTTTATCCTTACTGGCGCAGACGTTTTATTAGTTTCTATGTATGTTTATCGAAGTATATAAAATAAAGTTTTTTCAAAACACAGCCCCTCTCTCTCTCTCTCTCTCTCTCTCTCTCTCTCTCTCTCTCTCATACAAATATATCAGGTCATCCCATAAGTCCTGTCCGAATTTTGAATAAAGAAAACAAGTGACCAAATGTTACATTTAATTACAGATTCAATCAACAATGTATTTTCCCTGATTATCTATGACTTCCTTCCATCTATTAACAAGCTTACTAATTCCATTACTGTAAAATTCTTTTGGCTTTGATTCGAAGAACTCACAAATATCAGTTTTAACCTCTTCCTGTGTTACAAAAGCTGTTTCTTCCAAATGATTCTGTAAGATACGAAACAAATGGTAGTCTGAAGGAGCAAGATCGGGAGAATAAGGTGGATGAGGAATTTTCTCCCAACCAAGTTCTTCGATCTTTTGTGACGTGATTCTTGCTGTATGGGGTCGTGCATTTGTCCTGATGAAATATCACCCCTTTTCGATTCACTAGAGCAGGTCTTTTTTTTCCTCAAAGCTTGGTTCAAACGCTCTAATTGCTGACAGCATATTTGAGTATTGATTGTTGCATTAGGTGGTAAGAATTCAAAGTGGATTATTCCTTGGCGATCCCACCAGATTGAAAGAAGAACCTTTTGCCCATGAAGTTTCCCTTCTCGGCTGTGGCTGGGGTCCTTCCCTTTACCAAGCTACTGTCTACGACGCTTAACATTTCGATAAAAGATCCATTTTTCGTCGCCAGTCACAAGTCTATCCAAAAAAGGTGAAACAAGTTGGCGAGAATGGAGAGAAGAGCAGATGTCAACTCGGGATTTGAAGTTGTTTTCAGACAATTCATGAGGCACCCATTTTCCAAGTTTAGGAACTTTTCCAAGTTGTTGAAGATGACGATGAACAGTTGTATGGTTTGAACTGAGAACCACTGCCAATTCCTCAACTGATAAAGCAGGATTTTCTTCAAGGGTTGCTTCAAAAAGCTTTTCATCAAACTCAACTGGACGTTCGGTTCGATCTTCATCTTCAAGGGTGAAATCTTCACCTCTGAATTTTGCAAACCATCTTCTGCAAGTTCTTTCATTCACACATTTCTCTCCATAAACTGAGTGAATGTTTCTAGCCGCTTCGGCTGCTGAGTTTCCTTTCTTGAACTCATAAAGCATTATGTGCCTCAAATGATTCTTGGGTACTTCCATGTTAGCAGGGTTTTAATCAAACAAAATTTAATTTTATTGTTCTCTGAAATAAAATTTGATCAGTTTAAATGCATCTAAACATAAAAATAATGTTCAGCTCCATTAGACATTATAAAATACTCTTTAAATTTCGTTCATTTTAACAAAAAGTTAAAATTCGGACAGAACTTATGGGATGACTTGATATATAATCTCCTTGTGTAAATTCTTATTCGCTGCTTTGTAGGATGTACTTAATAAAAATTCAAATCTCTGCTTAAACAATTTTTTTAATATTCCGTTCCTTCAAGACGAAGACGATCATTAATACTCTTACCAGATTCCATTTCTTTATCTTCGAATTGCCATACATTCCGATGAAAGATACTGCAGTGTTTTATCATACCCTTATCCACGGTTTTAAATTCAGAAACCTAAATCAATGTACTCGAACAGCTGCATACACTCATTGAAATAGATAATCCATAAAAAAAACCAAACTTCAATTGAGAACATCCAAGGTTTTCACATTTAAAAATTAAATTCTTCAAATTTCAACTGTAAACTATGAGCTCTCAAACTTCATGCAAATGTCCATACATTTATTCGTATGCACTTACAAATATAAATAATTGGTCTATCGGAAGAAATAAATGCCTTTTCCGTATTCAGGAAATACTCTGTTTATATATTTTATAATTCTGCTAGCTGCCCTTAACAATGGCGGCTTTATTCATGTATGGATCGGTATTTCTGCTTCGGATAAGCGTAATATTTGCGTTCTTTTAAATATTATAACATAATATATATATGGATGCACATTGCGTTTTCCATTCGTGAATACTGTTCTACATTTTAAATATAATTCGACCATATTCGTGGGAAGTGTCAGGTTATGTAACCAGCACTTAATATGGAATTAGTAAACCCAGTTGGAAATCCGAATAAAGCTGTTTGTGTTTTTCTGTAATGCCTTTGGAAAGTCATGAATCGATTTCTCCCTACATTTTGTTCGATGGCTAAATATCTTAGATGTTTTGTTGTGAGCATGTCACAGTGGCAATAAAAATGCTGCTGTATCAAATATAAGTCTTTACAGAGACCAATCTTGAACATTCATTACCATCCACGCATGACACATATGTTTACTAATTTGTATATAAATGTATCTCGATGAAAACCTATAAGTAGCCTAAAAGTAGACGCCATACACAAAGGAATTATTCATTACACGTTATGCGGCATTTATGCTCGAAATGGAGTCACATTTTATATATATATATATATATATATATATATATATATATATATATATATATATATATATATATATATATATCAAAGAGCGTATGTAAGTATAAAAGTGGACACTAAGCGGTGACAGTCTTTCACGCTTCAATGTAATCTTCAGGCTATGTGTGTTTTGGATCGATTATTTAAATATTCTGGTCAGTTGTGCCTTACAGGTAGTAAGGTTTATTGTATTAGTATTATCCTGACGGTTACTGAAGATTGCGTTGAAGCATGTAACACTCTCGTCGCTTGGTGCTGACCTTAGTGTCTACTCACACACACGTAAATGAATACATATACGCAAACTATACACATGGTAAACCAATGCCCGTTGATCTAATGAGTGAAATATTGAACTGAAATTATCACTTTGTTGTTCGATCGATGTGATCAATATTCACCACTGTATTAAGCGCATTGACAAAAATTGCATTAAAACTATTAGTGTAAACTAATTTCTATTAAATTAGTTTATGTATTATGTATTATTAGAGTAACTACGTATGCATATCTGCGTGCATAAATATACAAAAAATGTTCATCTTGAAATTTTAAACCACAAAATTAAACGAAACATGAAGAAAGAAGTGGACATTGGATAGAAGAAATAAATCCATTGTCCACTTCTTTCTTCACACTCATCACACACACACACACACACACACACACACTTATTTGAAACATAACTGTTGCTCCCTTTGTGCTAATGATCACAAAGAAATATCAGCAAGCCCCATTTCTTCCATATTTTTGTTTTGCTCATTAACTCAAGTGAGTGTTTGTACTTGAAAGCATCCGTGCCTGTATTTCTCGGCGCTGAACATTGAACCAAAAAAATCAAAAGGTGAAAACCTCATAAACAGAAACGAATCAACTTTCCTTTGAGAATTATGGGAACACCTACAGCATTGACCTGCAAATATAATATTGCCTTAGTTTCCCAATTATAAAGCTTCTTATAATCACCATGCCCAAAAAATAAGAAAACATATAAGCAAGATATTTATTCGTTTATTATGACTTGTTTATATTAAACTCTCGAAATGTTACCAATAAAATCGATTTGAACTTTAGTTTCTTTTGAAACGGCGTCAGATTTGGATATTTTAACCTTTAGAAAAAAAGGCATTTAAGATTCATAAATCTCAAAATTTACCAATGGAATTGTTTGTATTGTTTCTTTAAGCGACTGTGACAACTGAACGTATTTATGCGTTGTTACTTCACACTTCCTCGCATAACTAAATTTTAATTTTTCGGAACATTTTTTTTTTTTACTAAAATAATTAAAAATTTAAGTCGTCTCTACAATAAGCGATATTTCATTTATTATTTGTGTGTATTTTCGAGGTTGACTAACAACTGATTCAATTATTTTTATAACTGGATTTTCATATAACATTTTTTCCATATATTCAATCAAAGTCGATTCCAACTTTGTTCTAAAAACATCGCTTCGTATAATGAAACAAAACTTATTTTTCTTGTCTCATCTTAAAAGAACGCGATTCGTAATAATTTTACCATCTATCTTTACTATAGGCATGATTACTTCTCTTTTCACACGAAAAGTAATTGTTAAAAAGAAACAAGTAGCAATAAAGTCTCCTTAAATTTAAACAGTTTCGATGACTTCAAAACGGGTATGCCTCGATATTTTCTCATTGCTGAAATCTTTGGATTAATTCCTAGTACGGTAATTGTCATCGATACTACATTTACCATTGTTACAATGCTGTTTGAATTCTTGTGCAAGGTTTTGGCATACTGTAATTTGCTAGAAGAGTCACAGCCAGGATTTTACTTTTTTTTTTCTTTCTGACAACAATTTGGTTCGTTCCTTTTGCTTAGATGGTGTGACCATCCACCGTAGAGTCGTAATTAGCAAGTTCCTTTGGCAGATCATTATTACTGAAATGAGTTTTACTCTGGGTGCCTCACAGTTGTAGCCGCCCTGTCGGCTGGGGCTTTAGAATACGCCAACTGCATCACTGCATAGGGGAAACACCCTTACACCCCAATGAGACCACCTGTTTGACGACCCGTAATGTCTGGATCCTGGTGGTTGAGAGCTTCAGGAGTTGAGATTAGTTACTCCTGATTCCCAAAAGAAACTCCGCTGGCAAAACTATCCAGTAGGCTTAATCCTAAAACTGTTAGAAAGTTAAAAGATGGCAATTTGCTGGTTGAGATAAAAAATAGGAAACACGCAGAAAATATAATAAAGATGATAACCTTGCATAATATCAAAATTAAAACCTTCCCTTACGCAAGACTGAATATTTCTAAAGGAGTCATTAGAAATAAAGAGTTGTCTCTGGCCATACCTGAGGAAATTACATCTGCCTTAGGAAGCCGGGGGGGGTGCAGCAGCAATTACTATAGAATCTCAATTAAAAGTAAAGGTGAAACAATTATAACTGACACATATATCCTTATTTTGGCGCAACTGAAATCCCTCAAATTCACAAATAAAAAAAGGCTTAGAATATTAAGCCAGTGGAACTAAATATCAATGCTCCACTAAGATGCTTTAGGTGCCAAAAATTTGGACATCATAGGGATAGCTGCAAGTGTTGCTCAACTTGTGGAAAATTTGGCCAAAGGGATTCAAACCATTTTGAAGAAGAATGCCATGATGAAATAAGATGTGCTAACAGCCTGGAAAGACATCCAGAATGTTCAAGAACATGCGATTTCTGGAAAAAGGAAATGGAAATTGTCGAAGTAGAATATAAAAAAGCATCACATTTTCAGAAGTAAGGCAAATAGTAGAAGCTTACATGAAAGACTCTTCCTACGCAAAAATAAGGGAAAATAACATTACAAATATTAACGACTAGCATGACAAATACAGATTTCCTCATTGAGAAGCTCGTACACTTGGTACCAAATGATTGACCCAAATTTAAAACTTACCTAAGAAGTTTATATTCCAATGAAATGGTGTAGGCTGAATCACAAAAGGAGGACAATGAAAAAATTTAAATAATAAAGAAAAACAAATAACAAAAAGACAGCTCAACCACAAACCACTTCTACCTAAAATACCAAATCTCCTACTAAACATAGGCCAAAGCGATCTCCTATCAGTCTACCACGGAAGGAGAACACGGATTAGAGGTCATAAAGATATATTAAACAAAAAGGTTACAAAGATAGTGAAAGTGTAAGCGGAGCTTACTATGTGCTAGTGTCCAATATTGGTAGCCGTACGCGGCTGATACTACGGTATTAGAATACTCTCTCCTCCTCCTCTTCTCTCTAGAGTGTTATGTCGCATACTTTATATAGTCCTGGAAGAGTCCATGTTGTAGGTATGTTACGGTCTCACAATACCCCCCTTCCAAGAGTTTTCTTCTTTTTTTTTTTTTTTTGAAAAGGAGAAAAAAACTCTTAATACTTTTTTCTCTTGGGATTTACGTCGAGCGGTTGAGTAAATTTCCTTTTCCTTCCTGAGCGTCGCACTTCAGGAGAGACTTGGGGCGTGTCGAGATCGAAGTGATCGAAAATTACATCGATCGGCTCTTCACAGCTATTTTGTAGTGATTCCTCCGATTCCTTCAAACGGCATTTTCTGAGCTGGTTCCAATGGCGTTTGTGAGTGTTTTTCGGTCCTTGGACAATATAGACCAGTTCGCCAATTCTTTGTTTTATGGGGCCTACTTCCCAGAATGTTATGTTGTTTTTGTAAGCCTTGAAAAAGACTTTATCGCCAGGATTGAAATATTTCTTATGAGGCGATACGGGGTTTTTTTAAACTTTGCTTGCCGTGGAATGAGTTTGTCGAAGACAGACTTGATTTTCCTTGCGAACATTGTTTCTGCAGACGAGCTTCCCATAGGCGTGTTCGGATTAGGGGTTATCCGATACACCTGCAGAAACTGTTGCAATGCTCTATCTGTCGGTGTGCCTAGTGCCTTTTTTAAAGCCCTTTTTTAGAGTGTCCACGAACCTTTCGGCCTGGCCATTTGACCTAGGGTGGTACTGAGGCGTTGTAATGTGGTCCACCTGATATGACTTGCAGAAGTCTCTCAATTCACTTGATGTGAATTGAGTGCCATTATCTGTAACTACACAATCTACCACGCCAAAATGCGCGAATAGCTCGTGTAGAAATCTGATCGTGCAGTTTGTGGTTGGTCTTTTGCATTGTAGGACCTCGGGCCATTTTGAGTGGCTATCCACAACAATGAGGTAGTACATGTCTATAGGCCCTGCAAAATCGATATGAATTCTTTGCCATGGATGGTCTATGTTTGGCCATGGTTTGCACGTCGTGGTTGGAGCTTTTGCTGCAAGCGCGCATCCTTTGCATGATTCTATCATGTCTGCTATGTCCTTGTCCATGTTTGGCCAATAAACATAGCAGCGCATGAGGCTTTTCGTACGGTTCTTCCCCTGATGTCCCATGTGAAAATCCCTGAGGATTTTTCTTTGTAGGCTGTTTGGAATCACTATGCGGTCATTGTATAGTAGGACATCATCGCAGAGGGAGAAAACTTCAGGCACATGGGGGTCTTTGTTGCGAATTTTGCTTTTTTATGGATTGAATGAATTTTTTGAAATGAGTCGCGATAAACTGTCTGCATGGCAACTATTTTTGTATGTTAGGAACTCTATCTTGAAATTATAGTTTAAGAGAATCGTTCCCCAACGAAGTAGTCTATTTGCAGTATAGACTGGCAGACCTTTTTTAGAACCAAAAATTGTAATTAGAGGTTTATGGTCCGTCTGCAGTATGAACCGTCTACCATGTAGATATCTGTGAAACTTTGTCACTGCGAATATTAACCCTAGAGACTCTTTCTCTATTTGGGAATATTGTTTCTCAGCTGGAAGTAGAGATCTTGATGCGTGAGCCACAGCTTCTCGCGAACCATCTGGCAGTTTATGCAGAATGCAAGCACCAATGCCGTACGAGCTTGCATCACTTGCGACTATGATGTCGAGACTAGGGTCGTAATGGGTGAGGGAGAGGTCCGAAGTAAGAGTTTTCTTGATCATCTCGAATGTGTCTTGGCATTCCGGGGTCCATGACCATGGTTTGTCCTTTTTTAACAGTTGGTTGAGAGGCCCTCTCAAATTTTGCATGTTCTTAATGAACCCTTGATAAAAGTTAGCTAGGCCGAGGAAGCTTTGTAACGCTTGAACGTTATCTGGGGCCGGCATGTTTCTGATCGCGTTGGCTCTTTCTGGATCCGGCCGACGACCGTCTTTATTTATGATGTGTCCTAAGTATTTAATCTCTGGTAAGAAAAAGTCACACTTTGCCTCCTTAACCTTAAAACCGTATTCTTGTATCTTTTCGAATACGTTTATTATATGGTTCCGGTGCTCTGCCGTAGTTTTACTAGTAACCAGTATATCATCCAAATAGGCTGTTGCGTAGTCAAGGTCGCCCAGCATGGCCTCCATGACCTGCTGGAAAATTGCAGGCGCAACCTTTACTCCAAAAGCCAGTCTACTGTATTTGTACAACCCTCTATGGGTGTCTATGCAGAGCAATTTGGAACTTTCTTCTTCCACCTCTATCTGAAGGTATGCGTCCGAGAGGTCAATTTTAGAAAAAAAATTTCCACCATTGAGTTTATTGAAAATTTCTTCAGGGCTTGGGAGAGGATAGTGGTGATCTTGCAAGGCATCGTTTAACCCTGTGGAAAAAATCTGCGCATACTCGTATTTGATTTTTACGTAGACCGTAGGTGCTGCCCACTCGCTGAAATCTGTTTTTGACAGAATACCTGCTTGTTCGAGTCTATCTAACTCTTTGTTGATTTGCTCTAGAGCAGCGAAAGGGACATTCCGTTTCTTTTAAATACCGGTTATGCACCGTCCTTCACCTTGAACTTAGCTTTCATTTTAGTACATTTCCCAAGGCCGCCAGAAAAAACCTGGGGAAATTGTTGTTTGAGTTCCTTTTTGAGAGTTACCAAATTGGACGTTGTACTTTGTATCTTACGACAAAATGTACTCATTGGGCAATCCCAAAGATTGAATTTTTCTATCCAATCTGTTCCAAATAAGTTATCTGATGTTTTCAACACATAGGCTTTGAGCTTTTTGGTAACTCCATTTAGTGTTTCTGTAAGTATTACCTGGCCTAAAATGTTAATCTTTTCGCCAGTTACGGATTTTGCTGTTTTATCCGTTTTTAATAAGGTCGGCTTGTTTAACTTTCGCCAAGTACGCCAATTAATGGTTGAAAGATCGGAACCCAAGTCAAGCTGGAATTTAATGGAATTATTGAAAATATCCACGATTACATATTTCCTTAAATTCCTATCGACGATATCGTGAGCTTGCCTAATTTTATTTTTGGGTTTTCTCGTTCTGTTGGCGTACCAGCACGAAGTTAAAGTATGCCACTTTTATTGCAATATTTGCAATATTATTTGTTCTTAACTGGACAGAATTTCATCCAATGCCATTTACCACAATGGTAACATGGTCCGGGCGGTTTCTTTAACCTATTTGGGTTTTGGTTACTGCGGAATTTAGGACATGAGATTTGCCTTTTGTCTTTTTGATAGGAATAGGAGGTAGACTTTGCTTCTGATTTTATTAATCTGAGCCACACCTGATTCATCGATAGTGTTTGAGTCACACTTTACAGATATTACTCTTTGACAGTCCTCTGCCAGTTTTTGGAGAGCCAATCCTTGTTCGTTCTCAAGCTTGGTCAGTACCCGTCGTCTGAATTCGGTGTCTTCTGCTGATACTTGACCTTTGCGAAAATTAAGCACTTGAAATTATCGGCAGTCGGTTCGACTAGTTTAAAATCATTACAGAGCTTGTTTACCGATGCTGCAAACGTTAGAAAATCTTGCTGGTTGTCTTTGACTGTGTTCAGGCATTTCCAACGTTTGTGGAACAAGGTTGTGTTAGGCCCGAATCGTTCCGATAGGAGCTTAATAGTCTCTGAAAAATCCAAGTCAGTGGTTTTCTTGGGTAGTATGAAGTCTACGAACCTACTATGTTCTGTAGTTCCCAGTTTTCTCAATAGTAGACGTACCTTTTTTTTACTGGGCCATTGTTCACAGTTTACGTTGAAAATATCTTCGTAGCGCCTGTAAAAAGACTCGAACGTTTTGTCGTTCTCTGGTACGTATTCAAAGGTTTCCATTGAATTGTAGATTGTACTCTGGGAGAATATTGTATCTTTTTCAGAGTTTGAGCCTTTTAATGCATTTACGAGTAATTCTTTAAGTTGTTTCTGAAGCGTAATTTGTTGGAATTCCATTTGTTGTTTATGTAATTCCAAAAATAGTTGTTGTTGTCTTTCTTCTGATTTTTGTTGCTGATCCAAATTTACTTTTAGCATTTGGGCAATTACTTTTTGAAAATCTTCCATATTTAGACAAACAAAAATGACAGCGATTTTTTGTTGCTTTGAAACCCGTGTACCAAGGGGAGGTACACAAAAAATCTTGATAGGTTTTTTTTTTTTTTTTTTTCTTTTACAAAAAAAAATATGGACAGAAAATTAGTTAAACTAAACTAATTATGTGTTTAACTTTTTTTGCGATTCCGTGGTTCCGTTAATTTTAACGTAATTGTATAAATTTTCGCCACACTTATTATGTATTTTTTTTTTTATATAGAGGTACAAAAAAGAAAAAACTCGCCTCAGTGAATTTGAGGAGGAGAATAATTTTATGCTCGAGTTCAACTCAGCTACATAAAAAAAAAAATTTTGATAGTTTTTTTCGAAAACTTCAGTCGTAAATAGTACTTCGGCTCTTGTGTCGTCAGTTTGTTTTATGAACAAACTGGTTTTTTTCTGTATGTGGGTGTGTAAGAAATCATTCTCGTAATGTTATTTGGACAGACCGTAGATGGACATATATTCCGTAGATGTCGAATCGCTAGTTCGTCACTGCTGTTTGGTATCGGAATATATATTTTTTTTATGTAGATGCTGGGTGTTGCGTTTAAATCGCTAATGTAGTAATACCAGCTTAATTTCTCGTTCAACACTGCTGTGGGAACGCGTGGAGTTTCTGTGTATTTTTCGAGTACTCTGTCGCTATTAATATGGGGAGAACTAAATTTCTCGAATCTTTCTGTCGCCACTGATGTGGGACTGGCAAGGTATTGCGATTTTCGACGTGAATGCGATTTTCGAAGTGAATGCGATTTTCGAATTCTTCATCGACACAGATGTGGGACTGATAAGGTATTGAGGTTTCGGGTGAGTGAGTTTCTCGAATTATCCGTCGCCACTGATGTGGACCCAAAGTTGGGACCACGGAAGGAAAACACGGAACACGGATTAGAGGTAAGAAAGATATATTAAACAAAAAGGTTACAAAGATGTGCTAGTGTTCAATATTGGTAGTCGTACGTGGCTGATACTACGGTATTAGAATACTCTCTCTCCTCCTCTTCTTCTTCTCTCTAGAGTGTTATGTCGCATACTTTATATAGTCCTGGAAGAATCCATGTTGTAGGTATGTTACGGTCTCACAATATATACAAATTTAGAAACAGTCGTAATGATTTGTTAGACAACTGTTTTATGAATTGAGAGTTAGATATCATCTGGTTCCACAGCTGTAATGTGAAATTTCTTTAAAGATTCATTTAATTCCTCTATAATGAATGTTAGGTAATAGCTTTCAGCATTATTTGATTTAAAGGTTTTGTTGTTTTTTGTTTTTTGGGGGGGGGTTTTCCGCCTTTTGTTTGAGCTTCAGAAATTGTTGGCTACCATTCTTGGCAGATGAGTTTTTGGAAATTGTGTTCAATATCAGCGATATCCTTTTTGTTGGTTATTTTACAATTGTTTATCGGGAGATGTTTTATAGCGTTAGAATGATGTTTACCAGTTATTTTACTCATCATATCCCACACAAATTGGCCACTGAAAGTGGGTCTACGTTTCCCAAAACGCAAATGAAATGCCTACATATCTGCAAATTAAGGAAATTGCACAATGATTCATGTTTAAAATCCAGTAGTGGAACAACACAATTTTCTAGGCATTATCTTTGATAAAAAATTAATCAAAATATTTGCAAAATGTAGCAAAGCCCTAAAAATCCTGCATGTAGTGGCCCATACTGACATAAATCAAGTTATACAGATCACTACTTCGCTCAAAATTGGATTACGCTAGTTTCATACATGGGGCGGCCAGAAAGTTGTACCTAAAAATTCTCAATGCAACTTATCATCAAGGCCTCAGTAGAGAGTTTATACACAGAAGCTAAAGAAACACCACATTTACGGCGCATGAAACTGGTAAAAAGGCTCTCCGAACTGATCTGTATTCTGGTATCGTTCATGTGAAACTCTCTCCTTTACCCCACATATACCAGATTTTGTTTTCTCAAGACAAAAATACTATACTATAAACAATATGTATAAGCTGTTCGAGAAAGTAAACGTGGATGATATAACATTTCTCAAATCAGTAGGACTCTACCAAAATTATAAATCAAATGAGAATGTCAAAATCATTTCCCCTACAAACCATGTATCTGAAAAGAATACATCAATGAAAGCAGACTCTCGACAACAACCCTCTTTACAAAAGTATATCAACGGAACCGGATCTACAAACTGTTTCTTTACAAAGAATATATATTATATTCATACAAAATCTATTTGTTGAGATGTTGGGAGTGTTCCCGCGTGTGTGTATTCGAATAAAGACAAACACAGTTGTAGGGATAAATACTGGTATATTTGTAAGAGGTAATTAACAACAGAGTAATTAGTAATAACGAACGCCGGTTAGTAAGTAACAATAGCAAAAGTCTACAGTCCAACGGTATGTAATGGTAACCTGATCTCGACTGCTTTCGCTGAACCTGATCCTTCATCCATTCCACCTCTCTCTCTAGCACTGACTTATATCGTAGAGGGATCAATCCATTATCAGTCAGAAGGTGGGTGCGCCCCAACACTATTGTAAAAATCTTGTCGGCATTAAATAACACATTGAGGTTAATATGCCCTAAAACAAAGCAAACAAATACAATCGTGGCCTCGTGCCAGACTAAGCTTTCCTTGGTGATAAGTGACAGCAATCTCATGAGATCTTTTAGTATTTTTGTAATTTCTCCAACTTTTCCTCGTAACTATTTAACGCCTTCGCATTGGCATCGTCCAAGCGACTCACAACCATTATTTTAATGCTCATCATTTACCGTAACTCTCACGTACAATTCTGTTTCTTTTTTTCTTTTATACTTGCATTATTTTTGATACCCCGTTCAATCAGCAGATAGATTTGGCAGATTTTTTTTCATTGACTATAACAACCAAAGTTCCGTCTTTTAGTTCAAAATCTCAAAATAGTTTGTCCTCTTTTCAGGTTATTTTTTCTAATGAACTCATACTTGTTTCTCCGCTTCAGTTTGTCGTCTGCACACGATTTCAAGTGGATCATCTACATCTACTTTTGTATTACTTTTGAGCCACTTTATTGTATTCACCTACAATGTGTCACTGTCCCTTTGCCTATTCCATGAAATCGGCACCTTCTTTTTTTTTCTTCGGTAATATCTAATTTTGTCTTGACACATTTTTTCTTATTTTCGTTTCGCCATTACAAGTGATTCCTTTTCTCGTCTAATGCGTCTCTTGTTGTCAATCATCTGCTGCCTTTTTTGTATTTTTATCTTGGATTTTGGGCGTTTATTTTTTTTTTTATCGGCATTGTTTGTTTTCTTAACAGTTCTGTGGTTTCTCGCTATCATCACCTCGTTCTGTATATTTTTTGTTAGTCGTTTTTATAGTTAAGTCTACGCAGTTTTCGTTATTTACATGCAATCTATTAGCAAAAATAACTACTATGTAGATATTTTTGCTAATAGATTGCATGTAAATTTTTAAATCATTTTGTGATGGTGATCATTTTTATTTTGTTTCTTTCATTTGTAAATCTATTCAGATTTACAATTTCGTGTTAAGCAGTGTCAAGATATTTGAAAACGAATGGCGAATCTCCTTAAAACAAAATCTTCATTGCAAAAACCAACAAAAATACAATCCTTTTGATAGACTTTTAAAATGTTTAAGGAAACATTTGTTTTAAATTTCGTTGCAGAGTTTCTATCAAATCTGGCTTCGTTACTAATTCACTGAGTAAAATAATGAATCTGAAATAAATTTCTCTTTGGTGATTCGAGTGGTATATTTTGGAAGAGACGCATCAATTTTTTTTTCATTTTATAGCCTTCTCTTGAAAATTCGAGGTTGGGTTGTTGCTATTGTTCTCAAATTACTTCTGCTTTTATGCCAATTGATTAGGGAATGCCACTCCTTTACTTGTTGACCTCTGTTTCCAGTCGTAGCAGCATATGTAATTCGGTTCGCAGTCGAGATTCATTTTTAGGTTGATTGACTGTTAACGTTTAAAAAGGGCCGCTTATATATGCGCAGGAATATTTCAGAAGATTGTTTATTGATTGAATTCAGCAAATATGTCTACTGCTTAGTAATCCACCAAAAAGTTTGCATTGATATAACTTTGAAAAAAATTGCATTGGACATTTTAATTAAAGTAATGAGTTTGGCATAAAATAAATGGATTGATGTAAAACACTGTCATGAATAAATTTCAACCAATCAAGCCCGAATTAGAATTAAATTATCAACCATTCTGCATTGATTCAAATGTTTAATTTTTATTTCTTTTACTTTTTATTATACATTTTTAAAGTAGCGTTTAAAACCAGTCGTGCAGAAATCTTATCAAAATCACCTTTTAGCCTTTCCTGATCTTATATAAATCAGAATAAGGATGAACTTAACTTTTTTTATACGAAGAGGCTGTTCGATCTATTCACTATCGCCATTAACTTCTACATTACGACCCATTTAGCAAACAAATGACCAAAAATCTGTTTTTTAAAAAGTTCTTGGTCAGACTGACACCTTTTCATCACTATAATAAATCATAAAATATATTTAACGGTGAAAGAAAATGTCGTTAACGACATTTTCTTTCACCGTTAAATGCTCTTCCGAAAGAAAATGGAAAACATAAACATTACAAAGAAGAAAACGAAAAATCAGAAGAAACTAATATAAAGTAGTTTAGATGCCTTTTATTAATATTCAGGGTGTGATGGGTAAATTGTCGTCAAATTTTATTTTTAATTTTGCGCATGCGCGTTGTTTGTTTTTGATTTTGTTGACTGTATAGTAGGGTCAGTTGGGCACCATCTGTGAGACAAAGAACAACATGACACAATTCGCTCCGCCAGAAATTTACAAACCGCATACTGTACTGCTCCAATACGAATATTTCAGAGTGTTTGGGTGTCAATCTCAGGACAGTGCAGAGGATTCGGAAAGAGTTCGATGAGTCTAATGGTAATTTTATGAATGGTGATTTCATGAAGCTCGGTAGCTCGGAAAACTTATTCTGATCCTTCTGATAAGAAAAGAACTCCAGAATTTTTTTGGTGAGGGCTTCCGACTCAACACGGAAGCCTACACCAAGTGCCTTGAGGAGGTAGTTCTGCCCTATATCAGGCAACAGGACTCTTCACCATGTTACAGAAGCAGGAAAACCCAGTCATGGCTGTGAGGCAATTTTTGCGACCATATCACCCCTTACATCTGGCCATCTAACTCCCCAGACTGCAATCCCCTTTGATTATTATGTGGGGGGCGCAGTTGAGTGAGAGACTAACAAAACTCTTTGGACATCAAGATGAACTGAAGGCAAGGATTACGGCAGCATTCACCAACTTCAATGAGACCGTCGAGTTGCAGGAGATTCCGAAGTCGTCTGAAGGCCGTGATTGAAGCCAATCGCAATTTTATTGAATAATTTTACTCTTTTGTATTTTAAGATATTTTTGTGTAATTTTGGTAAATGTATCTGTTAAAATGAAATGTCAGTGTTATTTTCATTTTTGCGTAATTTAGACCTCAATTTATCCATCGCAACCTGTAAACTCGAATTTTTAGAAGAAAAATGTAAATACCTCCAATGGAGAAAAGCCGAATGGCTGGCTTTTCCCAAAAACAGAAATATTAGCCTGACCCAACACAAAGCTATATCAGAGATTTCTATTAGGCTCCACTCTTTATAGACATCAGTAAAATCAGGTATCAGTCACAGAAGAAACAGTTATAAACGAGAAAATAAAAATGAATAGTTACTGTATTTATATACATTTATATAAATCTACTCTTATAAATCTAGCGGGGAAATCATTTAGGTCTGTAGTTCCCAATGTGGGGAAATTTGATTTTTAAGCGGTGGAGGTGCGAGAATGAGTTATTAAGTGTGATTTTTTTTCTAGTGAGTCTGAGATGAAAGTTAATACATACGGTGCCTGTACAGTATGGATACACAAAATAGCTATGCATATGTGTAATTACATATGCATTATATATATATATATATATATATATATATATATATATATATATATATGTGTGTGTGTGTGTGTGTGTGTGTGTGTGTGTGTGTGTGTGTGTGTGTGTGTGTGTGTAATTACATATGCACTATATATATATATATATATATATATATATATAGTGCATATGTAATTACTTTCCCTGACGATCCGTTTAGGTGAAATCTAGGTAGGTTTGTCTGGCTCACTAGGTGTATCTAGGTCTGCTCTACGGTTGTATTGAGCTCTTTTGTTAGTTAGTTGTTTACTCGTATCGGGGTTTTTTCTTTGGGCTTCAGACCTGTATCTGTGCGATTTTTTGTCGGCAGACTTTCATGCTTGTAGCCCTTTCTTTTTTTAAAACTTTTTTTTCCCTCGAGATTGATTTGATTATTGGCAAATCAAAAATTCGAGGGTTTTTCGAAACGAGTATAGTTATCTATATATATATATATATATATATATATATGTATATCTCTGTGTGTATTTATATGTATTTATATGTTTGTATGTGTATGTGTATTTGTGTGTATATGTGTGTATATTTGTATGTATATGTATGTATGTGTATATATGTGTGTATGTATGTAAGTGTATATATGTACGTATGGAGATGTTTATGTTATGTATGTATATGTATAGGTGTGTATGTGTACTTATGTGTATACATGTTTATGTGTGTGTGTATGTGTATATATACATGTGTAAGGGTGTGTATGTATTTGCATGTGTATATATATACATGTATAAGGGTGTGTATGTATTTGCATGTGTATATATATACATATGTAAGGGTGTGTATATATTTGCATGTGTATATGTATGTGTATATATGTGTGTATGTGTGTGTATATGTATGTATGTGTGTATATATGTATGTATGTGTGTATATGTATGTGTGTATGTGTATGTGCGTGGATGTATATATATGTGTATATATATATATGTATGTATATGTATATATGTATGTATATATATATATATATATATATATATATATATATATATGTATGTGTGTATGTATGTATATGTATATGTATATGTATGTGTGTATGTATAAGTATGTATGTATATATGAATGTATACATGGGGCATATGTATGCGTGTATATGTATGTGAAAAGTGTGTGTATATGAATATAGATGAATATGTGTATGTGTGGATATGTGAATATATTTTAGGTTTTTTATATATATATATATATATGTGTTTTTGTATGTGTATATATATATATATATATATATATATATATATATATATGTGTGTGTGTGTATATGTATATATATGTATGTATGTATATATATATATATGTGTGTGTATGTGTGTATGTATGTGCATGTACACGTATGTCTGTGTGTGTGTGTGTACATGCCTAAGTGTATGTACCTACTTGTATATTTTTTTTTTGTGTATTAGTATGTGTTTTTGAACATAGAAATATTTGGTCCTTACGAAATGAGACAATCGTTATATTCTTCTTCATATATTTATATTTGATTTAATTTTCCCAATTACAAAGCGGCCCTTTATGTAAACACAATTTTATTTTCCTTCGTCCCATCCCTCTCCCCTTTTTTTTTTTTTTTTTTTTTTCCCCTTCCTATCCGAATTGTCTGTGGTGTGTATATGTCACCAACGAAATGTATCTTTATGTATTAGACATCCGTCGACTTTCTTTCTCTCCTCTTTTAAATCCACCCCACCCACATCTCCAAAAAATTCTCTGTCACTCATCCTCATACTTACACTTTCTCTAAATTCTGTTTTGATTTCCGGAGTTGTTTTTTTTCTGTTTTCATTTTGAATTTGTAGGTCTGATGATTTGGATCGTATTTACGATTCCAATGGAATAAATTATGACCATGGAATATTAGTGTTTAAGCCTTTTTATTATATCCTTACTCTGTCCTAGACATTGAGTTCTACCTGGATCCTTCCTCTTGGAAAATTTTTTCTGAAAATATACATGTATGGGAATTTTTAGATATATTTTCATATGTATGTATATTTTCCACTAATATTATCTATATATATATATATATATATATAGTAACAGCTATAACACAAATATAACACAATATTTTATAAATATTGTAAAATTCTAAAATTAAATGATAATGCATATATGCAATCTCAAGTTGTTAAGAATATGTTACTGGTCTTTTAGGATTCCCCCACGTGAACAGGAGTTCACCTTATGAATAATAAGAATTATAGCATGGGTTTGGGGCATCAGGATTTTAGAGATGCTTTGGTGGAACATAACCCAAAAGGATGAGAATCACTCTATTTAGGCTCTTATTGCCAAAGCAAAATGTGAATACGAAGTTAGTGAAAAGTTCTCGAGCTTAACAAGAATCTCTTTCAATACATTGCTTGATCATTTGATCAACGATTTTAAAAAGACATATGTTTTTCAGTACCTTATCGTATATTTTGAATTAAATTCGGCAAGACTTGTCAGTTTTTATCGCTTAAAATAGTTTTGAATCAATCAGTTACACCATCTCTGAAAATATATTTTAATATTTTGTTTTATTTATTTCCTCGCTGATTTTTGTATTGAATTAAATTATATTTTTGAATTTGACTCCGAATGATAATGCTGAAAAGAAAGTTTCCTAAAGTTTCACTCGAAGTGTTGATTGATTGTTACAAATCTGAGCCCAGAAACAGCATAATATTCCACTGATTAGGATGTTTACATTTGAATTTAAGTTACTTGCAAACATCACCCTAAAAATTAAAATTAAGTGACAAAAATTAAATTAAGTTACAAAGTTTGCAATTCTACTGTTAACGATTACATTTTGATATGAAACTGTGATTCCATATTAACATAAAACTGTCGTTCTTGTAAATTTGGTCATAGTCGGAATAACGATTCTTTGCTGAAATTTATTACGATATTAAAGAGAATTTCATAATTTGGTGGTCTGTCCACTTTTTCAAAAGCATTTTTGAAAATTTTTAATTGTCCCTCAATGCATCGTTTAGACTAAATTAAATTGAAATTTGCACCCTTTGAATATTCTCTCAAACAAAAACAAAATTCCATGTCTGAGTTATTTTATGATATGGGCCAAATGAATAAAGCAATAGTGTGAGACCCTACAGACTGTCGATTTTTGTGCATCATATCGCACTGGTTGAGTATTTTATTTGCCCATTCGATCTGACCCCCTTCTGAAAATATTCTGTTTGGCCATTTGATCAGATTTTTATAAGTGAATCAAATATTGTATATACAAATAAAAATGCCTTTATTTTAATATTTAGTATAATTAGGCAGTAATTATTCTTTCATATATCTTATACTCTTTAATAAGACGTGTTGTCTTATTAAAGAGTATAGACAGTGTCTATTGATTTTACCCTTCATTCTCTCTGAATCGCGAATGATCTTTCGCAAAAAAATGGCAGTTATTGATATACTAAATTTCCCAAACTTTTATCATGACTGTCCAAGTTTTCATCTCTCGTGCGTCACCGTCAGTCGTAAATAGCGCATTTCATCCAACGTTATATACGTGTGTGATGACGTGAATATTTTTAATGCAGTTGACCATTATAAATTGGATACTGTAATTATTTTTTATTAATGCTTATTTGCTTTTTGTCTAGTGTAGATGGCTTTCATAATTTTTACTCCAATTTTTGCTATTGAGAATTGTATTCGTTTGGTGTTGTTTATAAGGAGCTGTCTAATGTTACTATGGCTCTTAAAGCGTTTTTTTAATGTGCTGTTGTATAAAAAACGAAATCAAAGCACCTTGTTGATAGAAATTTGTTCTGATAAATGGCACGTAAGTTTTCGAGAAAGAGTGATTGAACGTCTATAAACATTGTTTACAGAAATACAATCGACAAATAAATTCATAAACGATTTTAGTCTTATATAGGGAGTTGGAAAGCTGGGCCACTTTTTTAAAATTAGTTTGCTGGCTTTATTTTTTATAATAAATTATAAATCTTACATGGTGATTTATTTTAATATGTATGTGTTGATGTAAAAAAATGTTTTTTAAGTAAAAAGGTTAATTATTAAATTCAAAAGATTATGATGATTATCTACGTGTTTAGGATACAAATACATTAAAATATGATATTATTAATAAAACAGTGTTATTTACCTAGAAAATATTTTGGGATTTTATACACAGTGTCACTGCTAGTACTTGAAAACTTCTCTCTCTATCCAAAATCTATTTCATCAAAGGATGTTTGTACCAACCTTTTTACTTAAATGTCTCTAATGTACATCACGCTTCTGGTAGTGGTAGTAGCAATATCTCTAGTTGACTTGCCATCGGTCAATTATTGGAGACGGTGTACAAAAAGTAGGTGCTTCCGATATCAGTGGTCATTTGCGCCAAATCTGGTGCTGAACTCGTCTCTGCAACAACCAGTTTGGCATTATCGATTGTGGAGAGCAGAGACTGCAAACTAATTAGGAATTTGTGACGTTTCAGGCAGCACCAATGGGAAGGATAGAAAACAGTTAACGACGTAGTACAATTCACGCACACGCAATATATATATATATATATATATATATATATATATATGTGTGTGTGTGTGTGTGTGTGTGTGTGTGTGTGTGTGTGTGTGTGTGTGTGTGTGTGTGTGTGTTTAGGTATCAATCCTTCTTTCGTGCACGTTTCATTGAATACGACAGACAAGGTGCTTTGATTTCGTTTTTTATACAATTTCTCATGTAATATTATAATTTTTTTTTCTTTTCGGAGGATAAATTATATAAAAAGTGTTCAATTGTTCTTTCTTTCCGAGCGATTTCGGCTATACATTTAACCATTTTCAAGGTTGGCATATATTAACTGTTAGCAAGAAATAGATTGTTGCATGTATGTATTTATATGTTTTCATTTTTAAAACACGGTCAAGACATTGTGTCCATGTTCATAGTTTATATTATTGAGTGTCGTTTTTTTTTTGTTGTTTTTATTAATACTGCTTCCATTATTTTTAGCCTTTTTTTTACATGTAGACGATACTATTATAGTTGTATTGTCAACAAGTATGTTACGAATATGGTCCAGTAAGTCTATATATATATATATATATATATATATATATATATATATATATATATATATATATACGTGTGTGTGTTTGTGTGCGTGTTTGTGTGCGTGCGTGTAAACAGGCATTAACACAAAGGATGAATAAAATGTTGTCACTGACACAAGAAAGGTTTTTCTTTGACTCTTATTGAGAATTATAGAATTATATTATTTTCAGTTTTATTTAGAAAATTCTTTATAAAACTAATAACTGTTAACCTATTTCAGAATTTGTGATGTCGTCATCAATTGTCCGTATCCCTTAAGGATATGGATGATCCACAATTTCCCGGAAAGTTTCCCGCATTTCCAAGCAAAGTTTCTCCCTTCCAGTCCAATATATGAGATTCATTTACACAATCACGTTAGGTTGGTTATTCACTGTTTGCTTCCATCCCATCTCCTCCCGCGATATACAAAAAAAATTGTCAAGAGAAACGGGATGGATTTATAAATATAAAAGATACTGCTCATATTTCGACAGTATAAGCACATTTTAGCGTACATGAATGTAGCAATCTACGAAAGTGCGAAATTTCTGACAGTATAATATCAACTTGGAATTTTAATTCTAACAATCTGGTCATAGGAATCTTCTAACTTAAATTTCATGACGTCGTCCTTGCTTGGAATACTGCTGCCATATATGGTCTGGTGTTCCCGCTATTCATCTCGAGGTCTTCGACAAAATCTAAATGAGATTGGTCCTGATCTGGCATCCCGTCTACACTCACTATCTCACAGACGTGCTGTGGCTTCCCTCTGTCTTTTCTACAAGTATTTCCATGGCAACTGCTCCGACAAGCTCCTTTCACTGGTTCCCAAACTGCATGAATTTAAGGTTGGCACTTCGGCCCCACCCTTTCACTGTCGAAACGGCTAAATGTAGTCATCTCTCCTACTCCAACAGCTTCTCCCGTCAGTGGAATTCCCTTCCTATCACTAGCTTCTCTGATAGCTATAATCTTCAAATATTCAAATGTAATGTCAATCAACATCTTCTGATGCCTTGACTTTGATCCCTGTCCTTCTCTTTATCCTTTTCCCAAACACTCCTCTTTACTCTCACTCTCTGTAACCCCTTGTGTACTAGTGGCACTCTCACCTTAAAAAAAAAAGATTAAAAGGCCGTGTTATTTTATACTTGCAGATATACGTCTATGTATGTAAGGAATTTCCATTTAAAGCAAATTTGTTTTCTTCACTTATAATTGGTGAATGAGCCACCAGGAATTAAAATCTCACAATCAATTTCCTTAACATTTATTAGACACACAGTAAAGACCAAACAAACAATGGCCTAGGATGTTCCAAAAGTAAGATTTCTTTTGACATCTATGCTGTCAGATTTTGTTACAGAAGTCAGTTTTCACAATAAAATTCATATTAAAAATCGTTAGCAAAATTTTCAGAATATTGAGGTGTTAACATCTTCCGCTGATGAAGCTGTGTTTCGCTCATAAATTTTCTTGACTCATCTGGAATATCCTTGCCTAACTTTCCACTTAGAACAGAGTCTCTGTTGAGTGATATGGATATAACGCTTTTTATTGTTTCTATAATCTTTAATCTGGATCATCACAAAGCATGTGGATCTGATGGTAATCCTGTAATAGACCTTAAGAAGTGTGCTCCTGAACTGGCTCCCGTTTTCTCTAAACTGTATAATAAATGCTTTGCTGTCTCCTGTTTTCTTGCATACTAGAAATCCTGTTGTTCCAGTTTTTAAGAACTCAGGTGAACTGTCCTACCTCTTTTTTCGAAACTAATAAAGGGCCTAGCCAATGCTGGATAGGTTAAGCATCTTACATCGCAGGGCATTCTTTCAGAAATAATATGGCTTTCGTTTCTCTCTGTCAACTGCGGATATACTTGACAATAATTGTAGAAAGAGTCCATCAAGCTCTAGATAAGAATGGTGAAGCTTGGGCTCTTGCGTTGGACATCTCGAAAGCTTTTGACAGGGTTTGGCATGTAGGTCTTCTTCACAAATTGAAAAGTTATGGTATCTCCGGACAAATTTTCGAACTCATCCGGTCTTCCTTATCAAATCGTGAAATGTAAGTTATCCTGAACTGCCATTCTTCTAGATATATTTTTTTTTTACTAATGCAGGTGCCCCCAGGCCTCTATCCTTGGTCCTAATTTGTTTTAAATTTTCATTAATGACCTTCCCTATGACATTAGCTCTCAACTTGGTATTTGTGCTGATGACACAACCATTTATTCCTGTCTCGATACGATCGATTCAATGAGACTGATGGAGCAACGGATGGCTTATTAATTTTAACGTCCCCTAAAAATAAACTGCTCTCTATTAATCATCTGAGAGACCCCTTTCTGCCTTCCACCAGCATGGCTGATCCTAACCTCCAGGGAGGTAATCGTTCCGTCTTCATGTCAACGTTATTATCAGCTGACATGAAGTGAAAAGACTATATTGAATCCATTATTAGGTCAGTTGCTACGAAAATTGGTTCAGTGTCGTGCTGAATCTATCGTAAATATCCATAAGTCTACCATCCGCCTATGCTTAGAATATTGCAGCCACATATGGTCTGGTACTCCCGCTATATATCTAGAGATCCTTGGTAAAATCAGCAATATTATTGGTCCTGATCTGGTGTCTCAGTTTCAGTTAATCTCCCACCGCCGTAAAGTTGATTCCTTTACGTCTTCTATAAATACTTTCATGAGATGACCTCTTCGCTATGGTACCTAGACTTTATGAATTTAAGCGCAGTACTAGACTGGCTACGAGATCTCACCAATTTGCAGTTTGTTTGTTTTGTTTTTTTTGGGGGGGGTTGTTTTTTTTTTTTTTTTTTTTCAATCGGTATCACCGCTAACAATTTAGTACAGCCACTAACACGCAAGGTGTGTGGAGGAATTAGGAACAGAATTATTGGTAATGAGTAGAAAGAGAAAAGAGCAATCAGGAGGACAAGTAGATAGCGATTCACATTGTATTTAAACGCTTGCAGATTAAAGTTGGCTGGAAAGTTGGCACAAGCGAGAAGTGCAAGAAAAGAAACTGTCAGCATAAAAGTTACAGCTACATCTAGCCAGGTCAACTGTAAATTCTAGTATTGCACCTAAAATTCATACAGTCTAGGTACCATAGCGTAGAGCTCATTCGAACAATTACCATTTATAAAAATGGCAGAGAGAAGCAACCTTACGGCGGTGAGCAAGTGACTGTATAATAATATTTGAGTTGATTACATGTAACCGTAAGTTCTATGCTAATAATCTCTTTTCTTGCACTTCTCACTTGTAGAACTCTCTTCCGGTTCCATGCTTTCTAGTTAACTTTAATCTTCAAAAATTTAAATGAAATGTCAATCGCTTTCTACTCTCGTCTTGTTTACTCTTCTTTTGTTTCTTTCTCCTTAGTAAAGTTTTTGTTTTCTAATTCTTCCACACCCCAGTAACCCCTTGTCTTTACTATCTTGCTTGGGGTGAAATCGATTAAAAAATGATAATTCTACCATGTGAATGGTATCAGTTTATATCGTTTATTATTAATATTTACAATCTTATTAACGTGAGATGGGGAATCTATTGTGAATATAAATATACAGAATAGTATTGTTCTTAATATGTATTCTTTAATTTCAGATATATAAATATTGTCAGGATCCATAAGGAAAGTATAACCTCAAAAGTTATTAAATGATACAAACACAACGTTGAAAAACGCGAAGAAAGCTAACAGAAAAATAAAAAATGTAATTGAAAATATTAGCGAAATAAGAATGTCACAAAAAGCGATTTGAGACAAATTAAGATCAATAAGCAAAACAGTTAAGTCTGCTGATAGGAAAATAGGTTCATTGGCATGGTAGGCATTTTTTCTCTCAAGAATTTATCTTGCACATTTATAAGTCTACCATCTGTCCGTGCAACGAATATTGCTGCCATATCTGGTCTGGTGTTTCTGCTATATACCTAGAGATTCTTCACATAATCCAGAGAAAAATCTGCAACTTTATCGATCCTGGCCTGACATCTCGGCTTCAGCTACTTTCCCAAAGCCCTGTGACTTTTCTATAAATATTTTCACGTTAATTGTTCTTTGGTAGCTCGATGTCACTAATTTAAACGCAGTATTAGATGGGCAACTAGGTCTCATAATTTCCCTGTTGAAATTGCAAGTCGTAACTGTAAGTTCTACCGTAATAGTTTCTTCTGCAACACTTCTCGACCCGTAGAGCTTGATCCTCAAAAATTTAAATCCTGTTCCAATCGTAATCTTTTCTCTCCTTGAATTCTGTCCTTTTTATTGTCCTCTCGGTTTCTTTCGCTCGCAGTAACTCTTTGCATCTTATTGATTTTTATCGCCTTGCTTGGGACGAAATGATAAAATAATAAATATTTAAAGAAACTGGAGTTACGACTGTAAACAGAAGATGCCGAATAGAAAATTAGTTAAAGTCATGCAAACAACCAAACTAACACTATCGGAAAGAAAAACATAAGTACACTAAAAATGCTTTCTCAACAATAATACTTTACTTATGAATGTTTATTTATATTGGATTAACATGATCGCTAAACGTTGAGCCCTCTTATAGGAATAGTTAACATGACTTAAAAGGGAGGTGGAATAATATTTTAGATTAATATTGTAGGGATTAAAATTCTAGGTCCTTTCAAAGTTGATGATGTCATTAAGGAAAATGTAGAAAATAACTGTGTTCTCAGAAAAGTATTTTCAAGGAAAACAAGAAAAAAGCTATAATTTAAAGACTATATTTAAGCAAGATAATTCTCCTTCGCATTCCGCCCAAAAGTTCACATCTACGTATTAATCCTATAGAAAAATTGTGCCATATCATGTATATGGAAATGAAAAACAGTATTCAACAAAGAATAAACAAAACAAAAGAAACAAAAGACCTGCTGAAAGTAATGTTAAAATCGAAAGAGTATAAAAATTAATATAATGGATGAAATGTTGATGAATTTTAGAGAATGTCAAAGGGAGAAAATGTAAGATAATTTACCCGAGGAATATGGGATATTGTTTAAATCAATTATATTTCTATGGTCGATATTTTTTAAATTTACATGAATTCAAAAATAAAATTTGTTGAGTTTTGTTTGCATAATAAATCCTGACATCATGACAAGTTATCTAAATTATTAATAATTATAAATATTATAAATCGAAATTCATACAATGTATTGTTCACACAAATATACTAAAAAGTTTGCCAATGTTGGTTGGTTAATATCATTCTTATTGTGAAAACATTGACTTACATAATACAATCTGATATCGTAGATGTATAGAATGCAGTCAAAATTTAGCATGAAATATGTTGGATAAATAAAGGAAGTTTTTTTTACTGCAGACTGTCATGGAGAGTTTCATAACTCTTATACTTTGGAAAAAAACGTTCTGTACCAAAAAATATACATTTATTCTCTAAGTTCTAAAATCATCAACTCGAGGTATTTAGCTAAATTGCTTGAACTAATGCCGACTTTTGTGTGAATCATTCAGCTGTGATTGATTAGTTGAGAAGTAAGAGTATGAATTATGAAGTAATTTGAGTAAGTAAACTCGAAATGGGTGATGCATCATAGCAACAAGAATGATAGATCACATACACACACGCATACGCACACGCACACACATACACATACACTATTCGTCACCATTTACATAGATAATTGTTAGACGATTCAATGCCAAACGTTTTCAACCACCCGGGTAAGCCAGAATTTACTATAAATAATTTGTAAGGCTGGTACACAAAGCATCGCACTAAACATGATTTTAAATAAGTACAGTGACCTTCATCTTAAAAATGTGAATTAATTAGATATATCACCAAGAATTTGATTGTATTCTATGTATCTAACCAGCCTCTTACTGCAAGCATGGCCGTTCAAAACTCAGTACAGAGAAGACAGCTGTTGAATAAAAAGATTTAAGACATTTTTAATTACCGGTAGTAAAAGGTTTCTAATTCAAGTTTCAAATGCATAATATTCAAAATTTATCGATTTATAGTTGCATAGATTCACCAGGCAAAAGTTACAAAAGTCAGTATGTGTCTGTATATTGAGTTAAGCAGAACAACACAAGGCCGAGCTTAAAGTGACAATACCACATGTATATGGGATTGGTAACAATAATTACTCAGCTCTCTCAGTATTCCTTTATTGAGAACGCCCCAACCATCAGACAGACTTTAGAGTCATAGTGCAAGGAGGGATGTGTTGTCTGGGGTGACACTGAATAGATCACTGGAACTGACCATATTATTCTAGTAATCAAATCCAACTATTAAGAAACTCACTGGAAGCAAAAAATCTAACCCATTTATATATACTTAGTTAAATGATCCATTCATTAAGAAATGTGGTGAAGTTTCATTTTGGAAAAGTTCCATTATACAGATTATATTTATCATATCCAATTCCATTGCAGTCAGATTTTATCAAATCGAAGCAATCAGGCCTTCACTCGTTTGCTATACGAGCTAAAAACACCATCCCCCAGACACTTGACATGACAAAACATCGCAAAATGCCGACAACTTTAGTAAGAGAGCTTAGACGATTTCACCATAACACCCACGCCTGCTTCTAATGGAGTACGAGTTGGATCAGCAGCCTGACATATCGATTTTTTGTGAAATGAACTACGCGAATTGGAAAAAAAAAGTTCCTTTGGTTCGTTATTTGATTGTCAATTAAAGTCAGTGAACAAAGATTATTGACTATTTTAGTTCGTGGAGGACATCAGTTAATCCAGTCCATTTGAAAATATATTCACATATGTAAGTGCATCTCTGGATCTTCTGCATAATGACACGCAAGTGAAATTAATCTTGATAATCCTATAAAGTAATTTTGTAGAATTTATTTTCATTTAACTTTCACAATTCTCTATTTATTCATTTATATTTGCTTTAAGAAATCCTGTGCAGTTAACACAATACTGTTATTTCAAGAAAGAAATTTAGTGCAGTTATTCAATATGATCATTTATCAATCTGATCATTTATCAATATGATCATTTATCAATCTGATCATTTATCAATGTGTGCGCAAACTCTTGAAGCAGAATAACGTGTTACGAAACGCTGAATATCTGTCGTTCTATTTTAAATTAACATCATGACTTGAGAAATGCTGATTATTCAGAGAGTGGAAAAGGTAGTAATCGCTGAGGACGTTATATCAAACAAGTAGTAAATAATTTCATAGCTTAGTACAACAGTTCTTTTGGGTTAACCATGCAAGACAGACGGTTTTATATAAATATTAACATTTTCGGCGATTATATCAGCTGTGCATACAACATATTTCGGGAGTGCTAGTATTGTTTGGATCGAACATTTTACAGTAAACAATTTCTTATTGAATTTCCTAACACTTATGTATTTTTCGCTTTGACGTGTGCTACATATTTGTCCGTGACATTTTGAGGCACAGGTTGCATATCACAAATGCCAAGCTATACAAGCATGCATTTCAGAAAAATCAAAGACTACTTTAGTTATTGTCGATCAATGACTCTCAACTTAAGAGATTTTGCCAAGTGATTCAGAGTAGTACCTTCAGTGAAGTTGCGTCATTTTCACTTCTTGGTCAACTGTCGACTAACATTTCCGACCTGGAATAATTCGTCCTGATTCGAATCTGATGTCCATTCAATTTCACATAATCGCTTCACTGAAACCTTGATGAACCGCTCATAAAGTGACGTCTGGTTGACGTTGATCTTTTCTGAATGATTGATTCAGCTGAACCAAGATCCTTTTTCTTTTTTTTTTCTTTTTTTTTTTTGAAATCATGCCATGAACGCGTTCTCGAGAGAAATTTATCTTTTCTGATATTGGAAATACTAGAATGTAGGTAAAATAGACGATTTTTAAGACCGACACCTACTGAATATATGTCATCGATTGAAAATGTCTGCCAACTTTCTGCGCATAAAACTTTTTTTCCTAATTTCGGGAACCAACTATACTGTCAATATATTTAGTTCGTGCGCATAAGATTTATTGCATTCGACATTAGATGCAGTTTTATTTTCATTTTTTTTTTTCAAAAACGCTATGCTTTTTTCTTTCTTTTTTTTTTCGAATTTAAAACCTTACTTAAGTTACTTTTATCCACAATGCGCGCTACAGTAGACTATAACGACGATAACTTCTACATAATATAACTCCATATTAATATTTATTCAAACGATATTCTTGTTGCTTTTATTATTGTTGTTGTTAAATGAATAATCCTATCAAAATACCGAGGACGTTCTTTGGTACCAGATGATCCACCCAACCTAAATAGACCTACCCCCCCCCCATTAACCAGCTAAAAAACTACAAAAGAAAAATATATAACTAAAATAACGGTAACTGTTTTAAGTGATGTCAACCTGTGGTGATAGTCTGCTTTTTACAAAATATTTTCTGTTTTACTTTCTCTTACAATGTTTTATTACTGCAATCATGTACAGTATTTTTACTCTTGTGATATCTTGCTTTATTTTCAGTTATACTACAAACTTGCTTTTTATATACAGTAATGTTTTCTTCTGTATCTAGGTATATGTGTTGATAGCTTCAAACGCTAAAAATCTTTTTTGTTGAAATGGGGGTGCGTTTAATATAACCGTACAACATTTTAAATTTTACGTGTTACTTTCAGTGGTAATTTTGACAAAAGTATGTTTTTAAAAAATAGCATTGTGGCTTCATGGATATAATACTGCAAACGAAACCCAAGGCCCTAACGGCGCGTAATCTGTACGTGACGTGTAGCCAGCGGAGAGGTGCTAATACGTCCCCAAATTAGTATTCGTCAATATTCTAGAAGACACATTACGAAAATGCTGTGAAAATATATATAAAACAGACGAAAAAAAGGAGTCAATGTATAATCTCATTTTTATTACAATTTCTCATTTTTATAAAGAACATATTTTATTTCCTTTTTCATTTAAGTATTTTAACAAAACAATGATTATAAAAATAATAATAATATAGCTGTGGTGAAAACGAAAATCAACGTAGCTGGCTTCGGTACAGATTAAATATTATGTTTACAAAATTTGAATCGGAGGGTATATATATATATATATATATATATATATATATATATATATATATATATATATATATATATATATATCCTATGTTTAAAGAAGATAACTTCGAAAATATTACTATTTTAGTAATTTCTGCACTGAAGATGTCAGGTAGCAGTATATTTATGATAATGGCAAAATTTTTCCAAGATGTTTACGAAGCTGGGAGGTGAGATCAGCACCGTGAAAGATAATACTTTGAAAAAATATATCTAAAGAACTTCATTTCAAAACCCGTTAATAACGATAAGAACAACAAAATAGTTCATATATATCGCCATTTTAAGCAGCATTACTAAACTAACAATGATATATAACTCTGCTTGAAATTAGAATAAGGTACTCTTTAGACAGGTTCGAACATTTCTCAGGGGATTTTCTTTACTTTTATTATGTTAATAGTGGCCTGTAATGTATGACTCGAAGTAAAACAGAAACACAACTTCGAGAACATTAAAATATAGAATTGCGGTAAGTCGAAAATCATTGAAGAAATTGAAGTAATTATCATCCTTAAATGTCTAAAGAATTCGGAAATCAATATTTTTCTACTTTATTAGTCCTTTATAATTGTCTTATTTTCTTAATTAAATTATTTTATTGCTTCGTTTCCCACTCCTCTTTAAACGAGAATTTACCTTGCTTTTAATTGGCTCTCTTAAATAAGTCCTTTGTTAAGCTTTCTGGGGTAAGAGAACAAAATAATACCATTATAGCATTTTAAAATAGGCTGTTTTTCATTTCGTTTACTCATAAAAAGTACCAATGAATACAACTTTAACGTAATATAGCATCTAAGCTTCAGCTTCCCTGTGTCTAATCCAAAGATATCTTCATGATAATTGTTCTGATGAACTTTCATTTTGGTACCTAAACTCTATGAATTTAAGCACAATACTAGATTGGCGGTAAGGTCTGATCTTCTTACAGGTGAAATGGTTAAATTTAACCGTCAGTTCTATGCTAACAGTTTTTTTTTCTCTCACACTTCTCGTTTGTGGAACTCTCTTCCGGTTCTATATTTTCCAGCTAACTTTGATCTTCAAAAATATAAATGCAATAATTCCTGTTCTTTTATTATTCTCTCACCTTAATTTTTTTTTCTCTCATTCTCTTAATCTCATTAACCACATGCGTATTAATACTAAAACTTGCTTAGGATGAAATTGTTAAAATAAATAAAATTGAAATTCTAAGTCTTGTTACAAATAGACTGATCCCAGTAGCCTTGAGATCTTCAAACTTATGCAAGAACAACATATATTTATATTTAAACAGTATGTTAAACATAATTCCAGGCTACGATATATTTTAAAATCCCAGACAGTATGTCATTCAAAAGAAAGCACATTAAAACACATTCAATGTTGTTCGAAGTTTTTATTATTATTACTCTAAAGAAGAGAAATAAAAGCAAGACATTTTGATTTTTAATCGTCCCTACAGTAAATTATTGTAATCATTATGGTGACATTACGACAATCCTATAAGTTGGCATTTTATTAGTCTAATAACAGTAATTTTGAAATAATCAATACATGTTTAATAGTTAAGACAGGAAAAAAGAGAAGATAAAAACGAGAATAACTTCGAATGTGCGTGTGACGTTATAGTTAACTTTGTTCTAAGATAAGTTAGTTTGATTTTGAAACTCTTAGAAGATTTCGACGAGATATTTTAAGGTGTTTCCTTTTAATAATCAAATAAGAAGCTAATAAAATAAAGCGAATTTGATTCACCTAGCCCTAATTATCAGTTATAAAAACAAATTAAATTCTAAAATTGAGTTTATTACGTAGGTTTTAGTTGAAAATGACTACCTTCTGAATACTGTGCAATCTAACATTCGTGCTAAAATTTAATAAACTCAAATTGTATGATCCAGAAAAGTGTCCTGTCTATTTTCGATTACTGATGATTGGCGATGTTAGCACTGTATACACTAAGTAAATAGCTGAACGTGAGCAGCTTTATTTTCTGTAAATCCACGGATTGTTTTCACTTTCTAACTTATGCTAAAATTTATAAGTGAATATTTTTTGTACCCCTCCATGTTCAGCGATTTATAATTACAAGTGATGCTGAATATATTTGCAGAACTGATCAGAAGTTCGAGATATTCATTGATCAGCATGTACCAGCTAAAATTCCTCGAGGACTGTATGAAAATTTGCATAAGCTTGTTAATACTTCCGGTTCTGTGAATCGACTTTTACCAGAGATCTTTTCACAGTAGTCAACAGATCACATTTCAGATTACTGTCTGAAAGTTATTGAAACCATTCATATACACACACACACACACACACACACACACACACACACACACACACACATATATATATATATATATATATATATATATATATATATATAAGCCGAAGCAGCCTTCCCTCTGTAAGCAGAAGGAATGGCTGCAGGGTCTAAATGTGATTTGTCTGGGATTTTCACTGCTCATTCACTGGGGGTATTTTCCTCTTTTAAGTCGTTCGTTATATATATTATATATATTCGTTTAAAATAAATAAATCATTTGTCGATTGGCTCTTATGAGCAAAGGATGATAACTGATTAGCTTTGTTTTGTTATATTTTTCATTTCACCACTTTACGGTGAGTAATATTTCTTTTCTTTATTCTTATACACACACAAACATACACTTCCTTTTATATATCTGTGTATGTATTTATACATACTTTTAAAATATCCGTTTTTAAAGCCCGAATAAAACTTTGTATGCCACAGATTATTTAAAATAAATAAATCATTTCATTTCCTTTTATCTCGCTTTCTATTTTTTCCTCTTTATTTTTTCTTTCCTTTCTTCTTTTCTTGAATTTTTCCTTTTTTATTTTCTTTCTTTTTCTTCTTTTCTTGGATTTTTCCTTTTTTATTTTTTATTTTCTTTCTTTTTCTTCTTTCCTTGGATTTTTCCATACTCTTTTGAAAAAAAAAGAAGACATGACAAAATAACAAAATAACAAAATTTTACTTTGTCATATTTTTCTTGTATCATTTACAATTTGCTTTTATTTTTCTCGTCTTCTTTCCATTTTTTTCATCCTCTCCATTTCTTTTCTATTATAAATATAGTCTTTCCTCACTTTCTTTTCCCCCTCCCACATTTGCCTCGTTGTTTTTTGTTTTGTTTTTGTTTTTTCATTTTCCCTTTTCTTCGGATATTTTTTCAATTTTTCATTCTTTTTCCTATATTCATTTATCTTCCTCTTCTTTCTGCTTTCTTTTTTTCTTCTTCCTTCTTTATTCTTAACACAAATTCTCTCACAGGCTTTCTCTCCAATTAACTTCTTTACTTCAAATATCTTCTTTTTTTTTTCGTTTATTTTTGTTTTTAATGAGTCTTCCTTAATTATTTCGCATGGATTTCAATGACTAAGTGAATGCGAAATCACAGATTATGTCATAAAATAGGTCAAGAAGGTTATGTCTGCATCCATCGTTCTCTTGAACAAATATGAAAAATGCAAAACCATTACCTTCATATTCCGTCTTTCATTTTCAGAAGTGCGTCTACTATTTTTCACACACGCTGTGATCATTTACCGTTACAGAATTTCTGTTCGATTATCTTAAAGAAATTGCTTCCGTCTTTTATAAGATTTTCCTCAATTTTAATTGTCTTAATAAAGAGACAAAAAGAATTATTGCCTGTTTATTAATTGTCTGCCATTACCATACAAAATAAGTTTCATCCTACCTCACTGGATTTTTCATGTTATTTCTCTCTTGCTTACTGTTTTCTTTTAATAACCTTCATACCTCAGGGAAAAGCGTTCCTTCTGGCATTAAAAACTGAACTCTTAAACTGACCTTCTTTTATAATTTCTCCGGCTTGATATTAAAGTCAGAAATTCTTCTGAAGTTGAATATCTGTATATCTCCATACACTTCTACCTCCCACACGTTGACATTTAAAGAGATTTTGATTAATTGGCAGTTGTAAGATTAACATGGCCATCATTTAAGACGTGAAATAAAATTTAAATGCATTTCTATGTTCTATTTTAAAGCTTGCAATTTTCAGCTGATCCATTATGGCGTTTACCGGTGTCTACTACTAAAATGCTATCAATATATTGGAATAAAAATTAAAAAGGGAAACAAGAAAAAATCTCGAATAAAACTATAAAAATGTAAATAATTAAAATATGAAAATTAGTTTCTTGTCATTTAATATTTTTCTATAAAAATATTTTAAGTGACGAGACGATACAGGAATAAACAGGAATCACCTATCCATAAGACCTTTTTTCCGTTACCAGCACGCTTATTGGGACTCATTCGTGGATTTTCTTCGTGACACCCCAACCCTTCAACCTTCCAATTGAAAATTCCACCACTGAAGTTTCTTCTTGAGTCAAAGCCGGTATGGACGCTTTCATCTCTTCTTGGAAATACCCGATGAAACGGTAATCGCTGCATAGCCTATAAAACTTTTTGTTCCAGTAACTACTGATGTCTTTGTAATATGGTACTAAATAAGTTCAAGGTCTCTATTCCACGCTCTCTTCAATTGATTTGAAGTGTTATCATCCTCTGCTGATAAAGCCGAATGCTTTGCCCGTAAATTCTCTTTAAACTCAACTCTTGACTCATTAGGAGTATTCCTGCCTAACTTCCCACTTAGAACTGGAACTCTGTTGAGTGATTTGCATATAATCCCTCTCACAGTTTCTGTTATCACCTCTAAACTTGATCCCTAACAAATCATGCAGATCCGATGGAATCCCTGTAAGTCATGTGCTCCCGAACTAGTTCCTGTTCTCTCTAAACTGTATAATAAATGCCTCACTGCCTCCCGCTTTCCTGTCTGCTGGAAGTCATTGTCTGTTGTTCTAGTTTTTTAAGAACTCTAGTAAACAATCTGACCCATCCAACTATCGGTCTGTTAGCCATCTGCCTCTTCTTTGGAAACTCCTAGAAGCCTTTATCAACTGAATTGGTTCATTATCACTCATTGCAGGGCCTTTTTTCAGTCAATCAATACGGCTTTCGTTCTTCCGTGTCAACTTCTCTACATCAATCATGTGAGAGACCCCTCTCTGCCTTCCATCAGCATTATTGATGCTATCCTCCCCCCACCCCACCCCCAAAAAAGTGAATTCATTGCGCCTCCTCGGGATAACGTTCTCAGCTGACATGAGGGAGGGAGACTACATTAAATCTATTGCTAGGTCACTGCTAAGAAAGTCGATTCACTGTGTCGGGCGAGATAATTTTTCTCTCTGGAATCTATCTTGCATATCTCTAAGTCCGTCGTTCAACTATGCTTAAAATATTGCTGTCATATATGATCCAGTCCCCCTGCTATTTTCCTTGAGATCCTTGAAAAGATCCAAAGAAGTAATATTTTTGGTCCCGATCTGGCAGGCTCGGCTTCAGCCACTTTCTCACCTCCGTAAGGTTGCTTCTCTCTGCCTTTTTTTTTTTACAAATGTTTTCATGATAATTGTTCAGACGACATCTTCACTATGGTACCTAGACTGTATAAATTTAAGCGCAATACTAGTTTAAACGCTTGCAGATTAAAATTGTCTGGATAGCAATGTAAATCGCTATCTACTGTCCTCCTGATTGCTCTTTTCTCTTTGTGCCCATTACTAACGTTTCTGTTTCTAATTCCTTCACACACTGTAAACCCTTGCGTGCTAGTGGCCGTACTGCCTTACTTGGGGTGATACCGATTAATAAAAAAAATACTAAATGACACTAGCAAGATTTTGTGGCAAATAGAAAATAACAGAAAGCGAAAGGGATAGAACGAATAGAAGGATAAAAAGTGGAAATAATTATGTTCGAAAGATTAAACACGACATTTAACAACAAACGCGTGTACACACTTCTAGATATGCATTTATTCACGTGAGATGTTAAAATTGCTTTTTCTTGCACTATAAGAAAATAAAACCTATTGTAAATTACCCGCGATCTTTGTCAACTCTAATCAATCCTCTCACGCTTAAAATATCTGCTTAATCCAAAAACATGTAAGCAATTTGAAAATCTTCATTCACACTGCAATTTACTTCACAATTGCGACAATTCGCCATTTATGTTTTTAAAATGAAAGGATAGCAAGAAAGATTCCTCACGATCTATGCATAGTTTTCATTTCTTGGCTAATATCAAGGCAAATACACGGTTAAGAAATAAGCAATCCATTTGTACAATTCAGATCCAGAATCAAATTTGAACAGATTTATTGTAGAATCGATTCACAATATTTGATAATTTTCGTACCTGAGATTAACTGCCCAAGAATTTTGGTAGGATGCATTTATTGCATGTTAAAACTGCTTGCTATTGTTTAAATTGATAAGATTGTATACTGAAATTGCATTTTTTCTCAAGCATTTTTGGAAACGGCTTAATAGTCAATAATGCTGTTTTTGTTATTTTCTTTTTAACTTCCTAAATTAAATAGAATTCAAATATATTGTTTTAAAGTCATGAATTTCTCATACTTCATCAAATATCTGTTTTGACGTCCGCGATTATTTCAGCTTATATTTTGTTTAGTGGCGAATGTAGATTTTACAACACTCCCTAAATTCCCATACCTTTCTAATCTGGACATGCATTATAAGGTCTGTGTGTGTGTTCTGATCAATTTCTCCATAAGATCGAACTCTTTTTAAAGATGTAAATGTCAGCCAATGTCGAGACGTCATGACACGGAGGAAATTCATCTACAAAAGACATTCTTTGAAATCAATCGATCGCACCAGCCACTTCCTCACCTAAAGCTTCAACAGGCGGAATGTAGTAGACCCCTTCACCCCCCCCCCAAATCCTCTACAGAATTCAATCGTAACAGTACGGCATCACCTCAACATTAATTTCACTTCAGCTTCTGAAGGCTGATGGGTGGGAAGAAGCATTGACAAAAACAACTTTCAAATAATGTAATGTTTTCTGCAACACTTCAATGAATTTAATGCTTCAATCATGGAATGTACTTTTTCATATTTTTTTCGACTCCTTTTTCTGAAGTTGAAATCAGAATCCTTGCTTCCTTTCTCCTCATTTCTTTATTATTATTATTCCTCTTTCTCGTTTTCAAAATCTGTCTTCCACTTTCCATTATTATTTGATTTCGGTCAGTCTGTGTCTCCTTCCTAAACTAAATAATAAAACGATCACTTATTTCCACAACTGTTTTTGGTTCCCCAGTGACAAGCAAGAACATCTCGGAAGCTGCTCGATGAGGATTTATATTTTAGTAAAGTTAAAGTACATAAACTTACTCTCCACATCTTCTATCTGTATTGCTCCCTAAAACTATCCTATTAAACGTTTCTCTTTAGATTCGATATCAATAAGAAAATGCAACGCAAATCTTACTTTATCAGTCAACAAAATTTGTTTTGTTTTTTATCAGTAGAATTTCTTATGTTTGGTCAGGTTTTGCAAAGTGAATCGGTATTTGAATTCTAATTAAATTTACAGGTAAGTCTATATGTTGAATATTTCGAAACAGGTCTGAGGTGGGGGTTAAAAAGTTCCCGCCACGATTCACTTTCAAGAATTATTTTGTCACTGTAGCTGAAAGGCGTTCTTTTCTAAAGGGGCAACTACATGAATACTCCAAGGTTCTTGTAGACCTTTTTTTATTTCTGATAATTTATTGATGTCAACGGAAAGTGTAGAATGTTTAAGGTAAACCAAAGTTGTCGGTTAAGTGAATGTTGAAATGTTTCAATTTTGGGCAGAAACGATATCAAATGGATAAGTTAAGTTTGCTGCTTTTTTTAACGATCTTGTGATAATCATTTGAATGAAATATCATTGTTAATAAAACATGGTTACGTCATTAAGATCCGGAGACCTAAAAACAGTCTATTCGGTGGAGGTATTCGGGACTTCTACAGCCGAAGAAATTAAAATGTCGTCGGGAAATATCACCACAGTTTTCTGAGGACAGATAAAGGTATATTGAATATTATATTCTAATTTCTCGTGTTAGTTAAAGATGTTGAAAGAAAAAAAATCAAGGGAAACTGGAAATGCGTTTTCTTATTGCAGAATACAATACACTTGCTCAAACGGCTAACAAGATGATGGATGTTTTGAAGAATTTCGTGTTTCAGTGCATAAATTATCTCCCAAATTGTCTATGCACTGAAAGTACTAAATCTTTCTACATTTGATTATTTCCTGCTTCTATACATTAAAAGGAAATTTACGAATAATCTGGAATGAATGCAGTAACAGAGTAGAATTTCAATGACCAAATAACAAAATTATTGAAGAGATTAATTCTTCAAATAAAAATTTTTAATTTCAAATGTTTATAATGCATGCTTCCCTTCCTGGTCAAATTGGGAACTTTTCGGCATTTTCGTATTTACTAAGCTTTATAAGATAAAAGACTATACTCAAAAAGACACTATCTTCATATTTACGACGCTTAACTTAGTACGAAACAAATTCCTAACTCGAGAAGAAACGATCTTATGAACACGCCTAGGACTTTCTGATATGACAATTTGATTGGCAAATAAGCAAATTTTCTATAAATTGATATAAATACTGAGATGCAATAAGAATCCATAATAAATTACTTGTGTAGGATGAATCTGTGCAAATTATACATTACTTACTGGCCTATGTAAAGTGATAAAGTAGCAAATGGTATGTAAGTTATTAGAAGTAGTTTGTGATTTTAAACATTGCAAACGAATAAAAATATAACAAATATATTAGAGTTATAAAAAGAAATAAGCGAAAGTATTGTTTGTTTTTAACAATCCTTGTTTTCTTCCTTAATGTAAAAATATTTTAACTCGCTGACTTTTACTTCCACAATTCTTTCTAGTTTAATACTTTTTGCTCCTTTATGCTAAAAGTAGTAGGCGATAGCCGATGAAACATGAGCATCATGATTTTGAACTATCGCCAATTAGGCATCGAAATGCGTGCTCGCAATGTTTTTCCTTTATTTTCCTCAACTTGTTCAATTTATTTATCGTATGTTCCGGTGAATATATACAACATTTAAAATGTTTTTAACCATTTCAATTAGAATATTGTTAATCAAGAAGATGACAATTTTGATGTGATCGTTCAAAATGGTTGTGCGGATTCGTTGTATCAATTATGCATTTCTGTTTTAATAAACAATTATATTCTTCTCGCCACATCTTTGTTTCTCTCTTTCACTTACTCCCAATTTCACTCATCCTCTCCGTTAATCTCTCCTTCTTTCACCCCTTCTTTCTTAATCCGTCTTTCTTTCACTCACTCTCTCTTTCACATACCATTTCTATCTATATTCTCTATTTGTTTCTTTCTTTCTCACTACTCATTCTCTCTATTCTCTTACGTCTGTTTCTTTTCCTATCGTTTTCGTACTCATTTAATGGGAATATGTCTATGTTGCCCATTTCTTTTACTTTCTTTAGTATTCTTTTCCTGTACATAAATATACTAATATCAACACAACAAAAATTCTCTTTTTTTCTATGGCTTATGTATTCATTTTGTCGACGACTGTTTTGTTGTAATAATTAAAAAAATGGTTTTGAAGTGATTTCATTAAAGCTATTGCAACAGCGCAATTCGAATTCGCAGTGAAACCATCTATTTAATTTCTGCATCATAAACAGCTGTTTAACAAGGATAAAAAAAAAGATTAATTTTAGTTACTATTAATTACTTGTATTCTGACTGAAAATAACATTGCTTTATATCTAGTGACAATTCCTGTCAATTCCTGTGCAATAAAGCATTTTCTTTATTTTACTCAAGTTCAATTTCAAACAGATTATCTATTTTCTCGCACTTCTAGAAATGGGTTTAATATTGTACAGTGCAATTAAGCATCCGTTCTACATCATAAAAAAAATAATTTAATATAAAAAGATCGATGTTTAAAATAAAAAATTATAACCATTTGCAAAATAGTTCTTACTTTCGAAAGTTTTCTTTTACTGTTTTAATTTTTTATGAAATAATGAAACAGTCTCCATTTTAATTTTCCCAACACTTTCCAAAGACGTCTTGGTTCTAATATTTCCCTTTTAAACTTTTATTAAGATTTTACTCGGCCATAATCAATGTCATCCATTTTTTTTCTCATAAGTATACAAAAATTCACTCAAGTTCAAATTTCGCAGTATTTACTAACGTTTACTGGATTTATTCGTTCATTATTTAGCAATTGAAATATACCATAATCTAATTATTATAATCTAAAATCGTATTATAAAACATAATATAGTCGTAGAATATAATTATACAACAAAATTAAACATTGTATCTCGGAATTTCACCAGTAATATTTTTCTTTCGTTCGTTAACTCTATTTTAGCGTGCAGATCTTCAATTTGTTTCATTGAATATTTTGATTTTCTTTGAAAATTTGAGAATGATCCAACATAACGATCGAACATTTATTTTTCTCTCTCCTTTCTCTTGATAATCAACGTTCGCTTTTTCTTTCTTATTGGCTTTTCACATCAATAATTACCTTAATTTCTATGGTTTGTGGTTAGAGTGGTTTAATAGCTGAGAAAATGGTATCAAAATAAGAAATAATTAAAATAAAGTACAGAAATAATAGCAGGTCAAAAATGGTATTTAAATTCCAGTGATAAACAGTTGTTGGCAAAGACTAGAAAAGTAAAGAAGAATGACGATAGGCAACTATTAACATTGCCTAGGGAATAGCGTTAGTGTTTAATGCACATGCTCTGAATTAATGTCATTCATACATAGGCCTATAAGATTGGGGACTGAAAAGTTCTCGTCCCTACATACTTTCCAAGATCTGAATGGCATTAAATACATAACACAAATTCTGTTTCGGAAGCTGGCTTTCCTTTTGTCACCGAAATGAAATCTCAAACATTTTTATTTTATTCAGTTTAAACAAAATTACAAGTTAATTGCATTGCTTTTTTGTCCTTAGCTTTTTTTCGTTTTTTTAATTTAATTTTCTTTCTCGTTTCCTCCGAAGATATTGACCTCATTTTTCACACCTAATAAACTCTATACTTTCGTGTTTTTCTTAATTCAACAAATCCTTGCCATATATATATATATCAATTCCAGAAGTGTATCATAAAAGGATGTCCTCAATCATATTAATATCAATGGTTGCTGCAAGTTCCAGTCTCTGAGTGGGCATTAGGTCCTTACTTTTTGCATTCATACTGCTGTTAACTGCCGTTAAGTATATACTAAGGAGTCAATCATAAACAAAAGATTCAAAATATGTTATATTTACTAAGATATAATAATGAAAATAAATTCTTCAGCTGATCAAGTAATTCTGTCATTCTCATATTTATAACTATTTAAACTAATGTCAGAATCAAGAAAAGGATGGTAAAATAATCATTATTTCGACCATGTAATTATCACTATTCTTCTTTATATTTATTAGCCTTATTAAAAGAGTTATTATTAAACGAATTATTATTAAAAGCGTCATTATTAAAGAGTTATTGCAAATGACCATGAAATAGTGACACTGTTGTTCCGATTCATTTTTCCAGCAGTTAGATAAATCAACCAGATTAAAATAAACACACCTAAGCAACAAAATTTTAATGTCTGACGAAGCTCTTTTATCTATCTTCATCTTTTAACCATTTCTTCCTACTTTTACAGTCGATTCCATTTGCTTACTTTTTTTTTATTTTTTATGCAAAAAATAAATGGGAAGTCAATTTCTTTGATTTCTTTGAAATGAAAAATCAGCAAAATCAACATTACACATGTTAATCAATTATTATTTGCATTCGTGATTGTGTTTATCAATTAACTAATCTTATAAATTTTTCTTTTTAAATTCTAAACAAGTGTCACCGACGCTTTTAATAGGCTTAATAAACAGTCATGTAAGCATAAGCATTGTTGACTCAAGTTCAACCCAATGAATAGTTATTTCGACCATCGGAAAGATTTTTCATTTGCAGTCAGCTAATAAGATTTTCGATCTAAATATTCACGTAGCTTTTTGTTATAGCTCATCATACAAATATATTGTTTATTTACACCATCATGGTCGATACTTACGAAAGAGTGTTAAAACTATATGGTTAGTTTCGCTAGTCATTACATTGTAATAAAAAAGGTGTAATTTCTGGGAATGCATAAAACTGGTGCAAGATTACCCATACGCAAACTAAATTAACAGTGCATGCACTGGTAGTTAGTTTGTAGTTTCCAAGTTCTTAGATTGGTCGCCATGATCCCGTGGGTTGCTCCTTGACTTTCCCAGATATCAGCTTACTTGGTATTTACTTGTCGAAGTACTTACAGGGCATTATGTACCAGGAAAATAATAAGAAACCTGATTTCCCTAAAGGAACTCATTAAATATACAATTATCAGATGTGTTCACCACAAGTGGGAAAATGTCTGAATTTAATTTGAAAGTAATGAAAATCATGTAGAGAATATTTTGTGAATAAGGTTAGTTTACTCTCTTAATCGATGGAAACCTTTGGATTATTCTATCTTCATAGAATATAGTGAATATATCGATTTGGTTATTAGGCAATAGCAGGAAAGCTTCTCTCGTGGATTGCTGAAGTAAAATATGGGTCGGCCAAAAAGTAATACCTGTTTTTCTTTAATTACAACATATTTAAATGTAAAAGTACACAAAGATAACCAAACACACAAGACTCAGAATTTCAAATCTAGTCCTCGAATTAATCTCCTTCCTTCTCAATTGTGGTATTTCACCTTTGAATGACGACATGTATACTCTCCAAGTAGGCTGTTTTCTAAATGCCTGCTTCAAGTTGTACATCTCCAAAATCTCTTGTAATCACCCTATGCAGTAATCACCCTATGCAGTAATCACCCTATGCATCTTCATGGAGGCTGTCAACATTTTAAGAACTGACATGACATAGATGTTTGAGTATTCAAGAGATTGCACTAAACTGAAGGCACTGCTATGGTTCACCTGAAGGCTTTCACAGTTTTGCAATCTGTCAGCTGTAATGACAGTGTCAGTCTCTGTTTTACTCATTTACGTCAGTAGCTGGCTTTTCATTAAGGTCAATTTCTCTCTTCTCTCTCTGAGATTGCCATTAAATCTATTGACCCATCTTTGTAATGTGCTTACATTAAGTGCAGCATTTCCATAAATATTCACTAATCTCCTGTGAATATTGTCAGCACTTTTCTTTTCAAAAACAAAAGTATGTGACAGCTCGACATGTATATAGACGGTCATCAATTTTGAGAGGCTTATAATTAGGAAAAGAGAATGTTGCTTTGTGTTTGTTTTTATACTTCTAGATATTTTGATTTGTAGCCAAAAGAACCCTAGGAATGTTAATTAATACTTTTAAGATTAAATATAACAGGCATTTATTTTTGACAGCATTTCGTATCTCATTTTTTACTGTGTTTTCATCAGGGATTTTTTTCTTCTTACAACATGCAATGTCACAAGCAAACATTTTACTATTGTCTATTTTTTATTAACTCTCAGAATCGAATTGTTATTATTAAATACTCCTGCGTCCATAGAAGCCAGCGGGCAGAAACAGCAGACATTTCCACTCATTCATTGGCTGTACAAATGTAGAAAAAGATATGAGAAGGAATATACAAAGTTATGCGAGCATTCGAAGTCACGCACACAAAGATACGTGGTTGTCAAAACGAGAATAGTTTTAAAATTTAAAAATTATCTTGGAGATTGGATGGTCAATTTAACAGCATTTTCCACGATCGCTCTACTGTTTTAGGTTAGAACCGATTCTGAGAGAGTGAGGCAACCGTCACCGCGCGAAGTAATATTAGCTAAAGGGGAATGTATCATGTAATTTAATCATTTATAACGGGTATATCGAAGTGGAGGCGACTGGAAGGCAAATAACAAATTAATCATAACCAATCGCATGGATCCCCCCCTTTCAGTTTAGTGATGTATCAACATTTTAAAGTGTGGCTTATACAAAATCTGGGCAGTTGTGTGATTTGCATCAACCCTTGATTGTTCAGCAGTTGTCTTTTCCTTTCGCTGGCAACAAATCTAATATCGACACTTTTTCTAAAAGAGGAAAACGGCGCGCTATGTTTCCAGTGTCTGTAGAAAGAGGCTTAAAAATTGTCTGTTTCAAACAAATTAATCAATGCAATAACTTGGAATATGCTTTTCGGTATTGTCTCGCAATCCATCAGCTTTGGGATCACATTCAAACTCTAGCAATTCGCTTGTTGCCCGACCATTTCTTGCCGCGGAAATGAGTAGCAATGTTATCTCCGGAGAACGAGCCAAAATGGATGTTGATTCTCACTCTTAGCTGCGACTGAAACATTAAGACGATGCGATTTCAAAGAGACTGTTCTCATGACAGCTTGTCTACGAGTTAAGATCAGATGTGATAAGGAAGATTTCTGCGAAATGTGATTGCAAGTAACGAGCCTGATTTGCATAAATGGCAACAGTTGAATTTGTTTACTCTAGAAAATATGTGTCGTAAAAAATAAATTATTCTTATCCATTCCTCATTAAAGCATAAACTATTAATAAAATAATTTGAATGAATAAAGCATCCTGTCGCTTTTAAAAAGGTATGTACTAAAATTTCCACATTTACCTTCATAAAGTTCCTCAGGAGATGAAAATGCGTTGGTAAAGAAGTTTTCCTTTCGTTTTTTTTTATTTATATTGTTTTTACAGATACTTATATCCGAATTTTGAATACACACAGATATATATATATATATATATATATATATATATATATATATATAGAGAGAGAGAGAGAGAGAGAGAGAGAGAGCTATTCTAGAAGTTAAACAAATGTAATGAGTATTTCCATTGACGATATAAAATTGCCTTCTTGTAAAGAAAAAATTGCTGTAAAATTTTTCAGATTTTAAATTGAAATACTTCTGAGCAAATTACAAATGGTCGTCGATGAAATGTCGAGCACACACGAAAACATTTGTCAGGCAACAAAAGTATTAAAAGGAAAACTACAGGATTCTTTCCGCATTTGGAGTATAATTTCACTATTGATGTATCGAATGTATTAACTTCAAACTTTCTTTTTTTTTATAAGTACATATTATTATAAGGTTTCTTACTGATTTATGCAGTACTTTTAAGTAGAAATTTCTATCCAAATAACTTTGTATGTGTTTATACAAAAGAGATAAGGCATAAAAAGAAAAATGTAAAAAGGTAAAAAGATACTCTTAAAAAATGCTGTTAAGGTCGAAAATAATTTGAGACAGTTTGGTTTTGAGACAATAATCTCATTAAACGTCGTTAAAGATCTTATAGAATTTCCAAAATCCCGCCATAGACCCGAACATACGATTGTCAGAAGAAACAACATCATGACGTTGTGCGTAGTTAAACTTCGATTTTTTTTCCATGAAAGAAGCATTACTTCAAATAAACAAGTTACATAATAAGTCTATTGATCAATACGAGTTATTTTTCTTCAAAGGGCTATCCATTCTGTCAAAGCTGTTCATTGTTGAGGTTTGAGTTCGATCATCTGGCACGATTTGAAAATGGAGGATTTTCTCGAAATTCCACCAAATAACAATCAGCATTCATTTTCCATGTCTCCCAAGGTCTATCTGCATTTTGTAAGTAAACCCACATTTCATTGCACGTACGTGTGTATATCTTATGGATTTTCAAAAAAATTCTATAAATATCTAATAGTTTTGATTTATATTTCGGAAAATTTATTAGGAACCCTTAGAGACCTTCTGTATGTTTTTTTTTTTTAAGATAGTGCAATATTCTACGTATGATATCTGATTCAAATCTTTTTTAAGGTGTCGGTAGTCGAGTTCTCATTTTTTAAACATTACAATTGACGATCGTTCATTTCAAGGCTTTATTTTAAGCAACTAGTTTCAGGAGAGTTTTGTATGATATTCTTTCATTTTCTCTCACTTTGCTGAACTCTTTATATATAAGTTGTGTGTGAGGAGGTGTTAAAGGTCACAGCCCGACCCACTTACACAAATGATCAATAAGTCCGATGGAAAAACATAACCTTGTCTTACATCCCTTTCCTATTTTTCTGTGCATACTCAATTCATTTTGTATCCGTCTGCAGATGATTTACTCTTAGTTCTGAAGTTTTCTAGTAATTTTTCTCAAATGGGTCAAAGCTTACCTCGGAGTTCAAACAATTCTTTGTGACGTACTTCATCAAACGCTTTTGTATAATCTATAAAACATATATACATCCTTTTACATTTGTATTGCTCCTTGATATTATTCAGAGCATAAATGTCGCATTCCTTGTCTCAGTTGATTTAACGAAACTGCACAATTCCTGTCCTACTTCTGATCTAATTTTTCTGAATTCAACAGAATTCCGATGATAAATTTCGTCATGTGGCTCCTTCGGCTAATGGTCTTATAGAGTTTGCATTTTTGCTCCTGTATATTAGACTGAGCAATGAAAATTTATCTACTTAGCTCATTTGGCATATAGCTGTCGTATATTTTATTTATTTTTTTTGTAATTCTATGCCAACATCTTAATTCAGCCGGTCAGCCATGCGTGATACATGCTTAGGTGATTATGTATCTTTCGATAAATGACTGACGAGGCAGATTTTTTCCCGCAGTAGGTTGCCATTACTTTTTGTCTTTTCTTTCAAGGCAACAGGTCTACATTAGATGTGATATCCACTCCTTTTTTTCCTTGTCTTTTTTCTGTCCTGCTATATACCCATAGCTGGTGGGGAGAAGAAGAGAATTCTTTCCCAAGTGCATTAGCACTTAAGTGAAATTAATGGATTCGACTGGAATTCGAACTCGGCTCCCTGATTCCTCAATCCGAGCCGCTATTCACTACTCCACCGTGCCTCCTAGCATCTCTATTACAATTCCATTTGGTCCTGTTTCATTTTGGTCAGTGTTGATTTCAATTCAGAATGAAAAATATTAATATTTCTTGTCCACCGTTTTATTTGTTCCATCCTTTAAGTATTTTTATTTCTCTCTTATCAACGCGCCCCACTTTTTGAGATAATGCATCTTGTCGAGGAGTATGTCTTTTGTTCTGTTATGTCTCTTATTCTATAACGCATATCTCTTATCTATGAAGCTTGTTCTTTCTGCCACTGCTTAATTTTCGTTGAATCATTCCTCTTTGGCATGCTTGATTTTGTTTCTTTATTTTTTTGTAATGTGCAAGTTCTGTACTATACATTTGCAATATTTGCTGTCTTTTTAATCGGATTGAGAATTACATGTGATATGCACTCCTTTTTCTCCTTGTCTATTTTCTTCTGGAAGAATGATTTCATTAACTGATGTTACTAAAGCTTCTCTTAATGTGTCTCACTTTTAATTTCTTCGTTGTATCTGCTTTAAATGCTATCAGTCATTCTGTACTATGGGATGAATAGCAGCCATATATCATTACATTGCAACTTCCATATTTCATAGTTGAGCTAGTGTTCTCTTTTGAATTCTTCTTTCTTTAGATTTGAATTGAGGCCAAATAATTCTCTTTTGGTTTCATCATACCAAAGAATATTATTCGAATAGGTATCTGGTTTAGCTAAAGACGCCAGCAAATTTCAGACACTTTCAGGGGTGACATCTTCAGAAGCAGTCTTTTTCACGTTCTACAATATTGCATGTTGTCCTGACATATAGTATAACTATTGTCCTTACTACTTGGATATCTTTTGGCAACTATATAGGAGTAATTCTCAGATACTGCTTCATTATTCTTACAAGCCTACAATTTCAGCATATCTGGAAATCTTTCGAGAGGTATCATATTGTCAAGTCATATTCCTTCCACCTATAAAAACTCTTGAACCACGACTGAGATTTGTAGTTCTTTACTGAGTACTCTGTAATTCTTACGGTTATAATAAAGACTAACTACAATATCTGTGAGGGACGTAGAATGTTCATTAATTTTCAACATTATGGCTGCTACTAGGATGACATCCTGTGGACTATCTATTGCTTATATATAACATTTTCAAATAACCTACAGCTGTTTAGACCCAACTACCTAGAAATTTACATGTCTCCAGCACTATTAGTTTACGTTTTTATGAATGAATATTAAGTACTTTTTTGCTTCATCTTTTTAAAATATTTTTTGTAATTTAAATGTAAATGTATTTGTTAAAATTGTAGCTCAAGTTTGCTATTATAAAAATGAAATCTATATGTGGTGCAATTTTGTGGGGATTAGCATTATACATATAAGTAAATAATGCAATAAACTTTTCTTTTGTAGCGTGTATTGAATACATATTTTCCCCACTGTACTCGTAAATGTTTTGATAGCTATCATGTCAACATACTGAATACCTCACATTAGCCAATAAAAGTATTTTAAACATAATAATGATACAAATTTATATAACTACGCCTTGAATCAAATTGATACACTGCTTTGATTCCACGCAAAATTGAATAAATTATTTCCAAATATGTCAAAATAATTAAAACTTTTACTACCGAAAAAACAAAGTAAAACTATAGAAATAAAAAAATATAATTAGAAAGAAAAGGAAAAGAAAAAGGAAATATACTCGCACAGTTATTAAAAACCAAATAAAATTGGAAGCGATAATTATGCAAAAATTAAATGGCTATTTTATACGATGTCAAAATGTTAGACGAATCATCAATTAATTTTCAATTGTTCACTTGACTTCCAACAATATTTCATTTGTATTCAAAACTAGAAAATTGAAATCTTTGTGCATTTTTTTAAAATTACATCAAAATGTTTTCTCTTATTTCAAAATTCATTGATATTTTTGTTTTCTTTGGCTTTCTCGATGTCATTCATGGAAATCGATTAAAGTAGCTCTGACCTTTGGAATAATAAATACAGAATATTTTTAAGTATAAAAAAGGGACACTGTACATTTGAATTTTATTGAAAATCTAAATATACACTGTCCTTTTTTTGTTATAATCAAACATTTATGATTTTATCACAAGATAAATATATACGGACTCACTAAACCAATCACCACTACTGACAAGGTATAAAAATTCCGAATTTGCATTCATTCTCCCTGAAGATAATTTCAATGTTTGTGGGTGAGAGATGATGGTTCAATGTGTTTCAATTGTACTAAAGGTTATTCATATCAAAATATACTATTGCTAATGTAAATAATATAAAAATGTAAATATTATAAAGATGTTTTAAATGTGACTTCAGTAAATTTTGTGTTAGTTCTAAGGTCGTACGTATAGGTCTCTGAAATCTAAAAAACCTAATCAGGAATTAGCATACGAGCTGTGACTTCAGAGTAGAATGACAACAGATATCCTATCCTATACCCGGCTTTTTGCGTTCGTTTGTTGTTTGTGTCTTTTTTTAATTATGTATGTCATTTCCTTTTTCTAGTCATCATATTTATTCTGTCATACGTAATTTCTTTCGATATTGATTTCGGAATTTCCATCATGTCTCGTATCAATCACTTGTTTCGTTCAGAGGCATCATCTCACATCTGCAGTTTGGCGTTTCTTCAATTGTTAATTTTAAGATGGCTGTTGCTAACAACTGAATCAAACGAATCACTCATCCTTTAAATTAAGTTGTTGGCTACAAGGGATGTGCAACTTTAGATTGATTATTCAATTTATGAAGGGTTTTGTCAGCAGTAATTATTATGCAATGACCACAGATGTTTGGTGATTAATTCGAATTGCATCCATCTTACTTTTTTATTTTGCAATGAGAACAAATTTATTGATAAAAATGAATTATACTTCTCTGAAAATGATCTTTAAGTGGCAAAGAGGAACAACAATAAAGACCTTTCAAAGAATTTTCTTTTACTGTTGGAATTTGATTTCTTTAATAGGAAATTATATCTCAACCTGTCTTTTGCTTTTACAATTGAGAAACTTTTCTGATTTTCAACCAAAAGCTCTTGGAAATTTTCGAGTTAATCCCTCCGTCTATATTGGAATCCTTTGATGACAATGATAATATATATATATATATATATATATATATATATATATATATATATATATATATATATATATATAAATGAACATTGAAGTCAACACTCAGAGGTGACAGACTGTTTCATGCTAAACAAAATTGTCAGGCCACATGCGTTGTGTTTTTTTCTCGACTATTTATATATAGGTCAGGTCAGCGGTGCATTGCCACACTGCATCATTGACCAGACTTCACCGTTTTTACGTAGTGCATGATAGACTCTTTCCGCGATTATCGTTAGTACATCAGCAATTGACCTGGAAAAACAAAAATCGTATTGCTTGTCTAAGAAAAGGCCCTACGATGAGTGATTTCAGCATTGATTAAGGCCTCTAGTAATTTCCCAAACAGAGATCGAAGGCTAATAGGCCGGTAGTTGGATGGATCGGACGATTCACCAGAGTTCTTAAAAACTGGAACAACAGATGATGATTTCCAGTAGGCACGAAATCGGGAGGCGGCGAGATATTTATTATACAGTTTAGAGAGAACAGGAGCCAATTCGGAAGCACACTTCTTAATGACTATTACAGGGATATCATCGGGTCCACATATTTTGTCCGTCCTGGGTATGAAAATAATCTACATCCGCGTCCTGGGTATCAGAAATGAATTTTTGAAGAAAAGTTATTACCAGCAATACATTATTATCAGCAATACATTACTGAAAAAAAAATTACCAGCAATACATTATTACCAGCAATACATTTTTGAAAAAAAATTACCAGCGACACATTTTTGAAGAAAAATTATTACCAGAAATAGATTTTTGTAGGAAAAAATATTACCGGCAATACATTTTTGAATTACCAGCAATAAAAATTTTGTCGACATTAAATAACCCATTGAGGTTGATATGCAGTAAAACAAACCTAACCAAACCAAACCACATGTTTTGTGTTGATCAATTTTAGAGATGATAGCAGAAAGCATAGAAGGGGGTTATATGTTCATATCACTCAAAAGAGACTCAGTTCTAAGTGGGAAGTTAGGCAGGGATACTCCAGATGAGTCAAGAGTAAAGTTTGAGGAGAATTTACAGCAAAGAATGATAACACCTCAAATCGATTGAAGAGGGGGGAATAGTTTACTTATTTACTTTTACTTATTTAGCACTCAATTACATAGACGCCAATGATCACAGGAGCCAGATTTAAGTTTTAGTATGCAAGTCAATGTTTTCTTAATTAAATTGGCATTAACTAACCGATGATACATCTATATTTATGATAAACATGCTAAATGAATTTCAGATTGATTTTATTATAAGCATTTTATTATGAAACTATAGGATTGTTCATCATAGTGTAAATAAATATAATATTATGACTATTTACATTTTTAAATTTTACATATGTAAAGATTGCTAAGGGTTGTAAGAAAGATATCAGCTCAAATGGGAACTAAAGTATTGGAAAATTGTTGGGTGATGGAAATAGGAACACATCAATGAAAACAAATTGCAAAAAGATTGGTCAAGTAACAAAAATTAATTGCTTTAGAATGTCACAAAAAGTGATTCGATAAACATTAAATGGAAAAAGAAAATTGAATTGACCAGGGAAATAATATTTGAAGTTAGTGTTTTAAATTTAATCAAAAGAAAAAAGATGCAGAATATTAAGAACATTGGCTAAAGACATGAAAGCAAACAGACGGCCACCAGACCTTTAAGTAGACGTCCGCCATAAAAAGATACGTGTAAGATGGTGAAGAATTACATGAAAACTAATTTGACAACCGTAATCTTTAGTGGTAAATGTCGAGAAATACTGAATGATTAAATGCCTAGGTGAGAAGTCGGGGCCCAACAAAATGTCACATGATTTTGAAGTAATGTTTTGGCCTTGTATTGTGGGCACTAAAGTTATAGGGTTCTTTAAAGTTTATAAAGATAAAGGCATAAAATTATAAGTTATAAGGTATAGATAAGAGAACAAAAAGCTTTAAGCTAATGAATATATTCAATCAAGACAATGTTGTTGCTCATTCTACAATGACTATAAACTGCTGAAAATGTGAATTTCGATAGTAGTAAAGTTAACGTCAATTAATGAAAGACTAATGAAGATTCTAGAATATCAAGCCATAGATTTTAACAAGTAAGGTAATAAAATAATTTATTTAGATATATGGGATATTATGTTAATTAAATAGTTCTATAGTCGATATCTCTTGGTTTTATTTATAAAAATGCATTTTGTTTGGATAATAAAACCTAACACACCAGTTTATTCATCTTTTTAATAAGGATAGATATCATAAAATTAAAATTACGATCTATTGCTCATATAAATCTAGCTATCTGTCTATATTTCTGACATGAAGTATTGTAACTATTTACACTATTTACATTATTCGAACTGTTGTCATATTCACGACGTTTCGATTTTTGTATGCCTTCTTTAGAATTTAGAACCGAACCCTTTATTTCCTCCACCGGGGTAGATTATTCTAGTTCCACGTGCCATACTTCTTCCAGGTATTTCAGTTTCAATTATTTCGCTTTAGTAACTCGACTCTCCAAATTTTTGTTCACCTCTGCTGTGACCAGGTATTGAACTCACAACTCTTTGGGTCAAGTCACTGGATTTCTTCAGTAGAGACGAACAAAAACTTGGAGACTTGACTTACTAAAGAGAAATAACTGAAACTTAGGTATCCGGAAGAGGCATGGCACGTGGAACTAGAACAATCTACCCCAGTGGACGAAATAAGAAGTTCGGTTCGAAATTTCAATCATCTGAAAAAGGCTGGAGCACACAACAGCCGAAACATCGTGAATATGGCAACAAAGATGAGGACAACAATGTAATTATGCGTAAATAAATCTCTATCTATATCCCGAATTTCACAATCCTCAATCGGTTAATATCAATTTTATTGTGAAAACTGATTTGCATAATAAGATCTGACATAATTCTGGGGTGAGTTAGTTTATTTCTTTATAAGAATAGAAAACCGCGCCCCCTACACACTTTATGTCCAGTAGAAACTTATATTAATATTTGTTGGTTAATAGCAATTCGATTATGAAAACATCGATTGCACAATAAAATAAACACATGCACGCATTTATATGCCGATACGTATGTCAATCCTATTTCTTTTAGAGTTTATCGCTTGGTTATTTGATATTATAGTCAAAATGCATGAAAAATTAACTTCATTCTCTTAGGTTTCAATTCAAATTAAAAAAAAGTTATCCAGTGAGCCTTTCATTCCGCTTGCTAAGACTATACAAAGTGAAATTTGTTAATCTCTGCATGTAGATAGATAGGTGTTTGCATCTACAGTTAATCACGTTACACATGAGAATACATATATAAATTAAATCAACTTTTGAAGAAAATCAGTTTTCTGTATCTGACGACCTTTCATTCCGTAATTAAAATGGAATGGTTTCATTTTTACTATTATTTAAAATATAAAAATATAAAATCAACCTATTAAAATAGTAATCAGATTTTTTTAATGCAAAAAAAAAATAGATAAGGGAAATTTCTCAACGAAATTGTGATGAAGGCACCGCTACACAAAGACACGCACATACCATTTTGAAGAAGAAGGTCGTCACTCATTTCACATTTCCGTTTTAATGATGAACTGCATAAAAAATTTCAACAATTTACAAGAACATTTTAATTTTTATCATTAATCTTACATTCTTTTATTGTTTAATTTAAATTTTTATTTTTATTATTTGAATATCAAAATGAACAGCAATCGGGAATAAAAAGAAAAAGAAAAATTAGTGAACATCTCTGTAATGGATAGTGTGCAATGGTGCACATTATATAACACTGAATGTTTTTTCAACCAAGATGCACACAAATACCGACATTTATTCACAAATCAATTTACAAATACGATATAAAAGCCGATGATAGAGTTGACTTAATATCAGACTCTGTCATTTTTTGGGTTTTCGTGTCCCAAAAATTGACAGAAAAACAATTATAATACTAAACATTAAAATGAATAGAATGCTTGTTCTTTTCTTGTTCCAGTATCTAAGTTTAAATGATGATCTTAATTCAGTGAGACTAGCGTTACTGATTATTGTTGAACAAAAAGTACATTAGAAGAATTGACAGTTTTCTATGTTGATTTTATAGTCACATTGCAGATATAACATGCAATAAATTTAGCATTAAGTCTGCGTTCCATCACATTTAGTCAAAAACACAAAATCGTATTGCATAGATTCAATGTCGATAAAACAGTCTCAAGTTTTTACAAATGTTGGTTCTAATAATGAGAGCGGATTTAAAATGAAATAATAAGAATCAAAGCAAAAAACAGCGAAATCTCTCGAGGATAGAATAAATACGTAGTGGTTTTAAATGATATTTCGCCAGTAGATCCTTTTTATTCTTTATATTAAAATATATAGTCATCACGTTTTTTCCAAATTGAAGTCGGTGTAAAGAGCATTTTTATGTTAGGATATCAATCGAGTCATTTCGAAAATCAATGATTTTCATTTGCTTTAGTTTTGCCAAAATTAATTTTGTTTGAGGAATGCATTTAACGTAAGGTCCAATTTTTTTCTGCAGAATGAATAAATGGAGCTCCTGGATTCCAAATAAAATATCGAAAATCACAAAATATATTTTAAACCGACTTGACAAACAGATTATCTGATTTGGTACACTATATATAATTAATTATTCACTAAGTTCAAAATAATAATTTTCTTTGACATTTTTCTTATAACATATGTAAAATTAAAGCACCTTATAAAAATTTGTCTTTGAGAGTAATATTTATTTCAAATATTACTCTCAAAGACAAATATTACTCTCAAAGACTATATTTCTCGAATATTAACAACATTGCACAAAATTAACTTTCTCATTTTATTTGTCGATATTTACCCTGTTTTCTATTAGAATTACAACGGATTCAATAAAAGTTTATCAAGCGGTTAAAGCGGTTTAAACATAAGCTTAATAGGCAATACCGTGTAATAGCTTCTGAAGTCAAAAAAAGGATAGCCAACATTTTTTGTATATATTTCTGAGATGAGGCATTGTAACTATTTACACTATTTACATTGTTAGACTATTGTCCTCGTGTTTATTTCATACACAACGTTTCGGCCGTTGTACGCTCCGGCCTTCTTCAGATGATATACTTTGGAATTTCGAATCGAACACTTTATTTCGTAAACTGGGGTAGATTGTATATCACCTGAAGTAGATCGGAGAGTACAATGGCCGAAATGTCGTGAATATGACAATAAAGATGAGGACAATAGTTCTGTTTTGAAATTGTTCAAACATTGAAAGACCACAGCATGAATGGATAGACACATCCACAGAGAAAAGGAACAAAAGAAGAAATTATGTCAAGTAAAAATATAGTTTGACTACTTTGTAACCATAATAAAAATTGCCTAAAGTAATCTGGAGTCGTGGGACTTGTATCACTTAAAGAACCGCACATGCCTTAAAAATACACAACTATGCGTTCATTTCGCCAAAGAGCATACGAACTAGATTATGTAAAATGAGGATTGATCAATTGAAATTTAAAATCTTAGTTTTTAATGCTAGAAGAGTAAGCAAAATGTATCACTCACAATGCATTAAATCAACGATTAAATTTAAGGAAGGTCCCAATGTCGGCTCGTATGAAGTAATGCTGAAAAAGTTTCGCCTCAGCCAAGAAAACTTTCAAAAATTGTGTTTTATCATTTTGGGGAATGAGTCGAATTGAGAACTTTTCACATAAATTTGTCAGGAAACGGTAACGTCCCGTTGTATTGATTTATGAGAATTATGTATAGTAAGTTTGTTCTGGAAATATTGCATTTATCCAGAATCATATGGTTTGGTCGAGGGGACAGGGACAGCATTATAGCAAACCGAACCACGCCGACCGTATTATTAGTCTACAGTAAAGACGAAATTAATGAGGTACTGAAATAGCTATTAGAAACCTCAAATATCAGAGAACGTGTGGCAAAGATTCGGAGTTAATATCCAAGATTGCCCCCCGCTTTTCCATGTCCAAAGATGAGACATTATCTAGTTCTTATTTAATATGGCTTAGTTATTGCTCACTTCATTTCCTCAGTGTCCAATAACGTATTATCATGGACTGAACTCGTAATTGATATCACCAAATTTGCGAACCAACAATTTAACCCGCTAGGCTATTGTCTATTATGCTGTGGGACATTCGACAATATCATGATTGGAGAAATTTAAACTTTAAACCTAACTTAGTGTTCTTGAGTGTTTCTGATATTTTTCACACTTTTTAACTATTGTTGTTAAAGCTTTACTGTCACATCTTCTTATTTATTAATTGCTCCCATATTGTATTTGTTTCTATGCTAGGTCTAATAAGGAGATCCTCACAGCCTAGCATATGCGCTTTCCGATATTTGAAACTCCAGTGTTCTTTTATTTCCAGTATTTTTACTTCATTCCACAGTGGTTTATGACTACTCTTTTCCCTCCATATATAATCAAACATGTCTGATTTCATTTTCGCCTCTAATTACGACTTTTCACTGTTCCTTCATCCTTAGGGTGGAGGCTATTTTCCCCTTTATATTCTGTGCCATAGCTGCAAGGAATGGCCTACACACCGTTTTGGTCATATTCTCATTTGTCTTAGACTTTACTCAGTAGAGATTTCTCTACAGAGTGGAGCTGCTTCTAAATATTATACCGACGTTGTATAGACCGCATGTCTTGTAAATCCTTATCCGATAAATCCTAAATCCATTCTGGTCCTCCTCTCGATCCTTCTGTTTCTAGCGGCAAAATCTGATGTTGTTTGCAGGTTATTGTTTTTCTGAAGATACGTTTCATAATAATAACAACGATGCTGATCATTTCCTGTTGGTATGTGACATGATTTTTGCATATAGTGTTGTTTCTTCAATTCCATCCATCCATGAAATTGAGGTATTGTTCGCGAGTGAATGTTGACTTGTAATATAAGGATATCTTGAAATAATTCTCTATGCGAGTTATTAGTACATCCAGAAAGGTTAACTAATTGTCTCCCATTTTGAAGTGGATCGAAAGTTTTAAGTTCACATGATTCAGTAGTATTTGTACAGTTTCCTGATGAGGCCAGAGTATGAAGGGGACATCTACGTATTTCAGACGTACTGTTGGCGTCATTGGGACCGTTCCTAAAAGCATTTCCTCAAAGTATTCCATATACGTTTTCCATGATTGGTGACAACGGTGAACCCACAGTTAAGCCTTCTTCCTTTTGGCATATGTCAGACTCTAGTTGGAAAAATATCTGTACAAAGAACGTCAATATTCCAATAAGTTATCTATTGGAATGCTAGGACGTTCTCCAAAGATTCCACTCGGTTTCGAACCACCTACAGTCTTGTCCGCAGGAATTCTCATAACATCCAAGCTTACCATCCAATTGCTATGAATGGCTAGCATAGCCTCATATTGTTTTCACGAAACGAGATTACCAATAACTGAATATTACTAAATAATAATTAAATGAGATATCCCTAGACATGAAAGGCGGAACGAGAACAATATATGCCCTGTAGATTAAATAAATGATTTAGTTTGAAATTCCCTGATGGTTATCCGAATCGACAGTCACCCGATGGAGGCCGGAGGGTACACAAGGTGAAACACTGTAATAACAGCAACAAAAATAGGAACAATAGTCCGCGTGTAAATAATGTAAATAACTCCTCATCCCAGAAATTCAGACAAAGTCGAATACAACTATACGCTATAATTAAAGCAGAACCATATTGATCGTAGTTATGGATCAATTACAAACTTGTAAAATATGTGCTTGTGATTATCTACTTTGAAAAATCAAGAGCAACATATTTATTTCTATTTAAGTTAATCTCATTTAAAAGGATAATATATCTGCGAAATAGATTATTCCAGAAAAATCGATTTAATATGATTGTACTTTTGCTATCTTTCAATTGACCAATTTTTCTCCACACGCAAGCTCGTTTTTTTATAAACCATTAATGATGATTGCAACTTACTTAATAATGTTAGACTTGCTTTTGCCTGAATCCCACGGCTTTGACAATAAAACATTGATAAATTAACACTGAAAGGACTTCACAACTTTGTGTGACAAAATATCATTTCTATTAATGAGAGATCAACTAGCGTCAAATATCTAAAAGCATTTCTTGCGTCGTGTAGAAACGTGGGGAAGGAAATCACCATGAAAGAAATCAACTGAAAATTGACGAGAACGTAAAACTAGAAAACAAGTTTGTCATTTGCTAAATTATATTGAAATGGATTTCAGTTTTTAATTGGAAATCTGAAAAGAATGAAACTTTTCTCTTTTTTTTTCGTCGGTTTTAACGCGTATCACTTATTTGATATCAGAAATAGAATTCCAGGTTCCTTTCACATCAAGAACCAAGAAAACTGTCGAATTTCTGTGCTTGTCGTCTTAATCATTATTATGTTTCATTGCCTTTGAACATGTTTGACACGAAAACTTATAAGAATATCTTCACGACACTACACAAGTCTTTTTTTTTTATTATAATTGAATGTGCATTATTGGTAATTTCAATACAATACAGTTTTGTTAGTGTTGGTCCTATTGAATGACTATCAATGCCAAGTGAAAATTCTCATTCACTGGCGTTTTCTCTTCAAAGTCGCCCAATATTTAAATTGAGACTGTGTCTAACAAGAAATAGTAGGTTTTACCTAGCCATTTGGAATTTCTCAGTGGAATTTCAACATTTAGATGTACATTTTATGCACGAAATAAAATGCAGATATTAAGAAAACAACAAGCATAGAAAATTGAATTGATCAGATGGCAAATTTCTTGAGCACGTATATTCATTTGCTTTCTTGGTTGTTTTCTTTTTTCTTTTTTTTTCTTTTTTTGTCGTATAATTTTTGTAAGAAAAAAATGTCCGTCATTGTCCCATCGAAATTACGATAGTGATAGTAAAAGAAGAGAAACAACGATTAGAAAGATGGCAATGAGAACTGATTATATTTATTTTAGAAAATCAAAAAACTGCAACTAACGTTTCCCTAATGATTTCTAAATATTTGAACATTATTTGGCGGTCGACAAGAATATTAAAAAATGAATTTGATTGTGGCTGGTCAGCTTAGTAATGTTTTCTTATGTTTACTCTATTGATGTGGCAGTGATGCCATGTTATTAAGTTACACAAACTCTGATGAGTTTGTGTTTATTGGAGAGCATGCAGATATTCACTTAAACGGCAAATAAACCTAATGGCATTTCTGAACAATGTCTTCTCGTGAACATGATCGACGTCACTTGCAAATTGTTTGCATTCACATTTAAAATGCTAGAATTTCGTGACATAGCAGCAACAAATTTACTCAGTATTATCTTCCAAATTCCTATCAGCCATATTTGTATCAACTAAAATGGAAACTTCAGTATGTATGCGATCATAGCCCTCCACAACTTCCTATTCTTTATAGCTCTAAGCAAGGTGTGTCTTTTTACTATTCATCCCAGTCCATTGCCGTCCATTTAAAAGAAATTAAATACTGCACACTTAATTTATTGTAGTGTCAATACATTAAATATTTACAACATCAAAGTAAAGGCAATCAATTGTTAACTGACGATCTTCTACAACCATCACAGTTGGTGCATCTGTAAAATTATAGCTTTGATGTAGTATAACTAGTAAGAGAAGCAGCGGTACACATTTGTATTTGCATTTCTGTAACAGAACTTAAGATATTTTTCAAGATTCATTCTCTCTTTGCTTTATATTAACGATTGTGTCTGATACTACACATTTGCCAAGAACATCAAGTTTTCTCGCCAATATTTATCAATCAATCAAATTCTTCTCATATCAGCTGGTTAGTAAAGAGATTAATAAGACATAGCCAGCTAACTCAATTTTAAACTAATTAGTGCTACTTATTAAGTCATCGTGGACTGGTTCACTCCTTGCCAAATATATAATAACTGGTGAATTAACAAATTACTTTCAATGTTTGCCTATGCCTATAGTAGGTACTGTAAACGCAATGCAATATGCGGGATGGAACATTCTTCCGCATGCGTGAGATCTTAGTCTCCCAGTTATCTCACATTATATCACTTGTTTTGTTGAGAATCTGGCTTACAAAACGTTCTTCTCTCGTTCATTCCCCCCCCCCATCTCACTCAATCTCTTCTCTCTTTAAAACTTTTGAATTTTGAATATATATATAAGTTAAACACAATTATAATTATGCTCATTATTCAGGATGTTTTAAGAAATTTTGGGCCAAGAAAGGAATAGCCCATCCTATTCCACATTCATCATCAAGCAGTTCAACACGCCTAGCACATTGTTACTTAAGTCTCCCAAAAATGCAGATGCTTAATCATTAAAATTGCTCTTCTGCCGTTGTCCCCTCCGAATTAAACCTTTATTTTTTTTTTTAAACTCATGTCAATGTTTTGGAAAGAGAAGATAGTTAAAGGGATCAATACCGAATGAGTAGGGAGGCTCAAATCCTAAACTATTCAAAACCTCTATCATTTAGCCAGCAACGTTTTCTGTTTCAGTCCACATTTTTCTTTCAATGCCACTGTTAATCGACATTGTAAATTAGAGTAATATTAACTGAATGAACTTCCTAAAAATAATAATTTTTACTTTACTTATCCCTCCTGCATTTTAGGGTCGAGTACCCAAGTGCCGCCAGTGGACGAACTGATTTGTCACCAGATCAGTGGTGTAACTAAGTTTCATCAAAAGTAACAAGTCCTTCAAAAAAAATATCACTATGTTGCTGAAAATGCTACAAAATCAATTAGGTGTCTGATCGACATTCAAACATTTTAACAGCCACTTGGTTGATGTCTTCTTTATCCCCAAAGGCTCATGAATAACTCCATCACGTCTCTCGGATATCTGACCCATTCCGACCAAGAGTCGTTGATCCGCCAAATTTGTCATGAAGAATATCAACAAGTTCAGTTGATATACTGCAAGCGTCCCAAACCGTGCCGCATATCAATAATATCCTCGCTCTCAAAATATCCTCGCTGAAAGTTGTTTTCCCATCATCCAATGTTTGCATCATTCACTCACAAATTACCTATGAAATTTTCTTCTGCGGTAACAAGAATTTCATGACGACCCTGAGTTCAACACCAGACTTGACATGATCTGAAACAAATTCAAACATCAGCGCAAATATCCTGCAAAAATATAAAAGAGCAGTCTTTTGTTTTCTATAACAAAACGACGCTCAGATTTGGAAAATTTGGTCTGGCCGAGATTTTTTTCAGAAACCTATCATAAACTAGGGGGCAATGTCTGTCAAATCGTAAGTGAAGTTATATCAATCATCCTCAAAAAATCTCATTCGATATATTTTTAAAAAATGCAATTTACAAATGACAGTGCACTAGTATACCATTAGGCGACAGACAACGATCAGTTGCGAAAAGGATGTAGTATTTGACTGTGATGCAAAGATGAATGGCTTTGAAGTTTTCTGTTTAACTTTACGAGCTGATAAATTCACCGCTAGCCACTTGAGGAAAATGTTTTTAGAAACATAACTAGCAACAACGTTTATAAGATTGATTTTCATGAAGACAAGTAATTCTTTATGATATTCGCTAAGCAAAAAACTGTAGAATTTCTTCATATATCACGTAGGATATGTGCAAGATTAATCCCGGCCTTGAATCAACAAAAAAATATCAGGTCAGTCAGTTATGTGCTCTACGTTATACACACTAAGGCGATCGTGTGTCTTTACATCTTTCGATACGACGAGGCAGATTTTTTCCCGCAGTAGCTTGCTGCGGTAGACCAGATGCCATCCAAGTTACCATCCCGGTCTGTCCTGCTATTTACCCATAGATGGGGGAGGGAGAAGAAAAGGATTCATACCTTTCCCAAGGGTATTAGCACGTAAGTGAATGTAATGGATTCGGCTGGAATTCGAACTCAGCTCTCCGATTCCTCAATACGAGCCGCTATCCATGCATGCTTGCTTGCAAAATACATTTCTGCTCTGAATATGGCAACTGTCTTAGCATTTGAATCACAGCTTGGGAGTAAAGGAAGCAAGCAATGCTGACATTTTAATAGTATATTTTGAAAATCTAACAAATCTAAATTTTCAATTCTGAAATATATTTTTTAAATTTTTTTCATAAAAATAATTTATACGATTTGTTGCTTATTAATGGATTTATTTGACTGAGTTTATTCTTTAAATCACACGTTTTATCGTTAAAACTAAAGAGAATGGGAAAATGAACTTTCAACAGCTTATTTAATAGAATAATAGTCCCTTCTCTACTCTATACATTTATCCTTCAGTCTTCATATAAATATATATATATATATATATATATATATATATATATATATATATACTAATATGTTTATCATTGTACCACGACGACTATATATGCAATAAGCATATCGAACTGATTTTCTTACAATTTAGTTAGTACCATTTTGCGGCATTCATAAATCTGTCAAAGAAAATTCTAAGTAACGCAGTGATGTAAAGAGAAGGAACTCATTGTTTTCTTATCGATATGCTTCATCAATAATTTTCTTTTTTATTATCTTTTCTGGTCTGTTTCGGGTGTTTGTTTTTTTTTGGGGGGGGAATAATTTTAGATGTCTTTTTTTTTCTTTTTTTTTTTTTGTTAATAATGACGCAGATGTTATTTTCCTCTCGTTAATTTTCTATTTTGAATTTCTATTTTTCAGTCTGTTCCATTATGTCCAAGGGTGTTTTTGCTGTATTCGGAAAGGCGAACTCTTCAATGCTGGCGACAGTCAAGTCGTACAGTAACACCTTCCAAATTCCATATCTAACTACAAGTATGGCCATGAACACAACAGATCAGTCGCCCTACATGCTATTTTTGCGTCCCATTAACATCCGGGCTATTGTCGACCTCATAGAGCACTTGGGGTGGAGGGTGGTTCATTACATATACGTTTCGAATGAAGGTAAGTAACAATATTTATATGGTTTTCGAAACTCAATCTATATTTTTAAAGATTTAAATAATTTCTTAAATTCCATGTTCCTTCAAGGCATAGGCGATTATGATACTTCACAGACTCCTTTACTATCTGTAAACTGTGCTGACATCATAGGAATTTGAACTCAGTTCATCGACTTCACTTTCCGCGCTGCTAACTTATATTGCCGACACAGGATGTGCGGAATTAATCTTGTATTTTTTTTTTTTTTTTTGTGTGTGTAAATGAAACTTTACAAGATCCAATACTGATTATTTATCTTACTGTCATAAAAGTAAAAAAAAAAAAAAAAACATATAATCATCAAAAATTAGGTTACTTTTTTCTTTAGAAAAGAAGGTTAATCAAGAAAAAATTAAACTATATTCAGTTGTAATTAAATATATGATATTTTCATAACTGCTTTCCACTGAAATTGTGCATTTGAGAAAACCATTTGCATTGTAATTCGGTCATGTATCGCAAACTTGATTATCATTTGTAGATCATCACTTTAATGACAATGTATGTGATTAATTTAAAAGTGAACAAAGTACCAGCCAATTTGGGTTCTTTATTAAGAGAACAGAAACATACTTAATAATAATAATAATAATAATAATATATATATATATATATATATATATGAGTGTGTGTGTGTGTATTTATGTGTATGTGTGTGTACGTGTGTGTGTGTGTTGATTTTATATAAAATATTTGAATAATGCATATTGTCATAAAATATTTGAATAATGTATATTTCTAAATGTTATCTATGAAACGTTTAAAACTAAAGTAAGATCCATGATTCTGTTTAACGCCAGCTTTAATAAATAGTTTTTGAATACTAAAAGAATTTTGAACAAAGGCCGAAATTCTAAGTCTTTATCAATATTAAAATAGGAACCAATTCCATTTGTACATTTAGTCTTAAAAAAAGAACAACATTCCAATCAAAGGCACATCACAAACAGAAACACAAATGCCGAATTTAATACCGTTCCTGTAAATTAAAACTGATTTTATGTTTGCTGTATAGTGACATGATTAAGTGACTGCACACACACACACACACACACGAGAAAACCTGTGAATATTTTAAATAAAATTGACTTTTTACGAGAGAATTTGTTTATCAATTTTAAAAAAGTAAAACAACTGTAATGTATGTATCTATGTTCATATAAATGAAGACTGGTTTTAATATTAATTAAAAAAGGAAGGTATTTCTAATTTTGTTTAAGGGATTAAGTACATCAATAAGTCCGTAGGTAATGATGAAAAAAATAACCTTTCTTTTCAATGCATTCAATTAAATGTTTCTCCATTATATACACTGAAAATTATACAATGAAATTTTCAGAACAAAATTCATGTAACTGTGTCAGGTGTTATATTACACACAGGTCACTAATTACATATCACCTAAAACAGTAATATCCAATAATGTTAAAGAAATCCTATATTTATAGCCTAATACAATAGTTTGTATATACGAATCTTTCATTTTATTCTATTCCTTTCTAAACATAAAGTACATTTCAAGCTTGATATCTTTTTAATTTGCCTGCACCATTTTGACCGACATTTTCATAACTTTCTGCGTTCTCCATTCACTTCCAAATCAATCTATCGCTTTGTTTTATGCGTTTATATTCGGAAGCCCATCTTCAATGTTTCCCGGAAACTAGCGAGCTTCCTTGGCTCCTTCCGTTCGATGAAAAGCAAAATTGATTTCCATGTAGCTACGTTTTTCAATCGGAATTAGAGACAATCTACAAGTGCAGAAATGACAAGAGCGTCGGCAATGTAGGGAGGCTTTTGACGCAACTATTTAGGATAAGAGGAAACAGCATCAATAAGTGTTGTCCATTGATCTTGGGCCAAATTCAGATCTTTTACGAATGATTCCATTTGTAATCACCTAATATTGTTCTATATGTATCTTTCCGTTTCCAAAGAAGCTAAACACTGATAGATTCGTTCTGTTGGCATTCGTCAGATACAAGTTTGGAACGACAATAAAATTATGAAAGAAAGAAAAAAAGTTAAATCATTGACGAAAGGAAGAAATTAATAAATGAATAAAACACATCGAGATGTTTCCTGATACGATTGCAGCAGTTCAGGGGCGAAGAGAATACGTTTAAGAGAATTATTGAATGAAGCAAAAAAGGGGAAATAAACGAAAGAAAGCTACATGAAATTAATTTCCACAAAAAATACGAAGCAAGTCTGCTAAAAAGTGAAAAGGTAAAACTAAAAATGAATCGGCATTGAAAAAATAAATGACAAGCCCAAATATATAGAAATTGTAGAAAAAGTGAAAAGAGTTGCAGTATGAGTGGCAACTAAATAAAATTGGAAGTCTAAAAGATTGCTTTACGTTTCTATGCTTTTTGTTTTCTGTTCTTCAGGTTTAATGCGTGTTCAGCAGCTGTTTCAGGTGATGGGGAAGAGCGATCTTCAGATGACCCTGAACGTCAAACGAGCATCCGATGTCAACTCAAGTTATGTAATCCTCAAGGAACTTCATCATACCAATCCAGAGTTAGACATCCATGCCGTGCTGGATATGTCAATACCTATGGCGAGTGAACTAATGAATCTGCTGGTCAGTATTTGAAATTCCCTTAAAATGCGTTTTTCTTTTAGACATGCGCGCACACACACTTGATATTTGATACTTTTGCTAGATTAGCTCTTGTGGCCCAAAAATTTACTTAAATTGTATATAAAAGCGGATTCAGAAAAAGACAAATTGGCGAATATTCTGCTATAAAATACAAATGAATATGTTGTTTTTATTTTAGTTGTTAAAAAATTATTTGTAAAAACAATTCACTAAAATACAATTGTTTTGGCATTCAAAAATTGCATCTCTTTCTTATCATTGAGTAAATATATATATATAATATATATATATATATATATATATATATATATATATATATATATATATATATATATATATATATATATATATATATAGTGTATATATCAGAAATATATATATATATAATATATTATAATGTATAATATATATGTAATATATATATATATATATATATATATATATATATATATATATATATATATCATACATATATAATATAGATGGCCACTCGTATTCAAGAATACCCGTTTACTAGGGCGGCTAGTCAATCCCTATTGTAGACGTTTATTCAACAACTATGCTGAGCAGACCTTATTTATAGTTTCGAGTCATCTAGCGTGACCAACAATTTGATCAATACCAGTAGGCTCAATCTTCTGGCACGATGACTTGTGACTTCGTCCTAGCACAGCTATAGACGGCCCCAAGTTATGGCTTTATATATATTATATATATATATATATATATATATATATATATATATATATATATATATATATATATATATAGTATGAGAATGAAAATATATAAATCACCAGATATACAATTATATACAAAATATTTTTAATCAGGTTAATTTTCCCGCCTAAATACAGACTGTCTATTCCTTAACGTAGAAAAAAATGGCAGCCTGTTTAATTCCTTTATTTCTTGATTATCCTATTGTACCTTTTAATGTAGAACAGGTACAATAAGATTTACATTTTTGCCTGTATTTTCTTATATGCCATTGTTTACCAGAAACAAGAAGGCCAGATTCTATAAATGAAAGAGAATAAGAAAAAGGAATAGAGTAGATGATATACATTTTAAAGGGGCCTCATGCGCTTAAAGCTAAATTTAAGAGAAATTCTTTAAAGTAATTTCATGTATTTTAACTGTTTTCACAATATTTTCCAGTCGTGCGTTCTTTCTTCATTACATTTTTAAAATGGTCTTCAATTGTATTTCAGTTTCAATGTTCTTCAATCTTTTGCCAAATTAGCTTCCACTTGCTTAATTTTCGGTGTGTGTGCTTCCCTTTTTTACTTTTATTGACTTTTTAAATCGGGATGCAGAAAAATATGAAGTAACATTAAATTTAATGAATATAAGAATATGATGGCTTTAACAAAGCTTGGAAACAATAATAATTTACAAAAAAAATAGACATCTCAAGCAGTCTCGGTCGGGGAATTCGCATAGATAAATCCGTATGTCATTTACAAAATATAAGCTAAATGACGTCACGAACCTATCAGCCAATTAACGCTGTGGATGTCAATAAAAGCAATTACAACTAGTGACTGAAAGAGAATAACAAATTGTTGTTTTTCTTCGTCCGTCAATGTCTCCTCTCTCCCACCTACTGCGATGATGATTTTGTTTACAGCTAACCTCCGATTCAATGTATACTAAACTAATGTTGTTGATATTCGATGGCCTTTTGGCTGTCCGTTTAGCTAATAGTTCGCTCACGGCTTAGAAAGCACACTGTACTTAATTATAAAGCATATTGTACTTAATGCTATCAGAAGTGCCAACAGGGGATTAGCATCCGCTGATTAAACGAATATCTGCCTAAAAACATCAAAGTAAATTTGGTAACAACCAAAGATCACGCACACAGCAAACCACAGCGGCTTTACTAAACAGCCGATCATTTATTGCTGGTGCCAAACAAGCTTAAAATATTTGTGACACTGTTGCCTGTTAAAAATCGATGTACACATCGTCACATACTTATACATGTTGTGTATTTATTTAGATTTTAAAATTGCTAAAATTAAATAAGAACGGGGGGTGGCTTGCTGATGTTCAGTCAAATAACAAATGAATTCCATGTTTTTATACTTTTTATATTCTTACCTTATCTCACCGGAATGTTCCATAATATATCCTTTCTTCTTCAATGTTGTTCTTATTGCTATTATCAGATGCTTTAAGCCAACTTTATGTCTCAATTTTCAGTAATTCAAGAAATAAAATGCATTTTTCTTTCGTGTTTTTCCCCATTTCAGTTTAGATAAATATTGAAACCTCACTTCTTTTGTCTTGCTTTTTATCTAAACTTTGTTTTTATATACTTAATAAATATATGAATTGTTTCGCATAGCAACATTTATCTGGATGAGGCATAATTCCTGTCATATCTGCAACATTCTACTCTTTGTAGTCAAAGAGGAATTTTTTTCCTGTTATTCCTGTTGTCGAATTTAGCATTTGCCAAATTGTTGCAAACATTAGCAAACTGTTGCGAACATTAAACATTTTCTTGTGGTATATACTTCTGAATATACATGTATTAAATACTTTTGCAACAACTACGACTTCAGATAAGTTATTTGCCCGATACACTTTACAAAATCTGATCAAACATTTTTGAACTGCCTCTCAGTTAAACACCCCACTTATTTTTTTTTAATCTGAACTCTTCGTTATATGAATGTTAGCTTGAGAAAAATGTAAAAAAAGACGTGTAAAAAACACGTCTTTTTATTTACATTTTTCTCAAGCTAACATTCATATAACGAAGAGTTCAGATTAAAAAAAAATTTGTTTTTGTTTTTTGGGTTTTTTTTTTCTTCTTCTGATACTTGTCTAGACGAGCCGCGGACATAAGTACAAAGATAAAGGCCAAACATATTGTATGAAACATGACAATATAAACGGGCCTTTGCAGTTATAATAACAGAAAAAGAAAAATGGTAGAGAAACGATTGGTAATAAGGAAGGAATAATTGACATTAGTTGTTTTGTTTAAAGAAAAACAGATTGCTTATCTTAACTACTCCATTTTCCGCTATTTAAACCACTTGATTTTATTGCAAACTGTTTTTCCAGTATTATTTCGCCATAAAAGATCCGCAGAGTGTAAGCATTTCCAGTTGGTGAAACTAATGAAATAAATAAATAATAAAGAATAAATTTTTAAAACATGAGCACTAATTACTTATCTTGGACTAAGAGGCATTGATGAGTAAAATGGATATAAATTAATAATTGGCAGCGTCTACTTCGATTAAGGTATTATTGATGTTTGATGTTTCACTTTCAATTGGTGATAATGGTTCTGCTTGAGTGGTTCAAGATAGAGCAGTTTGCGTCTCAGAAGATGGGCTTTATTGTTATTTATGTTCACGTGAAGGTTTTAAAAAAACTCAATTGTTGCCTGTTAGATCAACCACCCAAAAGAATGAGAACCATTTTCTTTCCAAATGCACAGCTTTTGGACGTTTGACTGTTTAGCAAACAACATTTTGACTTCAGTCTACTTATCAAGCATTGTAGTCATTTCTTCGGAATCGATTTTGTTCTCATTTCCCTACTTACCACTATTAGATTCTGAATCTCTCATCTTGGCGAACTTCAATCGTCATTTCTCTTCTATATTCCTTTAATAATTCTTCACTGGCTTCTTCACAATGCTAATATCTTGAACAATCTGAGATATTTCAACTTCAACTGGATTCTTCTTGCTCAAAATCAAGGAAGTCATGCACAATTCTTTTCATGATTTCATTGAAAACAGATAAAAACGTCCCCCGGGCATTGACAGTAGTGTTGATTGATCCCCAAATAGTGTAATTACGATTCCCAAAGCTCCATCAATGTCAGTTCCTTGCCTGCTTCAGTGATTGCATGACATTGAACAAAGATATGCACGGTTTATAGTATTTTTCTATAAACCTGATTCATAGGTTGCAAGATCGTATTCAAGCACAGAAAATATACTTTGATAAATGGAAATATTGACTCGCTTAAACAAAGGCAGATCTGGATCATGAGCCTATTCATTATCAACAAGTAATAGAAAGTTCGTTGGTCTTCATGAATGTCTTGACAGTAAGATTTCCACGTCATTGAAGACCTTCTTAGCTAATAATACTTATTGCTCTTTCAGTAAAAAAAGAAAAAGAGATTTGGTAAATTTCTTAAATATTCTGGCGATTTCAGAATTGTAAACTCGTATTGGTCTCAACTTGATAGCTTTGGTCACAAGTAGAGAGAACCGTTATTTTATGCTAAATTTGCCTCTGCTTCGACAATGTCAGTACGATTGGCCAAAACCAGTCTGTGCTGTCAACATTAAATACTTACTATGGGGGTAGCTTAGATTTGGCACAAGGCCAAAAGTAAGAGGTACCCAGTGAGGATCGAACTTACTACTCGGTCGTAACTGATATAATGAGACAACATTGGTAGCCATTACACTAGGTTGAATTGCCCAAATACTTACTATAGAAGGTAGGTTTCTTTGTCAACAAGATCAGCAAAATCATACTTATATGTCTCGGTTGCAGACTTCTCCTGATCAGCCTTATTTATAATTTCAACCATATTCTATACCTAGTTGTTATTGTATTACTTTTCAAATTTTCATAAACCTTTTTGTCTTTTTCGCAAAATAAACTTCTTTTTCCCCACTTCCTCATTATCCAAATTTCTAAGTGTTGTTTTTTGGGTTTTTTTTTTCAAAATAACTAAAATTATGATTGTTTTAATTCCGTAAACTTTTGTTGTGGGGACGCCATAATCCATAGTTTCATATTTAGTTTGGATAGTAATTATTTTCCTACGGGAAAATCTTTTAGGACGCATGTTCAATAATAATTTGCTAAATAATAATAATGCCCAATAATGCATTAGCTTACTCGATAATGAATGTAGCAATGCAACAAATGATATGTAACTGGTGAGATGAAGCTAAATCCAAAAAGACACACGTCATTTGCAAATTCATTACAATTGTCTAATCGAACTTTTGAGAGATACATCAACTGCAGTGTTACCAATTTACTTCTATTTTGTCATTTTAATTGTTTGGATTTAAGAATTCAATGCTGCCATTTCAGATCATTTTACGACGAGTTTAAATTATGGCATTTGATCTTTTCTGTTAATTCAGCCGACAAAAGAATTATTCAGCCCACAAAAAAATTATTCACCCCAAAATAAAAAGAATTTGTATTTACTAAAATTCACATCAAATTCTTCCAGAGTGATGCCCTTCTATTGCACTCTGGTTGAGTTGACTTTTGCGATCGCCTCAAAGTGTAGAGGAATCGGGTACGCTTTTTTTTTTCTTTTTTTTTTTTTTAAATTGTAAAAAATTCATCCGCACTTACGAAATGGAAATAAATCCCTGATTTTTGGTAATTTTTCATTCTGAGGGTTGGGGTTGTTGCGAATTTTGATTTAAAATTTGTAATTACAAAAGAGTACCAAAAATTAAAAAAAAAAACTTTGATTTAAAATTTATAATTTCTTGGGATGAATTAATATTTGCGTTAAGTAACTTTACATTATTTGTTGTGAATAAACAGAAAAGAACCATGACATTTTCCCTCATTTCCATTTCTTTATTTCGTCAGTAACCAATTTAATATTGGCAAGATTACATTGACTAACACAGACATCCTAAATGTCTGTGTTAGTCAATGTAATCTTGTTTTAATAATTCTTCGCTGTGGGAGATATCACTGTATAGCCATCCATTGTAACGCTAGCAAAAAACAGTTTATTATACAGTGATTGAATGCGTGTATATGTGTAGAATTTACTTACCTACCCTCCCACGAATGTTTGATACAAGGTCACAGCGTGGAGCTCAGCCCGCGTATATGCGGGTGGTACCAGAAATTGTTCAATTCTCTCAAAACTTCTCTTTTCGAAATGCCTCGGGCATCAAGCATTGATCCTGGTTATCCCTTTTTAAGTGCAATGAAGAATAAATGTGAAAAAAAACTTTTTTAACCTAAAATACGTATTTTTTCTTTTTTTTTTTTTTTTTTTTTTTTTTTTTTTTTTTTTGTATATGTTTTATCCGTTCAGTTTCGAATTGGGGATGGCGTAAGAATTTGCACAATAAAATTAGCTCACATCATTTTCTTGAAAGTTTGGTGTGCAAATGCTTTTCGCTGGTGAGATGGCTAACCCTCTTCATTCCTTATGGTAACGGGCCTGGTTTCTACTTGGTATTGTCTGTTATTAACTGAATTTTGTTCCGTTACTAGAGTAAAAAGATACACTGAATGAATTGTTGCCGCAGATATCATGTTTTTATATTTGCTTTCCTTTCAGAGTGAGGATCCCCGAGTCCACAACCGAAGATTTCACTTCTTGCTAGTTGAGCCAGTAAGTTTTATGCTTCTTACGATTTACATAAGGAAAATGTCAGACAAAATCTAATACACTCGTTGAATAATGTCCTCATTTTTTTTCTAAATCTAATCAGATACGAAAAACTGAAAAAAAAATTATCTGGGGAAATAAGTGCATAAAAATTCCATTAAAAAATGAAACGTGGATTTTTTTCACTCATTACAAAAAAAATAGTGTTTATAAAAAAAAATCAATACAAAGAATGACAAAACCTGTGGCTGGGGTATTTATAAATTCTCATGAATTTCTATCTTGAAACATTGACAAAGAATCGGTTGGAAGTATGAAAATATTGACAATTAAATTTTCATTATCAAAGAAATTATCTCAGAAAGGGTTATTTCGTGTGAGTGCATTTTATATGCATGCATAGATTTGGTGTGTGCAAAGATCCAATATATAGATATGTAAAAACAAACAAAACTGTCCTCAATATGATTAATACGATGTATGTGCATTAATTAAATAAACAATACACATCTCTCATATATATATATATGTGTGTGCGTGTGTGTGTGCGAGAGAGACAGAAAGAGAACGAGAGAGAAACCTAATGTGTGTCCGTAAGTCTTGTATACAAGTATATTTATCATTATTCTTTACCCGCTTTCAAAATATCTTTTATTTACCTGCACGTTATTTTCTATAGATTCCGACCGGCACTATTGTTTCTCGGAATCAATTTACAAAAAGTCTGCATTATTTTTCTTAAACAAATTTGCTTTGTTGCAAGCATCTGAAAGAATTGGCTCATGGGTAATTTCTATTGTGCATTATTTTGTCTTCTTAGTTCACGAGTAAACCATCGAATATCTCATAAAACAATTATGCGCCATTAAACAAAAATGACAAATAAACGATTTCGGTTTAAATATCGTTCAGACGACTAAAATTGTGATGAGCATATTCATCGCCATTGCTGATTTTATCTACCATATTAATTATGATAATGTTCTCAGTAAAGACTATAACTTGACTTTAAATGATAATGTTAGCAATGAAGTTTTTTTTTTGTTTTTGTTTTTTTTACCTCCACCGTTTTTATTTGGCCTCTAATATTTTACTATACTATTTCTTGCCTTTTGGATTTGTGTGATTGAATGTTAAATGATGGACGGACAGTCAGGTTAATGCCTGAATTCACCGGTGAATAAAGCTGATAGGCCTGTGGTAGAATGGACTGAGAATCTAGAACTCGTGTGTGAACTATACAAAATCAAAAGAATTGAACAAGATCTTCCTCTGCGGCTGAGAGATGTGGTCCCTGCAGTGTATTGTCAACATAGCAAGGAACAGAAGACAGACATCGAGTAAATCAAGCACGCCTTCTTAACTGCGTTCGCGATAGACCCATTTGTGGCACGACGCTTGAGCTCTGGCGAAACAGTGGACGTGTTTTGGACAGAACTGGAGAAACTGGCTGTACTAATTGGAAAACTGCCAGAATAATGGATGGTATGTGCTTTTGCGTCGGAGCTGCCGAGCCAGGTCTGGCTGCCACTTCGAGCGTCATCCAGAATGGACGACATGAGACAACTACTAACCAGGGTCTGCGCCATTATGATGGATGAAAAAGAAAGAGACAGTCGCTCTAGCCACTTAACCAGCAGAAACCCACGATAATCGTCGTGGAAATTTCATCTGCTACAAATTTCATAGGCCTAATCATTTTACCAAAGACTATCAGTATCGACGTGAAGAGACGCAATGCGGTTCTGCGCGAATATCACGCACGGATAATTGATGCTTTCGAAGTAGGACACACTGTATCTAACAGCCCGGGAAATAGAATAGTGGACACGTCAGTGCCAGTCTCACTCCCCGAAAAGTCATGAAAGCGGCGCTCACTGTAATTAACGTACGCGTTGATGGGATAAGACAAATCGCCCTAGTGGTTGCTCTCAGTTTCTTACCTATATATCTTTCTGTCGTCCATGAAGCAGACAATAAATGGAAGTGTTGACGGTCGTTGGAAAGCTTCTCACGAGGATTAAAGGAGCGTAAAATTTTGTGTAAATGACGATAATCCAGTCAAAGTCGATGTCTTGGTTGTGGAGAGCGAACACAACAGGATTTGTACTGCATCATGGAAGTGGTCGGATGGACACCCACTAGAGTATCTAAAAACCTGGGTATCCGAATACCCTGTACGAACTAATGACATGCTGGAAATGGGTGGCTGGTATTTTACTCGGAAGAAGAACTTGGCCCCCAAGTGGTGCAAAAGAACAAGTGTTGTAATTACCGGGAAATAAATGGACATGTTGACACATACACTGCTTATACCGATGTTTGTGCGAAAAAATTAAGAGAACAGCGAAGAAAAGAGCGCAATGGCTCTGCGCTTGATCTCCAAAAAGTCGATCTGTAAATACATGTGCCCCAATTGCTATGACCATTTCAAACGGTCATTTACAAGAAATGGAGATACTGCCTAACTAGAATAGGATCTGGGCTGTCATGAAATACATTGTGGATAGCGTGCTAGCGAAAGATGAATCCATTCGACAGGCCACTTCAACTTATATTGACGATATCAACGAAAGTATAGCGTCCAAAAGACCTGAAATTGTGACACGCAGAAAGTGTTTTCACTATGCGGGAAATTGGTAGGATGGCTCCATATTGTGACTGCCTTCATTATGATGAACTGACGCCCCATGGTAATTATTATCATGGACGTCGTCACCCGGGTACAATAAACCGGTCACGTTACGGGGTAAGTGGTATGTTGACGAACAAGAGTTTCAAATATAGGTCAACGCAAGCTTTCTTGCAACTGGAGTGTCCCTCGATTTAAATTGACATGTAGTGAAGGATGCTTGGTTGTTGCGCCAAGAAAATGGCGTTCGGCACATGAATGTAGAAGATGTCGATGCCGTACTTAGTATTTCAATGGAAGGGAACAGAACTGCACTTATTCATGGGGAGATATTGGAAAGGCCAGGATACAAAGGTGAGATGCTCATTCAGAGGTAGCTTAGCAAGTTGGTCAATGAGTATAACTTGTCTGTGAGAATAACATTGATTAAATCTAACAAGAACCCAACAGACAAGCTGATGAAAGTGCCACAGAGATGACTTGACGCAATAAGGTAAAGAAGAACCCGTGAATGTTATGTGCAACTTCGATGTGCAAGTGCATCTCCGACCAGATAAGATCTGTACACTGTCAAAGTGGACCCCCACCCCACAGGCATCAGACGAATTCCGTACATTTACAAGGCGGATCAATCTTGTGGTTTCAAAAGCAGTTAAAACAGTAGTCAGGGAATGTCAAGAATATCAGTCAATTGAAAGTAAATTATTCGAATTAAAATACGAATGCAGCAAGAAAAAACAGCCCATTTTCATTTTAAAGAAAAAATTCCGAAAAAACGCCTTTTCTAAAAATATAAATTGCTCTTGAGAAACTGAGTTTGGATAATGTTTGCTTTACTCATTGAGTAGTCCGGCTCTTACCAAGTCAAAGTTTTCTGATACATCCGAGTAAAAGTAAATAATATTAAAGATTTGTTAAAACCAATCATTTGTAAAGCCCTAAATCCAACAAAATTTTCGGAAAATTATTTTGTTTTAACAAAATAATTTTCATCTGTTGATAGTTTTGTTAGTTGCGAACAACAATATTATTTTCAGATTTTCTTTCTTGTCCGTAGCCGGAACAATTATCAAAACTTTGATTAAAAAAATTTCACTCTGAGATTAATAGCGTAACATTAAATTAGGTGCATTGACAAGAAATGATATGGTGAAAATAAATTTGTGCAAATTATTTTTCCATCATTAGACTCGGTACATACATACGTATACCTATTATAAAGACACATTTAAATAATTCAGTTGCAGTGTAGGTCTTTTCAAACTTATGGATTCATTGGTGTAAAGTTTTCACTAATATTTTCTGTTTTCAGGGAATCCAAGAGTTGGACTTTACCAAAATTAGATTGTATGGCTACAATGTAAGTGGCTTCCAATTGGTCGACTTCAATAATATGACTGTTCGGCTATTTCTCTCGGACTGGACGAAAATCGACCCAGCAGAGTGGCCCGGGGCAGGAGTGAAAACAATCACGGTACGAAAAGTTTTACTTTCTCTTGTAACAAAAATTGTCATAAATTTAGTTATTTGTCACATTGCTCCTCAGCTATGCAACTTAATTAATATACTCGTTATTTATCGATAATAGGGTTTTTGGAATAATAATTTCCTTAGAAAACATTGGATTATATGTATCTCTATACAATTCTAAATAACAGGACCAAAATTTAAATTATGTGTTTCACTTTGGTATGGAAGGCATTTTTAAGGATGGCATTTGAACATTGTAATCCATTTTAATACAAAAAATACAAAAATAAAATAACAACAGTATTATAGGTTACTAGTTTTTAACTTATTAACTCCCAGGGCTTTCTCACTCCTGATTGACCATGTTTTCATGGGGTTAGTTGTAGCCATATTCACCATGCTTGGTGAGGCTATTTAACTCATAGTTGGGGGATTTGAATTCAGTTTTCCTTCTACTAGTCCAAAGCTATAGGATCCAATATGTACTGCTATTTATCCATAGTGGGGGGAGATTGATTCATACCTTTCCCAAGCGTATTTACTGAATCCAGCTCTTCAATTCCTCAACCTGAGCCACTATCCATTACTCCACTGTGCCTCCCAAAGTGGGACTGTGAGCCTTAATACCTGAGATGTTCATTTAACTAAACATTTTTATACAATAAAAGAGAATTCCCTTCCAATTTTTTTCATTTGTAAATGAGTGGAAATCTTCTCTTTTTTTTTTTTTTTTTTTTTTTAACAATTAGCCATTGGTCTCTCTGCCAATGTTTTTAAAATCTAAAGAATTGATAAATTTTGCAGAAAATTGTAAAAACTTGCACAGTGTATAGAATAGAATAACTATTTAAAAGCTTTTATTGATAACCACTAGATTTTTGCTTGAGGGTTGACATATGTGGATTTCTACCAGAGTCTGGCAGATTTATTCTAGAGACTAACCTTGCATTTATAGTTTATTTGATGTAAAGATAATGATCCATTAATACAGTGGCTTGTCTTATCGGTGAAATAGTAACTTGTATTTTTCACCAGTGCCAAAGTTGGAATTTCAAATGCTGATTCTCTAGGTAGGTAATCTGTTGCCATTTTGAAAATTGGTATAATACAGTCTTGCTACAAGCATTTATCACCATGTGTTAATGTTTCGTTTGCTTTAGAAATAGCATGTAAAGATGTCCAACGGACATTCATTGCATTTTTTTTATGCTAAATGTAGTGTTCGGTGTTAGGATTAAATCAGTTTGAATAAACAAGGATAAATAAGTGATTTTTGTCAGTGAACGAGAAAAAATTTCGAATTGTGAGAATAAACAAAGAATCGATTTGGATGAGAAAATGTCAAATTGTCTTTATTCCCGACAGGATTTGTTCTTTGCTGTTTCGTTTAGTTTGTCTCAAGCTACAAATATTTACAAGAGAGCTAGAATTTTTCCATAGCTTTCCGAGTGTACATGGACACAGTATATCACTAAGCATTTCTAACTTTTCTCTCCACCAAACAGAGCAAAAAGATGGTGCCACGTCGATTGAAAAGAATATCATTCAAAAAAAATCCAAGAAGAGATAACGTCAAAAAGAAATTATGAACTAAAAACACCACATAACGAATAATTAAAAGAGAAACAAAGAAAATCCAAGACACAAATATTTTTCTGAGAAAATAGAAACAATCCCTGATATAGACAAGTAGATAGTTTAAAAAATACCTTTAAAGTGATTAGAATAATTTGTTTATAGTAAAACGTAACAGAAGCTCTAAAGGATTCAAATAAAATCTAACTTTAACTGTTTAATATCAAAATAAATATAGACTTAGGTCATTAAAACTGGTTTCTATCGAATACAATTAACACAAGATATTTGCTGAGGAAGCACACGAGGTAACTTGATTTCGGTATCAAATATTATTATTTCTAGTTCAGTTGAATTATAAATAAACTTTGACAATAAACGGTGGGAATAATTTACAAAGATTTCACTCAAGATTTACATAAAAACAATTAAAAAGGATATTTAATTATTTAATTTTATATTTAACAGAAACATTTTTTCTTTATTCTACATTATAGTGAAGACAGAATTTCGTAACACAAAAACAATGATCGTCTTCGAAGCAGATAAAGGTTAAATATGATTCATTTAGAGCTTCATGACACAGAATTTTCTAATCATAAAACTAAGATGCCACAGAATAGAAATTAAATATTTTCTAAGATTATAATATTGTGAAGGGAAAACTAGTTTTGAAAATAAAATGGTATGAGTAGTTTTGTTTTCAATTTCCATATAACTTGAAAAATCTCTATAAGTTCATCGGCTGAACGTATATAGATTTCATTACAACTTACCGAGAATATTATCACATGATGATTTCTTAATATATAATCTTCAATTTTTCTTACTGATATACTAACATAGTCTGGTGCCTTTCGGCATCTGTGTATTATTGTATTTACAAAATATCGACTCTGATTACTTTCAAAGTTACCAAATATATTCTTCGGTAACTTTAAGTACAGAATCAAAATTCTATATTTACGGGACATGATCATGTTACTAGTTATTGAATTTCGGTTTAATACTTTTCTAGCAAAACTCTTTATAATTTAAATGTGAATGCATAGTTTTGGCTTAGTTATTTGTTTGTTTATTTCTTTGTTTGCTGTGTGCGTGCGTTTAAATCTTTACCTAATCGAAATTGAATTTACGTTTATGAAATTATATAAACAGCAAGAAAAATAAATCTCTCAGCTAAGAAGATTTGAATCTACATCCTTACATGTTTGTTTTCTTAAGATTTCTTCAACAAATAAAATGACAGAAAACAAAATTTTTCATATCCTGCGTTTAATTTGGCGATGTGCTAGATTCACACAGTTTTACGAAAATTAATGAATGGGGCTATATTCGGCAAATTGATATCAATTTATTTACCTCCAAAATAATTTACAGAAAAATATTCGAAGATAAGCCTGTATGGTAATGGTAATATTAGCATTTTCCTTATTGACCAAGTAGCCATCACTACTGTTGGTTAAAATTAATAAAAACTCTATCTGAAAACAAATTTTCAAGTTTCTCATAACCAGTAACTGTTAGTGTTCTTTCCAATATTGATGAGTGTTTCCTTCCTAACTTTTCATTTGAAGTAATGTATCATCTTAAGTATGTCTGTCTTCTCTTAGAGTTACATGTGATATCCATTTTAGCTGCTGCCTGTTGTTGAGTACTCAAATTCCTGTTTTAGTAAGTCCGATAGATTCAATAAAGTAAAACTGGTAGCTGCGCTCTAAAATAACCTCCACTAAAGAAGACAAGGAATGGTTTGTAAATTTGAACGCTTCCAAAACCAAATTGCTTTCAGTAAATCACCCTAAAATCTTTTCTGCCTTTCATCATCAATACTTTGTGCTTTCTTGAGCTCATATTTTCTATGTTATTGTTATTATTGCTATATGTTTGGTCTTGGTATGACGAAGGTTTCTGCTCGGCGAACACCTGATCAAAAGCGCCTCAGACTCTGATAATATTACGGGAAAATTTGACATTGTTTCAAACAAGTCCAGCCGGTTTCTTTGAACGTTTCCTAACCCAGGATAAGTTTTAGGTTCAACACTTTCAGCCAGAGACAATCTCTGCAGTGAAAACACGTCTCTCTTCACCTGCTTCAAAGAAGGCAAAGGTCGTTTCATCTACAGGTAAGATGATCACCTCAGTCTTTTGGCATACAAATGGCATTGCGTTTACTGACTATATTCAAAAGGGCTACACCCTCAATGAGGCAGTTAAGGTAGTTAAAGCTATCAAGACCAAGCGTCCAAGAAAACTGACGGAAAGGGGGGGGTTCATTTCGTCAGAACAATGATCCAGCACACAAGTCCTTGATTTTAATGACTGCTATGCGTGGCTGTGGCTTTTAACTAGTTTACAACTCTCCCTATTCTCCTTATTCAACTATCATCCGTTTCCCAACATGAAAAACATACTTGGCTGGGAACCAGTATCGCCGTGACGATGACGTCATATCTGCTGTTGATGACTTTTTTGACCAACAGGAAGAATTGTTTTCTTTGAATTGATGTCAGTTTACCTGGAAATAAACAATGTAAGAGTTGAAAGTTGAAACTAAGTTAAGAGTTGAAATTAATACATTGCTAGATTTCACAGCTCTAGCATAATTCAGCCTATGAACTTTTTAGCCCACCCGCGCATGTCGGCATATCAACCATCATCATCTTCGGGGGGGGGGAAGCAGGATCGTTGTAAACTATTAGTAAATTCGTTCTATAAGTTTAATAAAAGAGTGTTCTAATATACAGGGTGGTCCAATAATCTTGTCACCCAAATTCTCTCTTGAAAAATTATAGGAGCTTGTGTCAGCTATCTGAAAATAATATTATGTAGGTATGTAGGAGTGACAAGACTTTCGTATCAATATGTATAATATGTTATACGCATCCTTTGTAAACTTGCCGACAATTTCTGATCTTTAACCACTGTCTTTCAGTACGAGGCAGCGTTGGCAGTCGACGCTGTCAGTTTGTTCACGCGCGCAATGAAGAACTTGTCCAATTTCGGCCTTTTTGAGTCCCTTTTCATCCGCGCTAAGAGTGGAGCCAACAGCAGCAAAACTTGTGCAGCTGAGCGTCTGAATGTGTGGAACAAAGGTAAACATGTGCTCAAGGCAATGAAAGAGGTAAGTATTGTTTATCGTTAATTTTAGACGATTATTGAGAAAACGATTAAAAACATTAAACAATCATCCGAAATACAGAGGATTAGTGGTTGGCAACCGATCTCTCCTCTGACTTCTGACCTATCTCTAAAATCAATGTGACGGTGGGGACTAGCTGGTTTCATGCCTCGAAAACCAAACTAATTAAATTCCATCATCGCCGATCTGACCCTGAACTATCATCAGTCATTATTAATGAACGTTCACTCGGGAAGGCCTCGTGTCTGGGGCGACTATTGGACCTTAAAGTCAACCCGAACTTTAACTGAAGCTTGTACATACGATCCATAGCTAAAGATGTTGGAAAAATAGTTCCTTGTACTGCTCCAGTAAGTACCTGACTCCTTGTGTTATCTTCGACTTTTACAAGTAGAAGATAGTACAAGGAATCATAGCGTAAAATGAAGTAGTGCTGCCATATGATGACAGGAGATGCCCAGCCTTCACTTTCTATTCCAAAAGCATCTCCGCCTCCTTGTTGGTCACAAGTTATTTTCTGTCTTACAACCCCTTTTTCAAACATTGCAAGTCTCTCAATGCTCTGTCTCTATTTCCATGGAAATGGCTCAGACAAACTACATTCCTTAGTCCCGCCAGTTCAAAACTTTACGGCTAAGACCCGTCAGTCCACGCGTATTGTAGCAAACAACCCTCATTCATTTCGTATTCCATTGGTAAGACGTAAGTTCCAATCGAGCAGTTTCTGAAGATAACGGTTAGATCTTTAAGATTTTAGTGATCGGCAAAACATCGTCTTGTTCGAGTCTAAAGCTAACCGTTATCTTCACCACATATCCACATAAACTGTGGCTCCTAGTCCTTATACAGGATGAATATCACTGTAAATATATATATATATATATATATATATATATAAAGAACTCCACATCTGGAGTGTTGGCACATACCGATAATTTGTATCAGCTCAAGGAAAATATCCACATATATTTACTAATCTTAGCTTGGTACGACACAGACCAGATCTAACAGTAACAGAGATCCATCGCTCTGCAACAGGCGTCCAACGTCAATTCATAATTAGACTGCCATTTAAACTAAAGTAACATTTTTAAGGGTTAGAATCCCGTAAACCAATTATTTATTCGATATTTCTTAATGAAAAACAAAAAAGGCATCCTAATTACCATGATTCGAATAAATATTCCTAATTTTTAGTTTTAGGTACAATGAAATTAACAGACAATAAAAGTAAAAATAAACACACATGCAATGCGTGTGCGTGTGTACGTGCGTTAGTGAGTGTGTGTGTGTGTGTGTGTGTGTGTTACATATTAGAAATCCTCTTATGAAATGCATATAAAAAAATATATACATAAATCTGGAAGTGGGAAATGTTGGCCACATTAGGAACAATAATATAGTAAGAACCACAATTCCAGGTGTGTTTCAACGAATGACCATAAAGGGAAAAGCCATTGCTGAAAATATCCAATCGCATTTTCGTTTGTTTCATTTACTTTGTTTTTATAGCAAATAACAAAAATAAATGTCTCCATAACCCCCAACCACACCAAAAATAATTGAAGCCTGAGAATAAAACCGGTATTGTAATTTTATTCTAGGAATTGTATCCAAAGGATACTTGAGTTTTGTTGCCGGTAATGAAAAATACTCTCTGTGTCTGATATATATATATATATATATATATATATATATATATATATATATATATATATATATAACACCTTTATTTCCCCAAACCTCTTCAAAGCAACGTTTGAGATACACGTTGTGAATAAACAGAATGAACATCGATTCAGGATTGTGTTCTGCTGTCCGCAAATACAAAGAGAACCAACTTCATAATGTGCAAAGGTTCAGCAATTTTCTAACATCAAAGTTAATCTAATCGCCAGCACAAAAATATTTCAATTACAAAGTGAAAGATGAGAAACTACCATCTGAACCCTGTGCAAAAAAACAAAAAAACGAATATTTAATTTATGCACTTTTACGTATGCGTTTTCTATAAGTCTATGTATATATACTTTTAACTGGGAATAGATTAATGTAAAGATGTGTATGTGTGTACTTTTGTATGGTGTATTTGTATTATAAAAATTGACACACTCAGTAAAATCTATTCTTTTACATAGATACGCGCATAAGCACATTTACACGTAAAACAGTAATATATCCGGCCATGTGCATAGTAACGTCTGGTCTGTCACAAGTTGAAAGAGTTTTCTCTATTATTATAATTGTATTGTTCGGTTGCCTGGTCTATTTCTGAAGCTTGATTCTTCTTTTTCATTAATTTAAATCTCTATCTGTCCTATTATCATAAACTTTAATTTCTTCAATCTGTCAGTCTGAGTACTTTTCGACACGTTATTTGCTAAGAAAAAGTTATATATGGTGGATTATTCAAATTTGGAATCACTGCTCTCTATATGAACAAGTGGAAATCTATCATTCAGGTAGAGATGAAGATTTTCCAACAATCTGCAATTTCCAGGGAAACAACCAGCGAATGACAATAAAAGGACAAGCCACAGGTGAAAATATCCAACAATTTGCATGTTCCGAATGCAATCACATTTATTTATCTTCATCAGTCACATGAAACACGTGAAAGACAATAAGAAGCAGTAGTAGATTACCAGGCTTGTCAGATTAATAACGATCCTACCTACAAACACTGTGGTAAGTCGTGTTCCAGTCAATCTGGACTGATAAGACACTTGAAAAACAGCCGAACCAAGAGACACAAACGTCCCAATTAATGGTTTATATCTACCGTTTGCAAATTTTGCAAATCACTTACTGGCTTTAAGAATCATTGTTGGTATTATATATATATATATATATATATATATATATATATATATAATAATAATTATAAACTGTCAGCATACAGCAGAGATATATATATATATATATATATATATATATATATATATATATATATATATATATATATATATATATATATATATATCTACTGTATCCTGACAGTTTATTATACATACATAAACAAATGTTTTTTTTCTCTCTCTCTCTCTCTCTCTCTCTCTCTCTCTCTCACGCATATATATATATATATATATATATATATATATATATAACCAGTTGTGCCCTGAAAATTCGTTAGGTGAAACCCTGCTAGGTAGTTTCTGGCTCACTAGGTTTTTTATACTTTGCTCTACTTAGTATTTTTTTAATTTACTCGATTGGTGATTTTTTTTTTTTTTACTTTTGGCTAAGCATTGCAGTGTTGGATGATTAATTTTTTCCGACCAACGGGGATGTGTATAGGTTTTTATTTCTTTTTTTTCTGAATTTTTTTCCTGATACCAATTTTTTAAAATATATTTTTATTTGCAAATTGTATTATCCGATTTTCTCCACATCATTCGAGTACAGGTATTAAAATAATACATTATATATATATATATATGTGTGTGTGTGTGTGTGTGTGTGTAATAAACTGTCATCATACATCAGAGGCCTCTTAAAAGTTCATAAGTTTTTGTTTGTTTTTTATTTCCTTCTGTAAGCTTTACTTGTTGCTTTTATTTACCCAGTGTTGTTTCGTCACTGACGGTACTATTTTAATCGAAGTTTAACAAGATACGCAGGTTAAATTTCCCAGTTGCCTTTTTTTATTCCGGATAAGAATCAAAATTTAATTCAGGCAATCACTTCCTTATTCTAAAAATCTGGTGTCGTGGCAAAAATATTATCTGTGGAATGGAAAGTCAAATATTATTTCCCAAGATATTAACAATCGAATCTAATCTTCAAAGACCAACTTCTAAATATAATTGCTTTAACATATTTGAAAGTGGAATTTAAATATGACAACAAACCACCCAATTTTTTAAGTTTTTTGCCGTATTTTGGGGCATATCTTTGCATAAATTTTAGTGCCAAATAAAAATTTAAATAAGTTTAAGATCTTAGAAAATTTTTTGAGAAAGAGAAATTTAATGAATTTGGTGACAATTGTATTAAAAACCAATAAAACTAAATCAAAATTAAAGTCATATTTGAATCCTTACGAAAGACTAAATAGTTTTTTATTTATCTGAATATATAGTAATCCAATGAGTCGATTTATAGTTAAAAAGTCGATATATTTCTTAATACTGCAATAAAAATCATAATTCTATTTTTCGCTGAATCAATATGAAAAATATTGACACAGAATTCGCTTTACTTTTTTTCGTTTGCAAACAAAACGAACGCCCACATAATTGACTCTATAAAATATTTTACATATCGCTTTTGACGTTTTATGCGAGAATATCTAGAGCTAAAGCAGATTATAAAATAATTAAAATACACCAATTTCACAGTTTACTTTTTTTAAAAAAAGGTTTGTTTTTTTGTTTTTTTATTTACACTATTTACATTGTCTTCATCTTTATTTCCATATTCACGACGATTCCGCCGTTGTACGCTCCGACCTTTTTCAAGTGAAATTTAGTCCACGGGGGTAGATTGTTCTAATTCCAAATTTTTAATTTTGGATATTTCAGTATCAGTTAATTCCCTTTAGTAACTCAACTCTCCAAGTTTCTTTTCATTTCTAAATTTGATAGTGATTCAATTTACTCGTAGATAGTGATGAAGTCAATGGGAGCAGCTGATGAGATATTTCAATCATATAACATTTCCCAAAATATCCTAATCTTGAGTTATCAGGTTCCGATAAAATATCTTGTAAAAGTACTGCAATTTTTGAAAAGTTTTGACCAGAAATATGTTGTGTCAAATGTCGATGAAAACAAATACAGTAAAAAGAATTGGCTGACGACAAAACATTTTGAATAAAACCATTTTCCTACTTATTTGAAATATTCCGCTGAAAATTATTACGTTAACAAGAATGGATGCTGAATTTTGATTTCAGCTGAGTTTTTCATCTCTCGAGTTTTCCTCTCGATGTCTACAATTTCAACATTGTCTGAGATGTTTTTAAACTGAATTCTTTAAGATGAAGCACAAAAAATTACCTGAGACTGATTAATGATGTTAGAGAAAATTATTTCCGCATGAACATGAGAGAATGAGTTTTAATATATTATTTGTATTTTATGCTTTATCTTTCAGATGGAGTTTGATGGCCTTACTGGTCGAGTGGCATTTGACAACAGAGGTCACCGCAAAGAGTTCACTCTAGATGTTCTTGATATAGGAATTACTCGCGGCGCAGTCAAGGTAAGATTGGGAATATTTTTGTCTTAATTGATGGATAGCCGCCTTCAAAAGTTTATTGAAATATTGAATATGGGCGACAGATGTCCACCATTAATTACTTACATCCCTCGTCTGGAACCTGTACACCGCATTATGGCATTTCCGGGACGGCCGTTGGTGTATAGCCGGTTCCATAAGCCAGGTGTCCCTACGCAAGGGGAGAATTGTACGACAGATATAAGGACAGAGAACATTCACAGGGAAAGTACAAAAGAAAAACAGTAGGAAATCGAAGTATTCCAATGAGAAAGAGCGATAGTTGAAACGTATTCATGTGTATATCTCCATCTGTGCTTGTCTGAGTGCACGCATGTGAGCATGTATGAATGCCAATATACTCGTTCACTCGTATTGTCTATTGCTTCTCTTTAATGTCTTCATCTATTAAGCAATAAGAGCGGAGTAAAAGGGTTGTATTCGCTTTGAATATTATCTAAAATCCTTCTAAATTAACACATTTTCCTTGCGTTCCGTCCACTCCAACTACAGGTACTTGAATTAAAATCCGAATGAGCTATATCCTTCTACAAATACACACACGTATCTGTTTTATTACCATTATTATTACCAATTTTCTTTGTTGTTTCTTTGTCACTATTGGTGAGAAAAAATTTTCTCTATGATTCGTGTAATATTGAAGTTAACACGCCAAATTTGCTTCCATTAAGTTTTTAAATATGATGCATCGAGAGTAATGTGTGCATCTACATTGAATCCTTCAGTAATTCTAAATTCAGAAAATTACATTTTAAAAGTTTGCGTTATTAAGAAAAAATATTTTTGACATTAACTTTACTTATATATATTTACCATTTCACTATAATTCCATCCTCCCAAAATACGTTTTTCTTTTTTTCTGACCAAAGAACTTCTCTTGGCACGTTTTGCGGTCTTCCAGAAAATTAAAGATTTTGTTTGTTTTTGTCTTTTTCATTAACAGAATTCAGTAAAGACCGGAATAAATGGTAATTCGAAGGTGAAAAATATGATGAATACGGCGGATGGGTAACAATTTTTTGCCTGCAGAAACATGCAGTCGAGCGTTATCCTGGTGGAATATTATGCTTTTTTCTATTAATTCCGAAGGGACATTTTTTATCGAATGCATTCTTCATTTTGTCTAATTGGGGACATTTACTTGTTCGAATCAGTATTTTTAGTAATGACCTCCCTTCCAATCAAACAATATATATAGTATCAACTTTGGGTGTAGACTTTTAGTACGATTAGCTGTTATTAATTTCTCTTGACTCCCTATTCCCTGACTTTCACATATTTGTAAAGTGAATGTCCACCTTTCACAATTTGCTTCAAAAACAGAATATTTTCCTTAAGTAGTGAATTCTATATGAAAAAAACTGTCTAGTATTTTTTATACTTTCATGGATGTCATATATCAAAGCGACCAAACTAGTGCAAATGATTTTCATTGATTTCAATGTAAGTTGTATCCGACATCATATGAAGTTGTTTTATCCAATAATGTTTTAAATTTATCGCGTTCATTCACAATACATTCTTCATAAAGAGCACAAATATTTTTGTTTATGAATTACATTTTACTTTTATTCAAGCGAATAATCAGAATGTGTCCAAAATTTTGCTTAGTTTCTTCTATTTTCGATGTGAAAATCTATAAAACAAAATTAGGGTTTTTTTTCTATTTTTTCCAAATGAAAAATAAATTAAAAATTATGCTGGTTAAAACTAAACACTCCTAATGCCATTGCACAACAAAAACGAAGATAATGTTTGGAGTAAGCTCATATTTCGCTATCAAGCATAAAAAGAATGAAGTTTTGTACAAAATATTTTTTAATTTAATAAAAGAATGTCGGATATGTGTGTCGTTATCAAATTTGCAAGTTTAGAAGATATGAGGCATAAAAAGAGCAATACGTTTATACATTTAGAAATGTATTTATGTGTACAAAAATAACAATAAGAATGTTTGCCATTTCAGATACAAACTCTTACCCAACTATAAATAAACAAAACTAACTTTGGCACAAGATTAGACTCATTAAACACTGAGGAATAAACAACCAGAATTCCCAACCTTTGTTTCTCATTTTTCGTACAACGTTTACCAATTTAATCTTTCTCGACCCTTAATCTCTCAAAATGTGTTTCGTGTATCTTTTCAATAAAATCATTTTAACCAAAAAAAAATTAAAGTTATCAAACCATTTTGATATTGAAAATATAGATTTGAGTTCAGTCCTTAGCATTCATCAGTAGAATGCAGTCATATTTTCTCCATCGGTGAAAAGATTGCCCAGCTTTCACTAACTTATAGAAGATCAGATATTACATAGTAGTTTAGTGCTATTTCATCTTATTCGATCTCTTAATACTTTGCTTAATTTCTGGAAGATATTTTATATTGTTACTTTGCCCTTTTGGATTTCTGTATCACATTTTCCATCGTCTATTACTCCACTATTCCGATCGTTGAATTTCTCTACCTAGTAAAATTGGTTGTTCTCAATACCTTGGGTTGTTTCTTTTCCAGACATCCATAGATTCAGTCTTCTTACAGTTAATAATTCATTTTTTCTTCTTGCTTTCCTTTAGAAACTTGAGTTCTTTCAGTTTTTCTTCTGAGTTCCTATAAACACAGTCATCCGTGTTGTGTTGTTAAGATTGTCCTCCTTATGAGTCCGCTAGTTCTTTTCGGGTTACCTCGCTGTATTAGTTAAATAGATTCGGTGAGAAAACGTATTCTTGTTTTTTCTCCTATTTCTATATTTTTCTGTGTACCACTATTCATCAGCTTAGTCTGATTCAAGGGATATACATGAGGATCGAACTCATTTACACTAGCAATTTGGTTTGAGATGAACGTCCTAATGATTGGGCTATGTTATACAGCAAGGTAAGAATATCACTTCATTCCAAACATGTGTCCAGCCTGCACAGGCACATGACAATCCGATAAAAAAAGGAGAAAGAACAAGTGTGGAAGGAAACACTAAAAGCATTTGTTGGATGCAGCAAATTTGTATACATGAATTCAACTCACTCTCAATAGCTTTCGAAACGAAATCTGTTAGAGTACAGCTACCAGATAGGAATCTTCGGAAGATGCAAATTTATGAAAAAATTAATGAATCTCGAGGCAAGTGATAACATGGAAATGTATCAATTCCCTGCGTTCTCACCGTTGCTAACTTCTTTAGAAAAAAAAACGCTTTTCTCGCTTCCTACCACTTGAGAAAAAGTTATAAAAGATCAGAGATGACAAGATTTTATAAATAAAACTAATTGAAGAGCTTAGACTCTCTTCGATTGCAAAATTTATTCAGTGTTCGCATGAGATTTTTTTCTCATTTCGGAAAGGACGCAGGGTTAAATAGTGAACATATTTTCAATATTACTACTACTACTACTACTACTACTATTATCGGTATTATTATCTTTCAGATTGGTTACTGGACCCCGAAGGATGGATTGACTATGCTGAAGCGTAAAATGGTCCGCCCTATTAACGCGCCTAGCTCTGAGAACAGAACAAGAATTGTGACTACTATCCAGGTAATAATAATCCTTAAATATATTTTTATTGGAGTTGATTAACATGAACGATATCGCTTACCTGTTAAGAAAAAAAGTGCAAATTATGTTGCAAAAGAAACAATCACAAAAAATCAATGTTAATGTTTCTGCTTTGATAATCTTAAGTTGCAAAAAAATTCAGAATCATTTAATCTTTCCAAATATGGCAGTTTTTCAACATTATTCAAGATTCAATATGGCTCGTTTCTTGGTAGAATTTGATAATATCTAACAGAAATATAGAAAATTCTTCATTTTTTTTTTTTAAACAAGTCTCAATAAAATGCCATTCTTCCGGAAATATAATCGACTTCGAGGTTAGAAATTAAAATCTTCAATAACCGTACGTATTGATAATAGCTTTTCAGCTGATATTCAGGCCAGGGTGAAATCCAGGCTTCGAATTCCAGTTTTAGAAGTGACATATATTAAAGTTTGACACTATAAAACATTTTAATATTCACTATGTTTGCTGGCCCTAAGCCGAAGTAATTAACCTGAAACAAATTCATTGCTGACTTGTCGATGCTGGATATTTTCTGATTGTTTTTCTTGTTTCATGTAAATTGTTCATGCCTGAATAAAAATTGTGACCTTAAGCAGTATACAAAAAGGTTTCTCGTTATATGCATATAAAATTGGGATTAATTTCTTATTTACAAAGTTTTCTATCCGTTCAAATTAATATTGGCTATTACAGTATGATTTACAGCTAAAAAATATTTTGTATGTAAATTTTCACGGTAGATATAAAAATAGTTACAAGTGTTTAGCCACCGTTCAACTGGTGGCTGGGTATTAAGGCATTTTTCTCTACTACTGTTCAATCGGTGGCTTGGCATTACGTCATTTTTCTCTACCACTGGTAAAGCTGTCTTCAGAACTCAAAGGGTTTAGTTATAATTACTAAGAAGAGTTGGATCTTATGTATATTCAAATCTAACTGCAAAATCTGAATAACATTTTGCAACTGCTACATTTTTTAAGTCGTGGAACTCCATTTTGATACATGTTCATGATAATTAATGAAACAAGAGCAAGTATATTTTTTCAAATGGTGCCTTAATATTTCATTTATGTTTCCACACTGTGGAAACCTAAAGTTATGAATCTATTAAGATGTACACAAATTAACACAGCAGTGAGTAGAGGGTTATAAATTCTTTGCGTGATTCGATCCCACGTTCGTTTTCGGCATCAAGGAAGGCTCGTAAACAACAAACTGATTTACTATTTAACTACGAGAACTGATCCATAACACACTAAACATATTAGTAAGCATAAATTTATTGACCGTTTAGAATATTTGCTTAAGAACTGAATTAAAAGACACGGCACGAGACCGGACTACAAGGAGTTAATGTTACTTGTCGTTTGTAACAGAACTACACAATTATTCGATTCATATTCGATGTTGGCGTTTCATGTTTAAATGATTTCTAATTTCATTATATTTCTGGTTAAGATCAATTTGCCACAACGCCTACATTTGCATTCATGTTTAATGCTGCTTATAAGGAATAGGCGTGTCATCTAGAATTGAGTTTCTTGTGAAGTTCAACGAATCTAATCACACAGCGGCACAGAATGTGCTTCCGTCTTAAACGAAATGGAAATTACCACTTCGTGTATTAAGACCAGCGAGTAGCTATGTATGCCTCAAACCAAATCAATAATATATTTAGACAAACAGCGTTCGCCCTCAAGTTGGAAAATGAAGTTCATTTCTTACGTCTGTAGTGTGATTTAATGTAACAGTTTTATAAGAAAAAGTTAACATAACGTCCATCATTGAACCAACTGACTGGAAAAGATTTGGTAATTGCAAGACAACCACAAATAATAAGTAAAAGATTTCGTATTTAATACAGAAAGACAGATTAATTTAAAAAAATAGAACAAGAAAAATGTTATTAACCAAAAAGAATCTAAAATCTGTTTGGATTAAGATTTTTATTAGTAAAAATTTTGTTAATGACTATAATGTTGGAACAGATTCTCTGCTCTGACTTCATGTGGAATGTGAAATATTCACTTTGAGTTTCCATTCACATCTATAGATCGGACATGAATGCGAAAGGAAACGCAAAGTTAATATTTACGTTAACCGTGAGTTTCTTAACAAAATTATGTAGAAAATTCCAACAATCTTAAAAGAAATGAATTCAACACATGGATTTTATATATTTTTATATACAGAACCATGTGTAACATAATTCAGAAAAGGAGAGAAAAATCCTGTCTTCAACAAACTATTAAACTTCTTTAATATGTGTAAGAAAATGACTGAGAATGCGTGTGTATGCATATGTGCGTGTGATAAGTTGTAGTAAAGATATTATTGTATGAGGATTTTAAAAAAGAACGGGAGTTTAATGATAGCAATCTATCCGATGTGACACGTGGCTCGGATACACATCTTGTCACTACGGCATATACGGAGTAAAAAATAGAAGAGAGAAGGGTTGTATCTTTTCCTTTTATACTACTTTATACAACGTGCCACCTAGCGAGCGTTAGACATTCTCTGACGGACCAGGTGGGACAATCCTACCGATGACTTTTATCCAATATACTCTATAATATACAATATTACCCTAAGAACATTCTGGTTCCTCATATCTCTACAATTAGAATACAAAATTGCGGTAAAAGCAACAAAATATGAAAGAAACTAATTAAACAACTAATAATAACATTATCAAAGAATAATATTATCAAATTATTACAAATTATTTTGTCAAAAAGGTTATTCAAATATAAATTCTATTATTCTAACGGATTAGGATTTATCAAGAAAAGGCAAAATAAATAAGCCTAAGAGACAAATCATGACAAAGTGCCAAATCGCACTTGAGCTGATAGCAAATAAAACCAATATAATTTCATATATTTTATTTTCTTATCTGTAGAAGGTTGCTTATCGATTTATTTTCAATAACATACCATACTTCCCGCTATATAATAGGCATAAGTTTGCTATGCGTATTATATACCACGAAAATCATGGCATGGGGATTGTGTTAACTGGATCGAGATTTCGTGTCTTTTGAATTAATTTGAGGAAACGGTTAACAGCATTTATTTTTATCTGGCATTTATCTCATGTATATACCTTTCTTCTTTTTTTCATCTTTTTCATTACAGACTCCTCCTTACATAATGAAGAAACCAAAGCCGATAAATGGTCACCCTCTTATAGGTAATGACAAGTACGAAGGATATTGTGTTGACCTTGCCCGAAAGGTTGCGCATGAAGTTGGCTTTGACTACGTGTTCCAGATGGTAAAAGATGGCGCCTACGGTTCGAAACTTCCCAATGATTCGTGGAATGGTATGGTAGGAGAACTAATAAGGCTGGTACGTCACATAGAATTACTTCATCTTATCGGGGTTCTTTTTATGCAAGTCACTCCTTTTTTATATTCACAATAAACAAGATCTGAATTTGTCAACAATATCAACTAAATCAAAAATTCTTTTAAGTCAAGTTTTTAGAAATACAACTTTGTGACAATCTTTCCTTTTGATGATGAAAAACTTTGTTTATCTTTTTATACGATTAATATAAAACTTTTGAAAAATTTACAAATTACAAATTTGAAAACTGATATTTCTGTTCGCAATTCTAATTTTCTCAAAATTCGAATTAGTAGTGTTTATGAAGTTAGGATTTAAAACGTGTTTGTATAATTTCAGTGTGTATGCGTCTAAAAAGAAAAAACTTTCCATCGTAAAAAATATATTCCTTTTATAGAATATTTAATTCTATATTTATGTTTCATCATTAACAAGAGTCCTTCATAAAGCATATTATTTTGCGAAAGGTTTTGTCTCTCAATATCACTACCAAACAAATATTTGAGAAATTTTCCTAGCAATTTCTTTATCAAGAAATCGACACGTTTTTCTCATAAAAATTGTTGATTTAAAAATGTATCGTCCTTTATCAAGAATAATGATAGTTAAAACGAATAACAAATGATGACAACTTATCCTGATCTTCAAAATCATGACAATTTCAAATTTGAAGTCTAACAATACCTAGTGCCTGCGGATGATTTTTGAAATGGAAAACATTTAATATATCTGGATTATGAAACCTTTCAAATGTAACCTTGTAACCGATGATACGATATAAAAAAGTAATTCAATTTTAATGAAGAAAGGTTAAGTGAGATTACAATCTATAATTAGTCCGTTCATTTAGGAACGATTTTTTAATCGTTCCCAGAATGAAAATGCCAAACATGACCTTTGTTCAAATAAACATTAATTTAATACAGTTACTCTTGCTTTTGTCATGCAATGATTAGAATATCATTGATTAGCTTTGAAGTCAGAATAGATATGCTAAAAAGGTGATCAAAGATCAATGATGACTTTTTCATCCTTCTGCATATGTATGTTTGATTTGTTTGAATTTTCACGAGTAATCGATGTTCACTGCAAAAGACCCGCCCAACAGATCGAAAGGCTTGTAATTCTGTTATTTAGTCAATATCTAACGATCGCTGTTAACCAACTTTCCATTAAGTTTTTACCAAATAAAAACTTTTGAAATTTGAGGCGCACTATTTAAAAAAAAAAGTTAATTTGAAGCTAACTGCAAATTTATGAAAGATTTTAAGTTGATTTCATATTTTTATATGCCGTGTTTAAAATCAAATAAAATAGATATGTACAACTTTTAATTAACTTTTATCAAGTATTCTAACTAAAAAGAAATTAGACTATGGCATTCCTTTTTGAATGAAGAAAAGTTGTTAGAAATTATTGAAGGAAGGGTATTGTGTAAATACGATTTAGTTCTGTGAAAAGAAAACTTCAAACAGATACTACACTGACACCTAAGACACAATTTTTTATTTAGTGCCTGTGACATTTTAAAAGTTAGCAAAACTTTAAGAGAATTTTTCTTCGTCCCTATGCCTATGTATGCAAATGTCTTGTGCATTCGAAAAAAAATGAAATCCCTTAAATCAAACGGAAAGAAAAGTATAGTTTGTTTCGTGAATCTATATTTCAGACTAAAATCCAATGATAAACAAAACTTACAATGCAGAAATCAATTAAAATCTATATTTTCTAAAAATATTTTGCGGTATGTATGTATCTATCGATCTGAACGCTTTTAATGATCATGTAAAAACAATTAGTAGATATCAGATTATATGTGTGTATTTTATTTCCTTTAAAAGTACTAAATATTTTAAAATATACTGCATGATTTATTTTCATAACATTATGAAAACGACTCATATATCAGTTTTCTTTTCATCGATGATTTTAGACAGATAATCTAGAAAATCATTTCAATTCTTCTTTCTCCCTTTTTCCAGGAGGCGGACATGGCCATTGCCCCACTGACGATCTCGGCTGTGCGGGAGAGGGTCATTGATTTCTCCAAACCCTTTATGAGCCTGGGAATCAGTATTATGATCAAAAACCGGCGGACCAGAAAGCTCACGTGTTCTCGTTCCTCGACCCGTTATCCTACGAGATCTGGATGTGCATCTTGTTTGCCTTCATTGGAGTCAGCGTGGTCTTGTTTTTGGTCAGTCGCTTCAGCCCTAACGAGTGGCATGTGGAAGATGAGTCGAATATTACGAATGATTTTACCATTTCCAACAGCCTCTGGTTTTCGCTGGGCGCCTTCATGCAACAAGGATGTGATTTCTCACCTAAGTACGTTTAACTCTATCACATACTTTTCTGTCCAAATTTCACCGTTTTCTTATTACTTTAGATGTGGGTAAAATCCACAATTTTACTTATTTAGTCCGTTTCAGCCTTTTTAGCAAAAGATATGGACAACTTCTCTTTTAACATTATACAATAAGAATCTTCAACTAACTTTCGTTTATATCTGTTAGATCTCTAGTCATATATCGATTCGTGTACCAGTGAAAATAACCACTCGCCTTACGACATCAAACTAACCAAAATTGTTATGCAAACATGCACAAAATTAATGATGTTTATTGCCATAATAAGGAAATGTTTATAAATCTCGTATCGTATGCAACCAATTTATATTTGGAGAAAGAAAAATATTCTAAAATAATAAGCTTATAAAATTAGATTAGTTTTAGATTGGTTTCTCTTCAAATAAAGAAAGAGACAATTTTGTATAGACAAGCTAGAAATCAAAAGCTGTTTCTATCTAAATAAATCAGTCTATAACAAATGATAGAAATAAAACTGAGAAAAAATTATTTGTGTACTTACTAAAATTATGAGTGAAATCATAATACACAGTAACTGGAAAGAAATGCAGATCTTTAAAACGAAGTGCAGATCTTTAAAACGAAGTGCTGAAGTTGAAATTATCAAATCTCATTGTGACCACTTTGCAGGCCCAAATTTCCCATTCACTGAACCTCGCTTTTATTAGAATGCATTAAACAGCGTCAACACGGCCATTTGTTGTATAATGAAGACAGGATCAGTGACTTAACTTCATAAGAATAATGAACAGTTTGACATATTTAATTCAAGGTTATGTCCTAAATGAGTTACAAATTAAATTTAATACATGAAGGACCATATTCGAGCCTGAAGCTAAATAAATATTTCGTATTGATAAATACGATCCTAAAATCAATAGATCTATTTATTGTTATTTTATTATTGATAAAGTTTCTTTGATTTCGTCAAAAAATGCCATATACCTCATGACATGATTACATTTTAACGGTGGTTTTTATGATAATTTTTTTCTCAGATTCGAAAATGACATTAAAAATCTAAGTTCATTTATTGCAATGAAAAGTAATATAAAACAAAAAGTTTCATACTTAAACTCTCTCTCCATACCTGAAACGCACGCACAAAATGGCTGATACGTTGATTCAGTGACTGAATAATTCGTTAATCCTTAAAGTAAACAATTAGGCAATAAATTAATTAGTTATATAATTTAAAGAATTAACTTTTTAACTTTTTATCTAATATAATTGCTTTGTCACTTTTATAAGATTAGTTTTAGATTGGTTTCTCTTCAAATAAAGAAAACCTTTCCTTTTTTCCAATGACGAAATTGAGCAATTACTTAAATAAAATTAATTTTACATGATTAATTCAAAAATCGATCAATACATTTGTTTTTAAAAAGGAATATATAGTCGGGATTGATCCATGATTCATTCACCAATCTGTACGTGAATTACATAACTTGCTTTTTTGCTACAGAATATTAAAATGGGTGGAGTTATGGACAGTAATACTTTCATCACTAGATTTTGACTAATTTAAATTAAATGTATAGATTAAAATTCTGTTTGGTTTGTTAAAGTTTGAAGAATTATCGTTATAATATTTTTACAGAGTTCTTCAATAGTATTGGAATCTGGTTAATTCATTAATTATTCCAACAAATCGATTGGCTAGTTTTCATTTACTTGTTGAGTATTTCATTAATCCCTAATTAACTCATCGTTTAATTTATGAACTAATACATTGATTTCAGATCGATTTCTGGACGTATAGTCGGAAGCGTGTGGTGGTTCTTCACTTTGATTATTATTTCGTCTTACACTGCCAACCTGGCCGCTTTCCTCACCGTGGAAAGGATGTCCACTCCAATTGAATCCGCTGAGGATCTTGCCAAACAGACGGAAATCGAATATGGAACTTTAAGGTCAGGCACAACAGAGGCTTTCTTTAAGGTCAGTAAATAAACAAAATGAAACAATTTTTTGACAAATTTTATACTTAATTTCTTGTCATTCCATCAATATTGTCCCTGGATATAAGTAGGCATATTAGAAGACTTACTAACTTTCTCAAAATAATAAGAATTAAATATTTAAAGAATTTCCGCTGCAATCATATTTTGAAGGAAGCATTCGAAGCCATATTAGAGTAAGTGGGGAGAGGTTACCTGAAATGTTGGTAGACTGTTACGGTTCTTTTTCAAATTAGATAAACATGATTAAAAACCGGTTTCATAAGAACAATGCTTCTTCATTTTTTTTTACCTTTAACAATAAAATCCAGTCTATTTGTTTCGAAGAAAATTATTTCGGGTTTTTACAAAATATTATCAGAAATTATCATTTTCTTTATTTCATAATTAACTTCTCGGTACTTTTAGATAAATGTTCAAATTATTATTATTATTGCTGATGCATTCATAACAATGATTGATAGCAATCAACATAGTGAAAACCTTCCTCCCAAATATTAGAATTTCTCTTAAAGTACACAGGTGTAACAAGCATGCATATGCTTTCATTTGAGCGATAAATCTTAAAAACGACATAAAAATCTATATCCGTTTTTTTCTTTTCTACTTGCAACTCGGGATAATAACCATTAAGATTTGAAGCACTTCAAACTCTGGGCACTAACACCATTGGTAAATGCACGAATCTGTCTCTTCATCTCACGGTGATGAGTTAAATAACAGGGTAGAGTAGATTCTTTATTCAGTCTAAGGTAAGAAAAATCTAAATTATAAACTGTGGACTCTCTTTCCCAAGAATGCAAAGCAATTCGCACATAATAAAGAAAATTGATCTGTGACGGAACGTAGGCATTTAAAAAAAATTAAATATCCTGTAAGGAAATTACATCCAAGACAACTTGTCGGGGATATTATATCCACGGCCCTAAATTCAATAATTTCGAAATATGGATCTTACATAACGAATTTAAAGTTAACTCTGGATTTTCTTATCAGTACTTTCTAGTACTAAACTCAAAATATGTCGATTTTCACAAATCTTCGTAGACACAAATATGAGGAGGTTTTCATTTGTAAAATATTTGAGTGACTAAAAGATTGACCGCGAAAAACTCCCGTGTCTCTGTCTCCTTTTGCAATTGTTTGGTAATTTCTGATACTCATCGACCGGTGCCTATCTTGCCCACATCAAAAGCGCTCATAACAAAGGCTGCTTCCCTCTGCCATCGGAAACACATGCTGTGCGTTTTACTGTTTATCCTAACACTGGTCGATCCGTGGTAACAGCAAATTTAGCAAAAGTTATGATCATCAGCTGACATTTCAACTCCTAATTCTTGAAGATTCAAGACTACATTTTACTAATAAGTACAGATAATCTACTGTAAAAGTAAAGTAGAAATGGAAATAAATTAACAATAATTATATTTATATTTAATCAAATTAAGCTGGGATGAGGTTTTTCTGATTTAGATATTATCAGTTTTCTAATAGGAAACCGATCTATGCTCGAACTCTCTGCTAATCCAGTTTGCTTCGTGCAGGTGCAGTCTGTAAAAAGAATTGATTATTTTCGTATTGAAAAAATATATTGAATATTAAACAAGATAACAAAGCGTTTTCTACAAAAAATATATTCTCGCTATTCTCTTTCTCTGGTATTTATGAAAACAAAATCTATCAATTGTTCTAATAAGAGATAAAATGACTGAGCTGATAATACACACACGCACGCACTTTTTCACGGATTAATTTGTACATTTTAGTATTGAAGGTGTATGGGAATTGTACACACTTCATGTTAGTTACTGTTAAGCTTCCGAACTGACATCAGTCGTTATTGTTGAATGAAATTCAAAGTCTGTTTTTGAAACTTTCCGTTAATTTTCACTGTTAGGTTTTGTCATATATTGGGTATTAAAACTTTGCAGTGTCGCACGATTGTCATTTAGTGGAAATTCGTAAATATTTAAAATCCCTTTCAAAATACCTGTTCTAGAAACATCACTGATTTGGTTGCTTGTTGGTTTTTAATGGATAACTTTGTAATCTTTGTTTAAAAACAAATAAAAGTAATGTTGTCCTTACCTTGAAATACTATTATATTTTAACCCTTAACTTTCTTGTAAACGTGTCCTCAAAGAGGCCATATCTTTGCTTGTTGATAGAATGAGACATTATATAAGTTCTAACTATTGCTTCTCGTGACTACTAGTGACTCTGTAATAATGTGTTAAATAAGAGTAAGTCTTCTATCACTCCTCACTTCACTCAATTTAAGATGTTAACTTCTACTGATAAAGCAGAATGGTTTGCTCTTAAATTCTCTTCAAATTCTACTCTTGACTCATCTGGAGCAACTTTATCTGACTTTCTACTTAGAACAGATTCTCTATTGAGTGATATGCATATAACACCGTCTATACTATCTGCTATTATCTTTGAACTGGATCTACACAAAGCATAGTATCCTTCAATAGAATGTGTTCCTCGACTGTTTTCTGTTCTCTCTGAACTCTGCAATAAATACCTTGCTGCTTCTTGCTTTCGTGCTTGTTGGAAATTCTCTTCTGTATTCCAGTATTTAAGAACTCAGACGAACCATCTGATCGGCGTACTAGTCTTTTACCTCATTTTAACAAAGTAATCTAATCAACTACTAATTGGTTAAGCATCTCACCTCACAGATAAGCAAAATGGCTTTTCGCTATTGTAGGTAAACTGCTGATATATTATTACTGAAAGTCTATCAAGTTTTAGATAAAAATTGAAAAGATCAGAATGTTGCTTTTGGATATCTCAAAGGCATTTAACGGGTTTTGACATACTGGTCTTCTTCACAAATTGAAAAGTTATATTTCTGAACAATTTTTTAAACTGATTCAGTTTTTCTTATCAAATCGTGAAATGAAAGTTGTTTTGAGTTGTCATCTTTCTAAATCTTTTTACATTAATGCAAGTGTCTCCCATGGCTTTTATCCTTGAACCCTAGTTGTTCCTAATTTTTACAATGATCTTCTTGATATCATCAGTTCTCAACTAGGTATCTATACTTATGACACAACTATTTACTCCTAATTCAATAGTAAGTCTGATCGTTTTGATAAGGTCAAATTGGCAGCTGATCTAAACTATGACCTACTATCTCTTAACTGGAGCATGGAATGACTTATTTAACGCTACCAAAATGAAACTACTCTCCTTTAATCGTCTGAAGGAATCCTTTTTGACTTCCAGTCGTATAACTGATGCTAACCTCCAAGAGAATGACTCATTGCGTCTTCTCGAACTAACGTTTTCTGGTGAAATGAAGTGGAAAGAATTTATTGAATCAATTGCTGGAACTATTGCTAAGAAAGTTGGTTCCTTGTGTCGTGCTAGACAATTTTTCTCGCCAGAATCTATCTTACATATTTATAAGTCTACCATTCGTCCTTACTTTGAATATTACTGCCACTTCTGGTCTGATGCTCCTGCTATATATTTAGAGATTCTTGAAAAAATCCAAAGAAAAATCTGCAATATTATTGGTCCTGACCTAGCTTCTCGGCTTCAGTCCCTTCCCCACCGTCGTAATATAGCTTCCTTGTGTTTTTTCTATAAATATTTTATGATAATTGTTCTGATCAATTTTACTCCTTGGTACCTAGACTTTATGAATTTAAGCGCAGTACTAGATTGTCGAGAAGGTCTCATCAATTTTCAGTTGAAATGGTTGGATGTAACCGTAAGTTCTATGCTAATAGTTTCTTCTGTCAAACTTGTCACTCGTGGAAGTCTCTTCCGGTTTCTTGCTTCCGAGTCAACTTTTATCTTTCTAACATTTAAATGCAATGACACTCGGTATCCTCTGTCTTAATTATTGTTCTTAAGTGTTTCTCTCGTATTTTCTAACATTCAGTACCCCCCCCTTGCGTCTTAGTGGCTTTATTGTCTTACTTGCGGTGAAATAATAAAAAAAGACGTCCTTGTCTATTCACTGTATTAATTTTGTTACTTCTCTACATAAAAAATAACTCTTGCTTTAATTACAAAAATGAATGTCTTCACTGCTATAAAATATCCCTAATGAAAAATGTAATTAATAGAGCATAATTAATCTTGTTTTATAAAATTATTTTATACAGTAATATTTTTATAATACCAAATAAATGATGAGCTATAGTTCACCATTTATTTTATCGTAATCGGATGCAATCAAACTACAAACAAGATGATACAGCTATGAAAAAAAAAAACAAAGAAACAATCCATAGATGCATGAACCCTCTTTCTTTGTATATAATGTAATAATATACAAGAAAAAAAAAATAAAAACAAATTTTAAACAACGTTAAACAACCAACAATCAACAAAATCATTTATGGTTCTGGAATAGGCATTCTGTAATTTATTTAATTAGAATCCATTGCTACATCATAGCCGTGTAACACCACAAAGTTTTAAAACTCAAATTATCAAAAAATATTCAAAATTTAAAAGTCAAAATCATCCCAAAGATTCAAACTATCATGTAACGAATTTTGAATTTTATTTAATTTCTTTAATTCTTGATAAGAACTGAAGCTAGTCGAAAGTCTGAAACCTTAATATGAAATATGGACAATTCCCATAGACTTGTACATCCAGGATACGGTAGTTAATCCGTCAAGAAGAAAAATGAATCAGAAAATATAATAGATATAGCTTGTCTGTTAACTTCAATAAAACTTATTTAGTTTGGTTTGGTTTGGTTTGGTTTATTTTACGGCATATCAACCTCAATGGGTCATTTAATGCCGACAACATTTTTTTACCTGGTAATATTTTTGTTTTGTCAAAAATCCATTTCTGTTAATATTTTTTTTCTCAAAAATGTATAGCTGGTAATATTATTTTTCAAAAAAGTATAGCTGGTAATATTATTTTTTCAAAAACGTATTATCAGAGTCCTTGCTGTTGGACGTAGTTTATTGTCTTACTCAGGACGCGGATGTAGTTTATCGTCATACCCAAGACGTGGCTGTAATTTATCGTCATACCCAGAAAGCGGATGTAGTTTATCGTCATACCCAGGACGCGAATGTAATCTAAGTGTTAACTATTTGCCCATAGCTGGGACCCTAACAGGTGCTACCACCCCGGGTCAGGTTGGATCTGGGAACACCAGCAATTAAGAGGTGGTTCCACGCCCCTCAAAACCTCCTGATCAGAGGCCTTGCTGCTGGACGTAGTTTATCGTCTTACCCAGAACACGGATGCAGTTTAGCATCATACTCAGGACGCAAAACTTATTTGAATCCACATTTGTTGCCTTGTTACACCCAGTATAGATATATACTCATTTATCTAATAATTGAATTCTGGTTTCCGGGACTAAAATGCCAGTTAAAAGATCCCCCCACCAAAAAAAAAGAAATCTAAGTTTACAGGAATAAGTTCGCTACAAAAAGGAATAAGCAAATATGGTGAATGTAGATTATGTCTATCGATGCTCGTCAGAATATAAGTTTAATTCGAAAATACAGTCGCATAAAAAATGCTTATAACTTATTAACTATAACCGATTATATATATCGATTTAAATACAAGAGTTCACTATAAGTAGTATGATATAATTTCATTTATGTAAATTATATAAAACTTTTCCTTATTGGGACATGATATGACTGAAGTCATAAAGCCAGTCATAGATGTATGGCTGTCGAGATGGTATCTTGTCCTTCCAGAAAAATGACTTGATAAGAAATATGACAAACCTTAAATCCCAAATTACTCAGTGTTTACTCACAACAAACAGTAAATCTCAAAAGTAGCTATATTACAACGTAAGGTTTTATTACTTATGTACATTTTTTACACCTCTTTATTATCGTCAAGCCTACAAGTGAAATGATAAAAGGAAAAAGGGTCATGCAATGGGTTTCATATATGAAATGCAATTTATGTTGTGACACATTTTTTTTGTAGTTATTTACAAATAGTACTGCAAATAATATTATAATGGAGAATGGAAAATAATATTGTGTTATTTTAGTTCATTCATCTGCCTCTTTTCTGGCTTTCTTTGCTTCAACAGACTTCTAAGGTAGCGGTCTATGAGCGAATGTGGGCTTATATGACATCAAAAACACCCAGCGTCTTTACGGATAAAATCCAAGACGGCATTTCTAGAGTTCGCGAGTCTAACGGAAAGTACGCTTTTCTCGTCGAATCTTCTACCAATGATTACATCAACAACCGTTTACCCTGTGATACTATGAAAGTCGGATCAAATCTCGACTCAAAGGGCTTCGGCATTGCTACACCTGCCGGCTCCGACTTAGGGTAAGGAATTTTATTTTATTTTTCCACTCTGTAATGCAATATAAATATTGGGAGGAAATTAAAATGAAATTATGAAATTTCACTTTAATTTCCTCCCAATATTTATAGACATTTTTTGTTTTCGCTCAGAAATAATTGCTCTAATTCAGCTACATGTAACTATTTTAAAAGAGTGTAATTCATATTAGATGACACTAAATGATCTCTCGTCTTTTAAACACGATAAAGAAAGAAGATGAGAACAAATCTATACAAAACCTCATGCAAAAAAAAAGCTGCAAGGCTTTTGCTTTTTAAATGTTAAAACTATTCGAATGTCTCAAAGCTAAAAAATCAATACAACTGATACTTATAAGAATTTCGGATTTTTTTTTTCCACAATGTTTAATTTTACACATGCCTCACTGCTGTATTTTATTGTACTATGAATAAACAATTTTTAAGAACGTTAAGAGAAAAAGAAAATATCAATAACTCTACGGGTTGCTCTTGGAAATGGTATACGCTTACTCTTCTTCCTGTGTTCGTATTACCGCCAGCTATCTTGACAATCTCTTGTTACTGACATGTCACAACATTTGACAGAATAAAGATTGAAGGCTGTTAGCTCTATAATCAATTTTGACAACGGCCAATAATTAATCAATTTAGGTTTCAGACTGCCTTTTCTTCCACACGACCATTTTCTGCTGCCAATATTCAGTGAATCAAAATGCTAAAAAGTCATTTTCTTAAATATTTGTGTTTTTTTGTTTGTTTTTTTTGTCAATCTGAATTTTTGATTTCTTTTCATATTTACATTGCAAAATCAGTTATTTTATTTTTCTTCCTTTGATCTTACATTCGTTTTTGAATTTTATGACTTGCAGAGATAAGCTCACACTTGCTGTTCTCAAGTTACGCGAAGACGGAGAATTAGATAAGCTGCAAAAATTCTGGTGGGTGGAGAAAGGTCAGTGTACGCCACAGGACAAGAATACTGTAAGTAAACTTAAGATTTCTCCCCCCCACCCCCACTCCACCAACCCTCTTTTCTTTACTTGTCACTCTAGATGTCTAATTTACAATTTTTAAACGCTCTTGATAGATAGCATTTGATCATACATTAGGACAATCTATCAATTATTCCTGCAAGCATTATTCCCTCAGCATTATTCAAAAATAGTAGGGTTTGTTTTTTGTTTTGTTTTTTTTTTTGTTTTGTTTTGGGGTTTTTTTTTGTTTTGTTTTGGGGTTTTTTTTCACCCCCAAGGAAATCAATAAAGACACTAAGGCAAAAGGGGTTAATAAACGTGAGATAAAAAAAAGAAAACCATTATTAAAGATAGAACAATAAAAGAAGAATTAAGATAGAATATAACTATTGACATTGCATTTAAATTTTTGAACATGAAAGTTGAGTGGAAAGCAAGAAGCGGAAGAGAATTCCACAAGTAGCCGAGAAGAAACTGTCAGCATAAAACTTACGGTTACATATAGAAAATCCAACTGTAAAATGATCAGACCTCGCTGCCCATCTAGTACTACACTTAAATTTGTAAATCGAGGTACCAAAGAGGTAAGTTCATCAGAACAACTGTCATGAAAATATCTATAGAAAAGGTACAAGGAATTACGTTACCGTGGTGGGAAAAAGACTGAAGCTAAGATAGCAACTCAGAACCAATAACATTGCAGATTCTTCTTTGTAATTTTATCAAGAATCTTTAAATACAGAGAAGCACCAGACATCAATATTCAATGAATGGGTGAATGTTAGACTTATAAGTGTGTAAGATAGATTCTAGCAAGAAAAATTACCTAGTGAAATTGCCACAATGAACAAACATTCGTAGCAGCAGACCTAGCAATTGATTCAATATAATCTTTCTACTTCATGTCAGCGGAAAACATTAGCTCGAGAATGCACAATTAGTCGCCCTTCTGGAGGTTAACATCAACCATGCTAATGGAAGGTTAAAAAAAAAGTTCTTTAAGACGATTAAGAGTTTCGTTTTGGAGGCGTTGAAAAACAAACCATTTCTTTCTCCAGAACAACAAATTAACTTCCTTCCAGAACAGCTCCCTTCATGACCGAATGGATTCTTTTCAGGAATGGAAAGTTTTATCAATAGAGACTGAATATTCAGTCTTGATTCATGCCTGAATATGCTACTGTTAGCTCCCTGTAACAACTACTACCATCTCTACCAGATGGAATGGTATAACAGAACTCTTATCTGCCCGCAAGCAGTGAAAGAGTTCTGGAAAATACAAATAGCAGTTATGCACAAGCAGTCCACCAGTTCTGAAAAATTGCAAATATGATTCTCCATAGGATCATACGATCGGTGCCTTTTGCTATAAATCATTCTGAGATTATCTTTCCCTCGTCATTTGTGATATCTCTCGAGAAGTTTCCAGATTTATCAAAACCTTGATTCTACGAAGGCTAATTGGTTTGGATAAAATTGTTCATTACAAATTCAACCCAATTTTATTGTTTAAAAAGTTGTTTCTCAGATCTATGGAAGGTATCAGCTGCAGATTCTATTTTCAATAATGCGGGTGAGCACTCATCAACATCACACTATCACTGTTATATTAGTCAACAAGAAAATTGTTGATCACCTCAATATCACCTATATATGGACCATCGCTAACGATGCTGAAAAAATGATCGGTTTCTTGTACCTGGCTACACTTGACACAATCTCTTTACGAGTCAAATGATCAAATTGGATTATTGCTAGAATTACCCAATCCTCACTCTTTAGCCTTGATAGGGTTAAAAAGCTTTATCGCAGAAATATTTTCCGCACTACAACAGAAAAAACATTACTAGTGCCTTGATACTCTATCGGTATTTCCATGTCAAATGTTCAGATGTGGTACATTTCTTAGTTCCACTAGTTGATACATTTAACAGCTAGAACCTGCTATGCCACGTCCACAGGCTCGACTTAACCTCCATTCCATTGGTAAGGAGGAAGTTCCACTCAGACAATTTATTCCCCAAAAGTGTCACTTTATGGAACATTCTAGTCAGGGGGACAACCTTTATCTATTCTAAATATCCTCAGATGCATTTCTCATTTCCTCCATTTGCGTCTAATTTCTCCCAAACATTCGTACACTTTAAAAAGTCTAATCTTTTTCTTTACAAATCCATTTCTTACTGTTTGTGTTTCGACCCCTACAGAGTAGAAACTTCCTTGTCCCTACCCTCATTATTATTATTATTATTATTATTATTATTAACTGAGACCATGGAAATATTATGGGCGTTGATTATCTCTTTGCGTGTCTTATCTTCTCTGTATCTTGTCATTCTCTCTCTAATCCCTTCCAATCTCCATTAGCTGTGCATGTCTTTATCAAAATGTTATGCAAAAATGTTTTAGCTTCATATTTAAAAATACGAATAAAACCGCACAAATATTTTCTGCTGTATCTGCTCTCATTTCTTTCCTTTTGATCTATCCATAATGAATTTGAATATAATGTAATTTTTACGCCTTTCCGTCCCTATATGACTTTTTGGTCTTTTGCTTTATATCCCTTGACATACAATCAGTAAATCTTTTTGCCTACATCCCTTCCTCCTCCTTCTCTTCCCCCTCCTCTTCTTGCTATATGCCTATATATTTTTCATTTTACTTGTTTTCTTTCAGTTTTTTTAAACTATTATCTTTCATCTTTACACTATTTGTCTCCCCCTCCACTCGTTCCCCTTTTTTCCAACTTAAAATTTAATAGTATTTTTTGGTTTCCCAACCCGAAAATATAACTGATTTCAGCTTAGAAGAGTTATACAGGTAGAAAAACGTAACGGTCTTACAAAAAAGTAGATTGTTATTATTATTATTATTATTATTATTTTCTTTGATTTCTGGCGTTTACACATTTCTTTCCGGGTCCCGCCCAGGGACCTAAGGTTAGAAATGGCATCATGACACTTTCCACTGACAAAAAAAAAAAATTACATAGATAAAGTCCTTCGTAAAGTGTGGGCTATACTTGTCAGAAAAATTTTTTTGTATCTCCTTGAGGCATGGACTTCCAAGAACCACTTCAATTAGTCTACTGCAATCTTTTCCAACCAGTCCTAGGGCTCCAACTACAACAGGGATTGTTGATGTTCCCATATGCCACATTTTCGAGATTTCTATTTCAAGGTCCTTGTATTTTGACAGCTTTTTGAATATCTTCAAAGATACATTGCAGTCAGCAGGGACTGCCATATCAATAAGGAGGCACCGTTTTTGTTTGTGGTCTTTAATAACAATATCTGGGCGGTTGGCTTTGATTGTTCTGTCAGTATGTATTGTGTAGTCCCATAGAATCGTAACAGATCCTATCTCCGTAACCGGGTCTGGGTGGTGTTCATACCAGTTTCTTTCAGTTTCCTTCCCGTAGAAGTTGCAGATTTTCCAGTGCAGATATTGGCCCACTGTGTCATGTCGGGTTTTATATTCAGTGGGTGCCAACATCGTGCAACCTGATACAAGATGATCAATCGTTTCTGGATATTTATCACAGAATCTGCATTTTGGGCTGACACAATATTTTAGTATATGTGCTTGATAATTCCTAGTTAGCAAGCATTGGTCCTGCGCAGCAAGGATAAAACCTTCAGTTTCCGCTTTCAACCCTGCACTACGTAGCCACTGATGGGTACGGGTTTTGTCTACGTCAGCTTGTTTGGTACGGGCAGAGTATTGGCCATGAAGCGGTTTATCTTGCCATCGCTTCTGTATCTGGCCGGTTGCATTCGTCTTTGCTGTCTTTTTTAAGTATTTTGCAGTTTCAGCCGGTGTATTCTGCTGTAGTTGCATCTCTACGCCCATTTGAAACTCCATTTTGAATTTGTTGGCTTCTTTCATTACGGAGTAAAGACGCTTACTACTTTCATGTTCCTTGACGCATACCATCATCCAGTCTTCTGTAGTTTCCAAGTATCTTTGGAGGCCAATTGTTATAGTTTTGTAGGACAGTTCTAGTTGAACTAATCCTCTGCCTCCTTCAGATCTGGGCACATACAGACGATCAACATCAGCTTTAGGATGATGCATGCGATAGTGAGAAGCTTTCTCGTTTTGGCGTCCATTCGCTTAATTTCAGCTATGGTCCAGTTAAAGACATTAAAGCTGTATTGCACCACAGGGACAGCCAATATGTTTATGGCTGATATTCTGTTTTTTGAGTTTAGCTCAGTATTTAGTACCAGACGTACACGTCTGTAGTACTCTTTTCTTATTTTTTCCTTCATTTGTGGGTGTTGTATGCCATCTCCTTCGCTAATTCCTAGGTACTTATAAGCTTCATCATGCTCCAGTTCCCTAATCTTTGTGACAAAATCTAAATCTATTAGGGGTGTTTCTGTAATTCTACCTTTCTTGAATGTAACTTTTGCACATTTATCTAATCCGAAGTCCATACCTATGTCGTCACTGAAGTATTTTACAATATTGAGGAGGCCTTTCAACTCATTGTCGTCTTTAGCAAAGAGTTTGAGATCATCCATGTAGAGTAGGTGATTGAATATTTTCTTATTTATTTTGTAACCATAGCTACTGTTGTTCAGTTCATGTGTAAGAGGGATTAAGGATAAACAAAACAGAAGGGGTGACAGAGAGTCTCCTTGAAAGATTCCACGTCGGATATTCAGACGGTTGGATATGGCAGTGCCCCCGTTGTGACTAAGGTATAGTTTGGTGTTCCACATTCCCATGCTGTGCTTAAGGAAATTTAATACCACAGAGGAGACTTTGTACATTTCCAAAGTCTTAAGGATCCAAGAATGTGGAACAGTATCAATCCACGCTGCACTTAGATTTCTGCGTCGTCTCCTGCAATTTTCCAGGATCATCTTATTTATCAGAAGTTGATCTTTGCAGCCATATGAACCTCTTCTGCATCCCTTCTGTTCCAGCGGAAGAATGCTGTGTTTCGAAAAAGGAATAAGTACGGTTCGTCAGTACAGACGTGATCAACTTATACGTTGTGGAGAGACATGTTATCGGTCTATAATTTTTCGGGTCGTCTGTTTCAGTTGTTTTTGGTATGAGGTATGTAATACCTTCAGTAATCCATTCCGGGATTTTATTGGGATTATTTACAAGCGTTGATAATGTTTTTGCAAGAATTTCATGGATAGATGAGAGATGATACAGCCAGAAATTGGACAATTTGTCATTTCCTGGGGATTTCCATTTTGAGGATTTCGTTAGAGCTTGCCTAACATCATCTGTGGATATATTTTCCCATTCTTGAAGAGGTATATCCAGCAGTCGTTCTTCTTCACGCCGTATCCATTCTTTATTTGGGTTATATTCCTTTGGGCTGCTCCAAATATTTTCCCAAAATGTCTGTACATTATCAATCGATGCTGGCCTTTCGACATGTATAGATGTTTTTCCAATTTTCCTGTAAAATTTCTTAAGATCTGTTCGGAATATTTTATTTTGGCGATAGAACCTACAACGTTTTTCATATCGTCTTGTTCTCTGCGCCTTTAGCTGAAGTTTCTGCTTCAGCATTTCCTTGATTGATGGAATATCAATTAGGGATTTAATGTTATATTTCCGCTTGATCTTTTTGCATTTACGTGTGGAAATATTAGGGTTTCTGGTGAGCTCATCTCATATAGAAAGCTCACATCTGATTTGTTTTATTTCTCGTATCAGTTTGGTTTTCCAAGCTGGTTCTCTGTGTCTTGACCCCAAGCTTCTGAGTCGCTGCTAAAGCTGTTGCGTATAAGACGTTGTTAACTTCTGTGATGTTTCCCGGTGGTTTATCTGTTAACAGTGTTTCCAGAGCAGCATTGTATGTTTTCACGATTTGCTTGTTGGAATTCGTCATATGGATTTTGGGGAGCTGGTCTCTGTCTGACAATTGTATGAAAGTTACTCTGCTGAGCACTTGGATGACGTCATTTTTCGCTTCGGTGATTTCAGCTTCGTGGTTTTCAAGGAATTCTAACTTATTGTCACTGAAGATGATTCCAGGTGCATTTTCTGGAGAACTGCAGGTTGTGTTTAATGTAAAGTCTTGGGTTTCATTTCCTGGGAGATTATTTCGTATTTCATTCGCTTTAGCGTCCACCTCACCCTGTCGCATTCCTTATTTCGTCTCAATAGAGTTTGAGTGATGGGTCATAGTATTTTGTCTTATATCTAATTTTATCTTATCTATTTCTGCCTTTGAGAGTCTGTTGTTTCGCGTGATGTCCCTACGCACATTGGCAAGCATGTTTGGATTGAGGTTAGGTCTTATATCATTTCCCACCGTACTTCTCCATATTTGGTATGTTTGATTGGTGGTGTTCTTTGCTGAGTTTTCGAGTGCAGTGAAGAAGGATGTCATGACTTGTCGATACTCTTCGCGGCTCCATTTCGTTCGTTTACTTTTTATTAGTCGATTTGGTATTGAGTCACTTGGTCCAATGTTGGCAATAATCCGGGTTTGATGACTTAGTGTCTCTTCGTGTGTGGAAGAGTTTGTTCCAGTGACAGACTTTTCGTCCTCAGACTGGTTCCTCTCTGAGGGACGCGGCCCTTGTTGTCCCGGTTGACGGACGATCCAGTATGAAATATTATTCGTATTCATTGAAATTGGTAGAGATGCGTTTTAACCTTGACCGCCAAGGGGTAATTATGTTCAGGTTACCAGCTTTAGGACGAGTCTCGAAGAAGATCCAAAGAGCACGCCCAAACAATGAGATTCTGGATTTACTAATATATCGAAGGTAGTTCATAATAGTGTATGGTATTCAGTGGGATAGACTATACTAAGTTTTAACTTAGTATAAGTCGGAGTGACCACTCCAAGAGGGATAACCAGATTTTAGTATATAGACTAAAAAAAAAAAAAAAAGAAAAGGCAAAGGAAAGAATTAACTTGAGTCAAAGGATTTAGAATCGTATCAAACTACAGGAAAAGTATCATTCAAAAATGGTACATTTACCATTTCTTACAAGTTCGGGGCCTGGCACAAGTGACTTTCCACAAATGTTCAATTTTCCCTCGCCAATTATTATTATTATTATATCCTTTGATTTCTGTTGTATACTCATTTCCTTCCGGGTCCCAACCAGAGACCTAAGGTCAAAAATGGCTTCATGACATTTTCAATTGATCATTTTTGTAAAAAAAACAAAGAAAAAATTACACACATTTTACATATATAAAACTCTTCGTAATGTGTGAGCTGTTCTTGTGAGTACATTTTTTGTATTTCTTTATGGCATGGGCTCCTCGGAATCCCTTCAATGAGTCTATTGGAGCGACAACTGGATTATTATTGTTGTTGTTGTTGTTGTCGTCATCTGTAAAAAAAATTATCGTTCCACTATCGTTGTTATTCACTCTGATGAATATTAGTTTTGTTGTTGACTAATTAACACCTGACTATTTCAGGATGGTGGCCAAAGCGCCCTTACATTGTCCAACGTGGCTGGCATCTTCTACATCCTTATCGGGGGACTCATTTTAGCCATCATTGTCGCTATCGCCGAATTCCTTTACAAATCTAAAGTAGACAGCAAGAAATCGAAGGTAATTCAATTTTCAAATATATTCCATTCTCTTTGCAGCATTAAAATTTTCAATTTCCTCCTCGTTTTCTTCTTGTAGCTGCAATATTTTCACCAAAAAAAATCAATGTGTCTACGTTAGATAATTCGCTTTGGTCAATTGTTTTCTTATTTAATAAAAAGAAAATGCAATCGCGGGTTTTATGTTGTGTACAGCTATTGCGAAATATTAGCTTTCTGGCATAATTCAACTTAAATTCTCATTAGGAATAATTTTAAATATTTGTTTTTCAGATGAACATTTCACTCCTTCGAAATCGGTGGACATTTCATTTATGTTTAAATTGGATCAAATTTTAGGTTGTCGCCTTTTTCTAATTAATAAATGGACTAAATGTTTTTAATTTTATGAAACGCTTAGCATGTTCAGCTTTCAGTCGGATACAAAACTTAAATGTTGAGGATATTTGAATGAATGAACGATGTTTTTGATTTAGATTTACTTTCATTTTAAATCTGATGAAAATCAAAATAAGATTTGCATGTGGAATGAGATGTGATTTTTATTGACGATTAGCTTTGAGATGATAAAGTATTTTTTGTATTTAAAGTGACTTATAAATTTTGAGTAAATTATCGTTGAACGTTTCAAAAGATGAAAAATTTTATTCTCTTAAAATGAAGTTAAATATTTTCATATCTTAATTACAACTGTCGATTTCTTTCTATTATCGCCCATTACTTTTCAAAATGAAAAACAATGATCCATAAATAATGATTTTATTTCTTTGACCCGAAAGAAATTCAACAAGAATAGAATTATTCTCAATAGGAATTCTTTCTTATGCATTAAGAAACCTATTTTCTTTCATTCTGCCTTCTTTTCTCCTCATCTCAGATGCATAAAAAAAAATCTAAAATGTCAAATACATTTCGGAAAAATCTTGATTAATGATCGCATTAAAAGTGATTTGATAACATCCCAGGATAAGACACCTAGTCAAATCAAATTTAAACTTATATTTTTTTCCTTAGCTACCATAAATTCATTATTTTAGCTCGAAAGCTTAAAATGCTTTGAAATTCTTTGCCAGCAACACTGGATAGTGACAGAAATTAGCGAAATGAGCCAGTAGAGAATAAAATCCTCACTGAACATTTTCTTAGTTTCAAAATGGCTGATCGTTCAAAATGTAAACTCATGATGCTCTGTCACCATTATTCATAGCATTGGGAATATTTCAAGAGATCTGACTTGATCTAAACGTTTGTTTTAATTGAAACCCTTTGTTTCTTGACCAGACATCATTTGGACTTGCCCTGAAATCAAAAGCCAGACTTTCTTTCCGAGGCCATCCTGCTCGGGAAGATAGCAGCTCGGGAACCCCACTCAGAAAGTCCATGTCAACGGTAAGCTGGCTTATTCGATCAGTACTTGGATTGTATCATAACGTGTAAACAATATTTTATATAGAAAAAAAAGGAATTGGTGGCATTAATAATCGTCTACAAGTTATAAGAAGCAAGTATATAAACTACAGATTGAAACTGGATATAAAAAATAAAAGAACACCTTTCGTTTCTTATAAATTTTCTTTGAAGATGGAAGAATATTTCAGTAATATATATGCGGTAATACACAAGTCTGATTTTTTTTACATAGTAATTAAATGCCTTCAATATCTAATAAATGGAAATACTTCAAAATTCACTCTCGTGAAGTTTTCAAATAACAAATCAGATCGATATCTTTTTCTCTGATATCTCTCTTATAATCAAAGTGACTCGATTGATGATCTCAAATTTTCACGTCAAAATTATGTCTTTCATAAATGAGAAATGCGACAAAATATGAGAACAAGTTAAACATTTTTGTATTTTTGCATTAAAACGTTGCCAAGTTTTATTTCAAGTAAATAATAGTGTATACTTAGATGTTTTCTGGAATTTATCGGTTCCTGTTTTTAGATAAGTTTCAGTGCTATCACTAAATTATTAATGCCATCAAATGCTTTTACTGTTTCCACGATATGATACATCTTAGGTACTGGTTGTCTCTTTTATTGCAGCTTGCTTGCATGGATACTTGCTTATGTAGTCTCCTAGTTGTTTGGCTCATTACTATTGTGGTTATTGCTAGAAAATAAGGCTATTTGCTTGAACGTCTAGAGTTGAACAATTACTCGCAGCATGCTTGCTTCCTGCCTTGAGCAATTGTTTCACTGGCCTCTTAACTGCTTAGCTATTCACTTGTCCAGTTAGTTAATCAATTCATAACCATTAGCATGTTTGTTCACTTAATTGCTTGAATAGTTACTAAAATATTTGTCCTAAGCATGCTTGCTTGCTAGCTGAGAGGAATGTCTGATTAGTATTTTATTTTCCATTATGTAGATTTGGTTACTTGTTTTTCAGTTTACTTGAATGAATATTTTATTGGTCAAATAGCTTTTGATTACGTTAATAGTTCATTTCATCGAGTGCTTTCTATTAGCTTCTTTGTTCAAGTGACTGATTCGCTAGAAACTTTAATAATATTGTTTGCCATTACATAACAATATTTGATCTTTTTGAATAATCAGTTGCTAAATTCTAAATTAATTTCTCTTTATATACATGTCTGGTAGCCATATTTGATTTGGTTTAAGCGTATATTTTGTGATTAGAAAAGGCTTCATTTGGAAGGGATCGAGAGACAGAAAATAGCCGATTTCACTACTTACTGATGTTTCACTCAGGAATTAACGAGGCTAAAATTTTCCTGAATTGATTTTCAAAATTTATCTATTCATTTAAATCAGAACTGTCAAATTAATCAACTATTAACGCTTATTAATGTTGTCGATATTTATACCTAAGTTCCTTGTATGAAATCATGTCTTCAGACATGAAACTAATTTCAAAAAACATTTTAAGTAATAAATACTTGACTTCTAAGCACTTTTAAAGTCTAGGATTCTTCATCAGTTATCGAAACTATCTCTACTGGCACCGAAAAAATATCTGAATTGGCAAGAACGGGTGAGACAATGTTGCAGCCGTTCATCGCTCGACCGTAGGAGTCCCGCTAAATTGGCTGGATTCCAGAACGCCATTTATCCTTGAAATCCAAGTAATCTTGAATGATTACGATGTTTCTTTCAATGGGGAGAAAATAGCACAAGTCGTGGATTCAATACGACTAGTGTTTGTAGTGTTTATATAAGCTTTCTAGGGTGATGTATTCATTGCAGTGGGGCTAATTGAATACTCATTCATTGGGTTATTTTCCACTGTTTTTTGGGGAGCTGACATCAAAGAAATCAAATAGAAAGGAAACTTGATAGACCAATAATAAATTGGCCGATCTCGAGAACACTCGAATAGTAAATCCCAATTCACCATTATAAATCGGTTATTATGGCCTATTGGCTCTTGTATCTCCTTACTGGTTTACCAAAAGATGCCGCCTGGACATTGATAAGGTAGGGTGTTGTGTTGGAGAAGACCTGAAAGGATAACCGTGTGGCCTCTCTGGGGCCAATGTTTGTCAGTATTGTTACGTGTTGATTAATGTAACAAAAAAAAAAAATTATTTACCACAACACAGAGCTAAATCACAAACAAATATTTAATTTACTAAAACAGAACATAAAATATATACAAGATAAACAATTGTGGCCTACAAAACAGAAAACAGAGTTACTGGCAAGTGTTACGAGGGAGAAAGGAAAGGGAGTCAAATATCTTTTAAATCACTTTAGGGCTAGTGAAGTAATCTAAGTGCTATATTTGGAAATCCACAAAGGTGTGTAAATAAATATTAATTTTTAGTTTGGTCAATGAAAATTAGTCAAAATTCTATTTACCAACTTTGTTCCATGAAATTCTCTTTTGGGTTTTGGTTGGTCGGCAACTTTTTATAGAGATTCTTTCGGCTGGATATAATAGTCCTTGAATCAAAAGCCGGAGTTGATACTGACAGCAATCTGTTTTCACCAACTGATAACCCTTTTCCAAAATCCCTAACACCTAATTTGCATTTTTCTAGATTTTTCTCGAATATACTAGAATGATCTAGAATCTTCCAAATATTCTATTTCTAATTTCTCTATTTTACAACTACTTCATGAATGAAAACTTTTTTGTAATAACAAGTAGAACTCAAAGGAATCCCTTATTATAGAAATGCATCCTCGTAACAGTATTATCTATTTGCCAAAGAATTCTGGAACTTGCATGCTATTTGCTATATAGTTGTTCACCAACGTATTTGACACCTAGTTGATTTTATTTTGTTATTTTATTTTTATTTTTATTTTTTATTTTTTGCTTCTTAATTATCCCGAATTTGATGACATTTGTCTACTCAATTCGCATCAGTAAAACGTGTCTTATTTAACAAAGAATGATTCATTTAAGGAACAAAAAGGTAAAAACCGGCGAATGATTTTGAATTCAACTGTATAGAAAATGGGATTTTCATAAGAAATTCGTGGTCGTTTTTCAACAAGCATAATTGGAATGGTAATTGTAATTTTTAGTCAAATTTTCTTATATTTTGTGTGATAATACTCGTACAAACACAGGTTTTAGGGTGTGTGCGCGCGCGTGTGCATGTTGATTTTTTCAAAGAATTATATTATTAATCTTTAGTAATGTTATTAATATATTTTGCATTTATTATAATTTTAGTTTAATTTATTTTTCTAGATGTCTCTCCATTTTAATTATCTTGACTGCATAACTTCTAAAATTAGATATGGTTTCATATGTATGAACAGCAGTCAATTTTCAGGATAAATTCAACCTGAATCAATTATTAATCTATAAAAGAACGCAATCATTAAATTTATTTTTATTTTCTCATATTGCATTTCTTTTCTATTCATTTGTTTAGTACGTTCTACCCTACTTTGTCTTACGTATATCATGAATTGATACCTGTTTTCTAATGTCTTTCTTAATCGGAATTTTAATTCATTAGTTCATTGCAGAATGTACACAGACTATATATATATATATATATATATATATATATATATATATATATATATATATATATATATATATATAAACTGATAAGTTTTTTGTTTGTTTTTTTGTTTTTTTTTTTGTTTATTTTTTACGCGTTTCATCCGTTAGGATTTCATCGGACTGGGCTTTGACAACGTTGCTACGTCTACGAAAGGAGAGACACAGGTAGTTTCAAAATTTTTTGAAAGACTTTTTTTCTCGCACTCTCGTTTCGTGCGCATGTGTAGACGTGGTAACATCATGTCTGAGCTAGTGGTTTTCTTAGGGTTACTTTGCATTGAGACTTCTAGGGCTGTAATAAAAAATACTACTGAGATTGTAAGACGGTGATGTTCTATGTCATTTAACCTTGAGGCAAAAACTGAGACGAAGATCTTCGCCTTATCTAACGAGGAAGAGATAACCTCGAGGCCATTTATAATAGTGAGCACAGACAGTTTGACACTATTCAGAATGTGATTGGCGATCATCCAAAACTATCGGGATTTAATTTGTTCGTTTTCAACCTCGGCTACACTTTGCATTTTCCAGAACTTTCTCGTAGTGATTGCGGGCAGTTCTCAATGCCCAATTGCACCGCTCCTTGTGATAGATATTGAAGCAATGTTTACGGTAGACTATGGCTGCAGCGTATTCAGAGGTTTTTGTTGGAATTTTTTTTTGGGGGGGGGGTATAAAACTCTCCATTCCAGAAATTCTGAAACGTGTGTAGCAGTTTTGAAGGTAACGTGTTTGAAGACGGTTAAGAGAAGAGATTCCGCACTGTAAGATCTAAAGCTGCTACAGTCTACCCTAATATAGCAAAACGTTGTTATATGTAACGGCAAATCAGGGATGTCTTTGGTTTGGCATCAATTTGGACACTGGTTAGAAAATGGTTTGACGTGCCCGGGCAGAGGGGTTAAAACTTTCGCGAAGCATTTTTCAGGGTAAGATGTGAGGAAGAGGTGAAGGAGGTTCGCCTGATGTATTGTCGCATCAGGAACGTGGGTGGGTTCTTCAATGATCTGAGTTCATAGGTGATGGAGAAAACTCTGCAGTGTCTAGCTTCTTCATCAGTTTTATTCGAGTGGACTAACCACTCTTTGTGATGAATATTGAAGTCACGAAAGATATGAAAGGTAGCTGAGAGAAATTCAATCCTCGCAGATATTCGGTCGAAAAGTAGGGTCCTATCGTTTTGAGGACTATAGAGAGTGAAAATGAATGTGGACTGCATGTGGACTCTACAAAGGCTAACGGTTCGGATAAAATTCCAATGATCGTTCAGAGCCTAGGCCCAGAAGTTGTTTAACTGCTACCGGAAAAAGAAATGTTTCCCAGGTCGATGAAAGTTATTAGCTGTATTCCCTGTTTACAAGAATGACGATGAGCGCTCATAATATGACCCCATCAGCCTCCTTTGTGTCATCAGCAAAATCCGTTTCTCTTATTAAAAAGATTGTTAATTACCTCAGTAGAAACAGCCTCCTGAAACAGTATAGATTTCGATCCTCTATGTTCACTACTGGTTTTAACTCTCAGTACACACAAAATCAACGAAGTACTCAATAATAAACTCATCACAAGAGCGATCGCCCAAAATAAAATCATGTCAAAGGCCTTTGACATGATATGGCATCAGGGTTGTTACAAAAACTCTCCAGCTATGACCTCTCTGGAAGAGTATTCACCTTGCCTTGAACGACTATTGGGACTCAAGTGGGGTTCATATATACGATCTATAGAGAAAATGATCGGTTCCAGAAATTACCTAACTCCTCTTAAAATGTTTTCTTTAAAAGTGTCAAATCGGACCAAAAATTGACGCATTACTACCATCTGGAGCTGCCCAATCCTTAATCTTCAGTCTTGCGGCCTTGTCTGTGGTTAATTATTTTCAATCCTTTAGCCCATAAACGAAACATCGCAAGCTACTATCGTTGTTTTCTGTAAAATCTTAAGTCAAGTTACATTCCTTATTTCCAGTAACTCAGATAATTAGGTACGTCGGGTTGAATAATCAACATTCATTTTGTCGCCCATAGATAAAGAAGAAAGTTTTCCCTCAGACGGCTTCTTCATGAGAACCGCTATTTTGTGAAAGTGACTCCCGAGAGCATGCTTCCCTGGTCACTACAATCTTAACCTCTTTTTTGGTCAACGGTTATCTATCTTATATGTCCTCATAATTTACTCTTAATTCCTCCTCTTACATCTATGCAACAACCTCGTTCAGTAACCCTCTTCCTTCAGCTTTATATTGAGTGAATATTTCCTTAAAAAAATGCTCTTCATTTAGTGGTGAATGCTAAACACGTAGATCAAAGTACTATGAAAATTTTAAGTCACAATTCAGATATCGAACCTGTGTATCGGCGTGCTCGTCTAGTTGTTGACTATTATTCGCAAGTTGTGAGTTCAATCCTCACTGTATGCTCCATAATTACGGCATTGTCAAACAAAACTAAGCTTAATAAATAACAATTATGAGCGCTTCGGTTTTGGATAATGGTTAGTGAACTTGTCTGGTTTACCATTATTATTGAGTAATGAGTTCGATCCGCATTGGATGCCATGTTTGGTTAATTTCAGAAAGTGGGCCAAGGTATGGACTTTTCAGCAATTAGTATTTGATTCCTGGCCATTGGTTATATTAAATTCAAAATGGATACAACCAGGTAAACTGGTAATGAGATTGATAACAGATAATGTCACGTTACTACTTATTAATGTCTTACCTCTGTCTCTCTTATTGCAGTACACCTACTCGGGTCCATCACAAAGTATGGGATTTGACACCGTACCTGAGGGAAACACTCACACTCAAGTGTGAGATGTTATTCAGTCAACTGCAGTGAACCAGCGAGTGACACTCAGTCGTTACCTGCCAATCAGGATTTTTTTTAATTTTAAACACAAGATTCAGCAACAAAAAAAGAAAAGAGAGAGGAAAAAGAGAAAGAAAGAAAAGCAGGAATTTACCCCCTGTTGTTAAATACTCACTGGAAGGGAGACTTGTTCATAAAAAGGGATTCAATGTGCAGGTGTAAGCATTGTGAATATCTACACGAGTTAATGGATGTGCGTGTCGGTGAGCGAGTTATTGTTAGAAGAAAGAATTTACTTGCAGTGACAAAAAAGATGAAAAAAAATGCATTCTCACCTTTACCCATCATGTCTATATATCAACTACTTACACGAAAGATAAACGCAGTCCTTACTCGTGAGCCCGTTCATATATCCGAAATATATAAGTATAAATACATATACTATCTAGTAATGCATAGTTCGCATCATACACACACGTCCATACACACGCGCGCGTGCGCGCGCGCACGCACATGTGTGTGTGTGTGTAAGTATCCATAATCATATCAGTAACCATATTTGTTTTGTCTTGTGCATTGATTTCAAATATATCAGTGGTAAGTATTTTGGATATATAGGAAAAATCCATGTATACAGATATTGTGTACGAATATATGAATGTGTAAAAGATACCAATACATGCGCATAAAGTCTCTCTCACACACACATATATATATATATATATATATATATATATATATATATATATATATATATATACACACACACACATATATATATATATATATATATATATATATATATATATATATATAAGTTAAAAGATCAAATGCAGATTAAATATGGATCGGAATCAAACAGGAGGTTAAAATAAAGAACAAATAGAAAACGTATATCAATCTAACATATTTCACTTTTATTAAAGCTTCGTCACGTTGACGAAGCTTTAATAAAGTGATACGTTTCTTATTTGTTCTTTTATTTTATCATTCATATATATATATATATATATATATATATATATATATATATATATATATTCAAAAACCAAATGAAAACATAAAGGAAAGCTATATTTATTTCAGGAAAACTGTAGTGTGCTATTTTCCCGATTATTTGAATGTCTTAAGTAACGTCATTCATTAATTCGCGAACCCAAGAACGAGAAAGCAACAAGTTTCGAATGAGTAAAATTAAGCAACAAGTTTCGAATGAGTAAAATTAAGCTTTTATAGCTTCTCGGAATTGTAAAAGGTGAGAAATGCATGTTTTTTCAAAATTGCTTTACTATTGTTAGTTTTACTTCTTTAAGCTGCCATCGATTTGTTGGTCGATATTAGATTCATCCCAATGTGTATTCGAGACGTAGAGTGCATAATGCTAAATACGGAACTACTCAAGTAAATTAATATTAACTCCCATATGTGCATGTTCGTGTATATTTTCAAGTTGATATATAAACATGATATGAACATTATTTAGGCGTGCAAAAGAATACATACATTTAGACACATGGCCAAATACATGCATACACACATACATACGTATACGCATTGTGTGTCTATATTCTTTGTGTTCTTTGCAAATCGCTTACCTACATATACACGCATATTTCGCTCAATGTTTGTAGATTTTGTATTCAACTTGCTTATTCGAATCTTCAATTTCTTACTTTCAATTTGAATAAAAGGAAAAATCGACCAGAAAAAAATCAATTTTTTAATTGAAATTTCTCTCTTCTCTCTTTCTCTCTCTCTCTCTCTCTCTCTCTCTCTCTCTCTCTCTCTCAATACATAAAACCCTCCCCCACACCCTGGAAAGCATGGGAAATAACGACTGATCAGTTGATTGGTCAAATCACATTTTCCCGCTTGATCATTACAAAAAGTTACTTAACCAATATCAGAAAAAGTTAATAAGTTTCTTTGTTTAGTTTATTTTTCTCTAACTTTTTAAAACCTTACTATCATCTTTTTGTAATCTTTTTATAACACTCCAACCAGTCAAGATAATTTTTAAAAACTTTGCTAGCAATGGAATCACGACGATAACGGCGACATAAACCAAAATATAAAACAGCACTACAATTGATTTCCAAATTATTTCAGTTCGTTAATATTGCGATCGATGTTAAAAACAAAGATAAATTAGCAGAACTTATTCTGCCGTGAGTAGATCATTTTAATTACTGCCTTAATATTAAAGAAGTTGCAAAAGGTTTCAATTCCACTTCGTCAATAGGGCAGTTTTTTTGTTTTCAAAATATTTACCGCATTTTACTGCATAAAGTAGAAAAAATGTATTCGTACTTGCAGGAGTTGGTGAATATTTTTTCTCGTCTAATTGTATACAGTTGTTAAATAAGATTAGACGGAGTTGGCACAAATTCATGAAAAAAGGGGGCAAAATTGAGGATCGATTCTGTTTGCGAAACAGGTTTACTGACCAATACTCTATGGCTGATGCTCTGCATACATCGTGTTCATATTTTTTTACTTTTTACGACTGTCGTAGTGCAATAGTAAGCAGGCCATTTTCAGCGAGTTCATTCTTTAATGAGTTCTCATATGACTTTATGAAAAGTTTAGTAAATGTTGCTTTTCTTTTATGCATGGTTGCTCTCTGTGACTAAAATACGCGCTTCTGTTGAAAGATGTGAATCAATCTGCAATATCTGTTGTTAGCGTTCAAATTTTGTTAAAAGTCAGGCTTTAACTAGATATTATCATAGATATGTCACCTTCCCTATCTCGAGAGTGATGCCATCATACCAAAAAAATAGAACTATTTTCTGGGAGTGTCAGTTAAAGAAAATTTGTTTGATGTCACTCAAATTTGAAACAACTGCGTTAACAGAAATTTCCTACGAAATATACAAAATGGCCGCTGGTGGCATTTTGTTGTGCGATTGGATAAAGGTGACAAATTGGATGTCGTTGGTCCACAGGCAAAACTAATCAAATATATTAAACAAATGAAAACCGATTGTATTTAAGCTCTAGATCTAACAACTGCAGCTAATAAAAGAAGTAAACAATTCTCTAAATTAAACCAGGCAAGACACAGATTTTAAATTATTAGAAGACAGATTTAATTCATACAAAGAAAAGCAGACTAAGATATTTTTTCTATAAGAGGAAGTAAGGTTATTTTAATGATAATATAATTATATTCTTCATCTGTATATAAAAGAATGTTCAGAATTTATTGTAAAGTTCATTTTAAACTTTGAAATCCTTGAGTTGCGAATAATTTGAGAAAACTGAATAGGAAAATGGTTTTGAACAAAAATTCAGATATATATCAAGCATTTAAATTTTAATGAATGCTTGAATAGATTGCAAATTATACACACATACACATACCGAGTGATAAAATAATTGATGAAATAACCAGGAAAAATATACGATATCTTTTTAAGGAAATGTCGAATGTGCACAAAAAGAGTATTCCCTACATGATGACAAACTCAACGACTGTTTTAAAAATTTAATATAATGTTAACAAACCTGAAATCATTTGTAGTAAGCATTAAATGAAATGGTTCAATTATTTTGGTTCTTTGTGTTTTTACTTTATTCAATTTATTTATTTAGGTTACACACAACCATATTTTATATTCGAGAGAGGAACATTTATATATGTTACTTTCATTGGCTTATTTCCAAGCTTCTGCACAGACAGTGTATACAAACACTGTTATACATACATACATACACACATACATACATACATACATACATACATACATGCGAATGCTTATATATATATATATATATATATATATATATATATATATATATATAAAGAACAAATTTTTACTGCAAGTGCTGCCAATCGAATGTTCCGTGTACTGGATACAAAAAGGTTGATCAAACACTCGCATAGTGTCCTGCTCTCTCTCTCTCTCTCTCTCTCTCTCTCTCTCACACACACACACACACACACGTGTGTGTATGTGTCTGTGTGTCAATATGTATTCAAATTTAGATACTTTAAAATACTAAAGTGAAGTAAAATATAACTAATATATAAGTTGGTTCATATAAATTATTAAATGGATTAACACATCACATTATAAAAAATATTGATCTCTCAGTTTGGGAGAAAAATGAAGAATTAACTTATTTTGCAACAAAACACTCATTCTAGAAGTGAGATAGTTTAACATTTCGATCGCAAATGAAAAGTGAAAAGATGAATTGATTTGAACAATTTAAAAAACATGTGAATCCGACTTATTTTATGAATGAATCTTTCTCGCAAAATTTGATAGTTTTTTTTTTTAACTTTTGCAGCGAATATAAAGCAAAAGCATCCTGCTGATTTTATAATTTGCAGTTTGTCTTGACTACATAGAGAAAATGTCCTTTTTTTTCTTTTTCTTTTTTTATACTTTTCTTTGTTGCTGTGGATTATGTTTCTGTTGTCTTTGTTCTTAGTTTTGAATTTCCTGTTGCTACTTTGATCAACTTGCATCCAAGCTCCACTCGTCTTCCAGTGAGTATTTTAGGCCGACGTGAAATTTTTAAAAAAAATTGAAAATGGACACTGTCAATCCTAGACAGACAAATAGCGTGTATCTGGCTACAATAAAGGCCTACGGATTAAAAAAAATAATTTCATTAGTTAAGACAAAAATTATATTTAATTTTTTTTAAAATCATTTTGAACTAAAAAAAATGAACCCGAACAATTATACCAACTTCCATTTTCTCTTCTGCAATATTTATGCATAAACATGTTGAAAAAAAAACACTATTAAAACATGAAAGAATTTTGCACCATGAAATAAAAACTTAAAAGAGAAATCGCCTCATGGAGACATTATTGTTTATCAGAAGAGATTAAATCAAAAACCATAATGGAAAACACCTTTTTAAAAATCAAGAGGGAGATTTTATCATCACAAAATATAAGCACTCTAAAGAAAGAAACATGTCGACTGTATTTTGTTCAGTCAGAATGTTCAAACGCAGAAAAAGTATTTTAAAAAATTCTTTTTAAAAGCGATAAAAAATATATACGAACTTCAAAGAAAAAACACTCACTTTATGAAACATTAGAATTAACTGAAATTTAAATTTCACTCATTTTCTATGGAAACATTTTGGATATTTACTCTAAAAGTGTAAAAAAAAAAAGAAAAAATCAATATGGTTTAAATTTCTAAGGTTTTTTGCTTGCTACATTTTTTATTTGTTTATACTTTTTATGATAGTTTTTTTTTATTATTATTATTTCAGCTTTTTGCATCCATTAGAATTGTTTCGTTTTGTTTCAATGTTCTGGCTGTTATTCTTATCACTATTATTTTGAGATGTGAATTATAAATCAGCTGTTTTATCGTAATTAAATTTCACATTGCACTCACTGCGTCTCAAGCATATATATATATATATATATATATATATATATATATATATATATATATATATATATATATCAATTGTAGACTTTAGTCGACAAAATCTACAGACGTCATATATATATATATATATATATATATATATATATAATCTCACATACACTAAACAGCAAACTGAATCATCAGCAAAATTGTTCATGATGTTACATTCGTCGGCACACAACCGGAAATTATCAACTGAGATTGAATCATATTGTAGCTCATGTGAAATGATTTTGCAGACATGAAATATATCTTAAATTCTAAAAGGTATATTTCTAAATTAAGCTATATCCCTATTAAATACAACTTTTGAAATACTTCAAAGACATCTGGAACAGAAACTACTCAGTAAACCCATTAAATAAATTTCGGGAAATAAAAATGATTTTTTAATAGAACAAATAAATAGAATAACGATTTTAAAATATTTTGATTAATGTTACCATGTCAAATTTTTATTGAAAATTATTTTGTTGATATTCATTTTATATTAATTATGCCCTGGTTCTTTTTACCCGCACAAATCGTTGATGTTTATCAACTTTATTATTGTTGTTATTACTACTATTATTATTATTATTATTATTATTATTATTATTTAAACTAATATTTTTAGCGATACTATTGTGAATACTGTTGATAGGATTCATTTGAGTGTATGCCTTACAATGATTCCCACTGGTTTTATTAGTTTGGTTGTTACTAATGTTGCTACTGCTATTATTATTATTATTATTATTATTATTATATTTCCGTTGAGTAAATTTGCCAGAAACATTTGCTGTTTTAAATCTGACCAAAAACCTTTCCTTTTTCTGTACTTATTTTAAAGTTATTATTGATGACACCCAGGCTTATTAATATCATTGTTGTTGCTGTAGTTCTTATTGTAGTTATCTCCAATATCTAAGGCATAGTTTCAATTCTTGTATACGCTCAGTTTCATACTTCCCGGTTTGTCAAAAATCCTGTATCGATTTTCCCAAACAAATTCTTTTTTTTTTAATTCATGTCATTTTACTGCTGTACTTTCTGTCCTCTTAGATTTACGCGTTATTTTTAGAGATATATTTATCTCTTTCTCTTATATCAAGCTGAAATACCAAACACTAACTTTTCATAAATTCAATGAAAAAAAAAAAAGAATGGAAAAAAATGCCACGGAGAGTTTTTTTTTTTTTTTTTTTCAAGCAGTAACAAAAAAAAAAAACAGAGACAGCACATAACAATTTTTCTTTTGTTACAAATGAGGATAATGATTTATCAGTTCATCGGTTTAAAAAATTAAATAATAATAATCATAATTGCTATTATTTGTTATTTCCAGGCAAATGTATATGTTGCAAGTTAGAAAAATAGATTCGAAAAGTTGAACAGTGAAAGCATTTTCGTTGTTGTCACTGCTTTCTTTAGTCATAATTATTGTCACGTTTCTGTTAAATTAAAATCCTGCTAGTATTATTTCGCTTAAAGTATTTGATACCAACGTTTGACCTGTTGCTAACATCACAGAGCCGTGGTCGATTCGACACTCACTGTTGGTCATTGTTTTTACTTCAGATGAGGTGATTCAGCTCAGAAAACCAGATTTCTTCACAAACCAACATAATAGTTCGTTTCTCTTTAAGGAACACGCAATTTCCTTTTAGAATAGTTTAAATCAATTTTGATTCTACCATCAAATGTCATGGTGAAATTGCAATTGTCCTAACCAATATTTTTATATTTCATATGAAATGAATACAACCTGATTATATATTTTAAATGAAATGACGTCGGCTAAATATATTTCATATACATTAATTTATATATTTTATTAGATTAGGATTTCGAAAATGTCCAACTTGTTTTTCTGAGTAGAGACTGACGCTTACTAAATCAATCTACGTCATTCTTTATTTTTAGTTTGTTGTCTTTGTCACTTTTTCTCTGGTCTTAATGGAACTATAGGATTTCAGAATTAAAAGTAACTTCGTACGATGTACATTCTTTAGAAGTTCGCTATGAACGATACTTTAGACGATACTTTAGACGATACTTTAGACGATTCAGTTAACAAAAGAAGACACTGTTCTTGTCCCAATCTTTTACTATTCTACTCTCCCTCCCAGAATGAGTAAAAAATGTTCTGATTTATTAGCAACAAAAAACGAAACAAATCTGTTAAAACAAAATAAAAACATAGTAATAATACCTCATACTTGAAACCACATCATTCTTCTTCGGCCAACAAAGTGTACCATCTGGTATTGTAAATGCAATTATAAAAATTACCACTAATATTAATTTAAAATGACACTCATGATCCATACGTAAATGTTCAGTCACAAATAAAAAAAAATTAATAGTTTAACTTTTTTTAGATTGCATGGATTCAAAATAGGTGAAACGGTGCGTTAAATCAATGTAGAAAAAAGTTACAATTTCTCTTCATGAATTATGAATAGTAAATTGTACCTCAAAATATTTCTTCGCTCAATCTTTTCTATTAACAAAAAAGATGGTTTTAAAAGACTGGATTCCTTCTCTGTGTTTTAAAGATGACAACAGTATAATAAATAGTGACACTTTTTTTGAGTGATCTGAATCATCTCATTTCAAGTTATTTATTTATTTAGCGAAGTAATATTTGCAAATTTGTCTCTTAATTCAGTCATATATTCAGTTGTTATATGTTGATAACCATAAATATGTTACTACGAACATAAATAGGAATTACATATTTTTCACTATGACTTTAAAGAATAAGCATGAAACTCAGACTTATTAAAACATATCATTACTACGAAACGTTCAGATTGTAGAGAGCTTTTCATATACCTTTAAAATGTTTAAAAAACGCCAAATAAAGATAAGTTATTTGCCCCTTATTTGGCTGCGTGAATGGAGTGTATGTATGTGTGTGCACATTCTTCTGTTGTATATATTACAAACTGAAAACAAATAAAAACAAAAGCACATTTTTGGTCATGTTTGACACACAGCCTGATCACTTGACAATGTATTCCAACACATGGACGTGTTTCTTTTGCTTTTGGTCATTTTTTTCATCTGAAGCTGAAACATTAACAAAAATTAAGACATTTGTGACAGGTGTAAAATCACATTTTGTACCGAAAATAATTCCATTTTGTATTCATGTATTTTATCATTATTACTATTGTTGTAAGATTACTTTCCGATTATGTTTTTATTTTCATTATTTTTCGTTACTTTTCACTCAGTTCAAACCATTGCAGCCCAAAAATAAAACAAATGCAATAAAACTCCTCATGGTCAAAAGAGCCTATGTTTATTTACTCTGAGAAAATAGAATAAAAGCATTTCTTCTTTTTGTAAAAGCACCAGAAGAAACCAGGTATGTAAATTATTTTTTATTCTCTGCATTTATTTACATGTGTGCCGAAAGGCATCTTTCCACACACACAAGAAAAATACGGGAAGCTATTGTCTAAAACCAGCAACGATTCATAGAATATCCGTTTGCTGCATATTCTCTATAATTTCGGAAAGAGTGATTATCATTCCAAGATTTGTTTTGGACAATTGAACTCCTTGATAGCATTTATGTGCCTTTTCGGTCGATATAGAAAGAGACTGTCCATTTTGTTTTTTTTTTGTTTGTTTTTTTTCTAGAGTACCACCCAGAAAACCGATACACAGAATTCAAAAATTCACAAAAAACTCTTATAACTTCATTTTTAGTAACGCGCACAATACAGTTACTTTTATAATTCAAGTATTTCTTTATTGTTAAGCAAAGAATTTCCTGCGGTATTTCCGTTGGGCATTGAAAGCCACACCAGACGCTGTCATTGATTAAATTCCCTTGTCAGGTTCTTTCATTCTCCTGCCACGTTCTCTTATACGTCCCAGATAATCTACGGTTGTTTCAATCCAAAAATGATCTGCTATTCCAGATTTTACACTCCTACTTTGGATGTTGTCCTTAAATGTGACCATAAGAGGCGCTTGATCTTTTCTTTATATTTTTTCCCATGCTTGAAACGGCAATTTGTTTGGCAAACTCGACTCTCTTAAGGAACCAGTTGTAGTAAGAAGGCTACTATTGAAAGCACACGAATGTGGTAATGTAATACTTTGGTTCAACTATTCGTTAAGTATTCTTGGAAGTTTTCATATAATGTGGAAGATCCGTCACTTTGTGGAACTAGTCTATCAAAGACTGGCATTAAGTCTAATCCATTTCAAAGCGATGAAGAGATTTTGTTTTGGAAACACTTCGAGAGAAATTGTACAGACTGGAGAAAAAATTCGTAATGCAAATTCAACCAGGTACTAAGATGATGAAAACGTTGATCCCAAAACATCTGATGACGAGAACAGGGTTTGTGTGTGTGTGTGTGTGTGTGTGTGTGTGTGTGTGAGAGAGAGAGAGAGAGAGGGAGAGGGAGAAAGACACATTTCTTTTTACATGGATTCGAACAGACTCTATTGACACCAGTGATAAATACACAACGTGGTAGTTGATATTGTTGCGTATCTATGGTGATCGAGTTCAGGTGAAAATCCAGGATTTTGAATTCTAATCTTCAGTTTGAATCTCTTCATGCAACAGCTACATCCGTCTTCCTTATCAGAACATTTTACAATGACAGTTCTCTCGTCTCCGTAAACACCTAAGGATCGAGAAAGCTAGCAAAGCCAGTGTTTAGAGAAACGAGTTTGGTCAGATGGAGACATAACCATGTGTATGAATTGTGTGTGTTATTTACCCTTTTGTACTCTTCTAGGACTTGGATCACGATGTCATTGCTCTTCATTTCTTATCGACAAGCTCCTCAATCCGTAACCAAATGAGATAGGACATCTCACTAAAATGGAAGATGACAGTTATATTATGGAAAGTTACTCACACGCAAACAATAAAGATGGTGTTAAAAACGCTTGCTATTAATTCTGGAGACTAGGAATTGATCTGTGTGTAAGAAAACGGTTATAAGCGTTCGAGGAAAAGCAATCTTGAAACAGGCTCTTAAAAAGAAGGACATCACCTCAATCCCGGCTAATTTTCAGTCTGAGAGTACATGTAACCTTTGTTGGGGTGGTCTTCTTATCCAAATGCTAGTCCTTTAAGATCCCATGACGGTAAGTAAATCCCAAGTAGACTACTTTGACAACCATCCACATGAAATTTGTCAGTTTTGTTTTTTTTTTGTTTTTTAATCGGAATGACCGCAAGCAAAAGCAGTAATGCCGCTAAAACACAAGACGTTACAGGGTTAGGGTTAGGGAGAGAAACATTAATGATCAGCAGAAAGAGGAGAGTAATCAGGTGGCGATTGACATTGCATTTCAATTTTTGCAGATTAAAGTTGGCTGAAAAGCAAGGAGCCGAAAGGGAATTCCACAAGCGAGAAGTGCGGGAGAAGAAACTGTTAGCATAGAATTTACGGCTATATCTAATCAGATCAACTGTAATTTGATGAGATCTCGACGCCAGTTTGGTGCTGCGCTTAAATTTAAAAATTCTAGGTATCATAGCGAAGATTTTATTCGAAAAATTACCATGAAAGTATTTATAGCAAAGACATACAGAGGTAACCTTACGGCGGTGAGAAGGTGACTGCGACTGAACCGCCAAATCGGGACCGATAATATTGCAGATTCTCTACAATATTATCGGCCCTGATCTGGATCTTATTAAGGAGCTCAAGGCAAATAGCAAGGGCACCAAACCATATGTGACAGCATGGATGAATGGTAGACTTATAGATATGTAAGACATATTCTTAAGAGAAAACTTATTCTTGTTTCGCCCGACGTAATGAACTGATTTTCTTAGCAGCTGGGCTAGCAATGAATTCAATATAGACTTTCCACTTCATATCAAGCAGAGAACGTGAGCCCAAGAAGGCGCAAAGACTTTCCTGGAGGTTAGCATCAGCCATACTGATAGATGGCAGAGAGGGGTCTCTCAGATGATTAATGGGAAAAAAAGTTTAGTTTTGGAGGAGTTCAAATTAACAAGTCATATTTTACACATTTAACTACGGACTTGAGGTCGTTTTCAAGATTGGCTGCTATTTTAACCTTTTCAGACTGATCAGTCTTACTATCGAAGCAGGAGTAAATTGCTGTGTTGTCAGCGTAGATACCAAGCTGATGTCAAATTATTAAATTATGTATATTGTATTAAATTATATTTGTCAGCAGTATGACCGAAGAGCCACCCGATGATGCATAAATACCAGATAAGACAATACATATGTCTTTCACTTGTCCTATATGCAGGAAAGCCTGCAAAAGTGAAGGAGCTTTTGTAAGTTACTTATGTACCTACGGTCACTCCATCCGAAAAAGAGATGACCCCTTTTTATCAAGAAGTGATAATCACTGTGTATATATATTTATACCCATGTAAAATTCAATATTTCTTGTAATATTTTCATTAAAGGAATGATTTTTCTCAATCCCAAATTGGAAGTAAAAGAAACCGTATTTCAAGGAAGTATTATTTGCAGTTTGATCACAAAATTAATCTTCATGATTATTCATACTCATATCTTACAGAAGAGAAATGAACGAATGTTGTTGTCTTCCTTGCACCTCTAGTTACCAACATGCCGTCTCCATGCTTTAAAAGTCATTCAAATAATATTAGTGGGACATTGGGTATCATCCGCATGAAGACTGCGGTTAACAAGAGAATAGAATTTACAATCTTCGTCAATCTTATCAGAAGGAAACCAGCTGACACTTAAGATTAAATAATTTTTGAGGACCTCGACTTAAAGTATTTGATTTGAAGGAAACGCAAAATCAAGCGTCAGTTTCTACTCATCAAAGCATTATCACGAAATTCAAAGCTGTGTTCACTGAAAAAAGAACAAATCCGAAAATCCCCACCAAGTATATCTTGGCTGTTTTTGTTTTTTTTTTTTTTGTTTTTTTTGGTTTTTTGTTTTTTGTTTTTTTTCTGGTATCGAAATATCTCGGTAAACACTGCAATAAACTTGAAGCCTGGCCTCGCCATGGAAAAAGACCAAAAAAGATTTCAATGTCCACGCCGGGCACATAAAAGCTTATCTAGTTATCTAAGACGACCTTCACAAGAATTAACTTTTTGACCACCAATTCTTTAGTTAGATAAAACAAAAATTGAGCTTCTTGGCCAGAAACATATTGTTTAGTGAAGAAGAAATGAAGCATTTAACCCAAAGAACATTGTCCGATTAGTAAAGCATGATAATGATGACATTGTGCTATGGTGATGTTTGTTTCAGTCTGTTGATGAGATAATGGACAAAACAACGATACAAAACGTGTCAAAGTTATCCAAGAAATGGTTCATGGAATATAAAATCCATGTTTTTAGTGCATCCAAGCCAGTCCAGATCTTAGTCTAACTAAGAATTTGTAGAGAGTACTAAAGACACGAGTAATAATAAGTAAGATTGCCAGCCTTAAAGACATGAAAACCTTAGCAAAAGAAAATTGGGCAAAAATTAACGTGATTGTATTAATAAATTTGAACACGTCTTTTGTGATTAAATTGCAAATATACTTCAATTAAATACATTTTTCTCTAAATTCCTCATGTATTGTTTCTTTCATTCTTTGGGTCAGAAAAAAACATTCCTTTTATGAAAATATTTTTTTAAATCATTAATTTTGTAGGAATATGGATGATTTCGGACTTAACTGTATGATACAAATTCATAATCAAATTTATAATTGCCATAGCAATTATAAATCCCGGATAAGTTCGATACCATAAAAAGATTACATACAATAATAAAAAAAAAAATCAAAATTTTCTTACCCGTATTTCAAGTACCACGTGTGAATTTTTTAAAACTAATAGTCCCATTATTTGTTACATTTGCATACTTTTCTTTTAATTATTACTGACATTTATTAAAGGTTACATTTATATATCCTAGCGACTGTAATAATTGTTTTAAATAATAAGAAGTGTTTCAAGTAAGCAGTTCAAAAGAAAAAAAATAATATTTTCAAAATTACACGCACGGTAGTTATATATTTTTGCAAATAACATGTATGGAAATTTATGAATATGTAAAGTAAAATCTGAAATGGCAAATGATACAAGAAATGTTATATTTCTTCTGATAAAAGAAAGAAATAAAAATCAGCTACAAAACAGCATTAAATATAACCCTGACGCTATTTTACATATCCAAAAATACATAAATGTAAATTATTTTTCAAAATAAACTTTCATTTTCATTGTATATATATCTTTTAATTTTCTTTTTAATTACAAATGTGGCAACAGTTTCGGGCAAATTTCGTACATTAAATGTCGTAACTATTAAGGGACAAAGTAGTATTAGATTAATTAATGCAATACGTTATTCATTAAGATTACAAATTGTTTCTCAGCATAAAAAACGATTAAATGTATTTTTATCAGTGAACTTTTCTTTTTCAACAAAGAAAAACAAAAGATAATTCCAAAAATTCCACAAAGTAAAACTATTTTAATTTAGAAAAACAAAACATGTTTATTTATTCGCACAGCTATTGACATTTAAATCCTATATTCTTAATGACAAACAAGTAAACCACTTCGGAATTTGTTGAAATTTTATAAGCCTCTTTTCTCGATTCAAGTCAACCTATGACTTATTATTTTTCACACGTTAAATTTCAAATTGTTGCTGTTTACTTAAAAATCTCTTTAAATGTCTTTAAAATTAGAATTCTCAAATGTCTGATTTCTTGTAAGAGTCTTTTTGAATAATGAAGTACTTTTAACAATAAAATACTTACAGATATGAACAATGATTGGGGAAAACTATTTGCGAAAGCGTCACATAACCAAAACTGTTTTTATGACGTACAGGAAATGTCGATCAATCAAATCAAAATTCTGATATGCAAGTGTTAATTTTTTGTAAAAAAAATCAAACCTTATTAAATTGTTCATCAGCCGAAGTCATGTTATTCTTGTTGTTTATTCAGGATAATAACTAAATTTCGCACAAGCTCACGTCTTTAAGTATTTCGAATTTGTCTTTTACCTTGTGTGACACACAGCATTTTTCGATATATTTTTTTTCATAATAACTTTTAAAATCTTGCTTGGGGAGCAGACATAATTTCGAAACATTCTTTAAAATACATAGTTGGTTATACTTAGTACATAAATTACATACTTAGTACATAAATTACATACTTAGTACATAAATTCTCTATAGTGTTTTTGATGTCACTGTATTTATTTCTTGTAACTTACATTTAGTCTTATTGGATAATATTTGCCACAGTATAAATTATTTTCAATTAAATGTTCGAAAACATCACATACAAACGACAAATAAAAATCGAAGGTGAAATATTTTTTGCATGTGAGTGAATTCCTGATTGACATATCCGATGAAGAATATAAAAGGTGTAGCAACAAGGTTAGAAAATGTATTAAGTTACTTGGGGACATGTATTAAGTTACAATCCAGTTTGTTTTTATGTCTGACAACTGGACGCTAGTTGTAAATTTTTGTTTTCGAGTGCATTGGCTCGTCCAATCAGTAAGTGTTAACTTTTGTGATTGCATTGTGCTGTATTGTGTGTGCGTGTGTGTGTGTGTGTGTGTGTTTTCTGACTGTTTGTTTTCCTTGTATCCATGAAGGGAATACCCTTCCGCCATCGAGGAGGTGACCCAGGAAAAAGGACCATTGGCCACTACTGCACCATCAGCTTGGGTGCCGGAAAGGTCCAAAAAAGGGCCGGTCTATTACAAAAATTTGAGAGATGAATACAAGGAATTCATTTCAAAAATGGACTTTTATCAATGCCTTCTGTCATGGAAACAGTGGCAGCCAAGACAATCTCCCGGTCGACATCAAGACCAGAAAATTCATATCTGTCAGCAAGGTGGCTATGGAAGAAGACCTAAAGGTTTTAAACATTGGAGCCAAAGTTTTGGCCCGAAGATCTAATGGAACATCCTGCTGGCAACTGAAGATGTGGCTGGGAGCAATCTCACCACCAAAACGATGGCTCTGCAAACGAATTACATGGGCACCCAAAAAACTAACGGAGGACCATTTGGGGGCTTTCTTCTCGGACTATGGTCCTGTAGATGCGTTATCCCCCATCAAAAGTAACATTGACCCGTTCAAAGTTTAATGAGATACCCAACATTACCGCTTGTGGCGACCGGAGCATTTTTGTTGTTGTCAAACGTCGTCGCCTCTCCTGTTGGACTTGTGCAATCTGGCTGAGTTGTGTCCAACCCAGAAACCGACACCACAGACAAAACCGGCGCTGTAGCCAACATTGAAGCAATCCAAGGAGGAAAGAGCAAAGAATGTCCCTAATAACGAAGACTGAGGCGGCGAGGAAAGGAGCAAAGGCGACAACTCCGCCTCCCCAGTCAAGAGAGCTGCCAAACAGCAACAGAAGCCGGATGTCCCCAGCAAAGGAGCTACTAAGCAAAATGAGAAGCGGCTGAAGCAGCAGTAGCGGAAGTAGCGACAGAAACTGCGTGAGCAGCGGAAGATGCAGCAACAACAGCAAGCGGAAAAAAAGGTCCAACCTGAACAACAAGTTGTGGAGGAGTTACCTCGACTGGACCTCTATATGGAGGTGAGAGAAATGCCCCCGCTTCGATCGTCATCATTAAAGAGAGGTAGGGGCGAGGACAAGGAAGAAGAAGAAGAAGACTTTATTACCAACACGAAAAAAAGAAAGGAGAGCGAGCCGGAGTAAAAGGCAGAAAAAGCCCAATCCGCGCATACTTCCCCATCAAAAGCAGAAAAAGAACTCCTGTAATAAGACAAGGAGCCAACACTCCTCCCCTATTAAGACTCCGTCTTCCCTGTCTCCCTCCCTTAACCAATCCCAAGGAAAGAAGAAGAGGCAGCTGCCCAGAGGGGATAAGATCTGCGTTGTGGACCGTGAGTTCCTCGAAAGGGACCTTTCTCCCAGAGGAAAGCCCTTTTGAGGCCTCTTTTCAAGTGCACCTATGTTGACTTGCCGTCAACAGAGGGACCCAAGAAAACTTCCAGGCGCTTCCGGTGTTATTACACTGATTAGGAACACCTTAACCATAAAGTTTGGGACTATGTGGCAGAAGCCAGAAATGCATTTCCAAAGTTCCGGATGGTCCAGATTGAATCTCCGGAGCTGAAAAAGTTATCTCAATATTGCGCAGGGAGGGCCTCGATTCTTCTCTACCCTCGCTATATAGGGCAATAAAATTAACTTTTCTCACAGGCGGTATTGTCATAGAAGGACGAATTACGCCCGATGTAGGTAATCTGGAACAATGCGTCGGTGTCTTGACCCCCCCCACACACACACAGATTTTCGTCCAGTCTGCGTCTAACGAACTCCAACTTAAAAGATATCTATCAAGCTAGCTAGCTTATATGTGAACGGCTTGAGAAATCAGGGTAAGGTAGCCCGTCTGCTTCGTGATCTCTTGTTGCTTGGTGTGGCCGCGATCCAGGAGAAACATTTGTTTGCGACGTCGATGCCAGTGTGCTGTCTAACGACTTTGTCGTCTATTCAGCATACAGGGACCAGCAGGCCGGACGTGTTTTCTTGTTAGTCAAGCGTTCCATGTGGAGGTGGAGGACCGATTGGTCGTGGCCGATATTGCCGTGGTCGTTTCGGGTCGTTGCGTTTTATGCACCCAACAATCATGGGGAGCGTGTCGACTTTTCGGTCAGTTGGTGCCGTTCCTGATGGATTCTTCGCGCTTAGTTTTAATAGGGGACTGAAATGCCATCATGAACCCCAAGATAAACAGGGGGGCGGGGTGCTAGCGAGAAGGAAACGATTGATCGTAGCTTGGTTGATCTGATCGAAGAGTTTGGGCTCGTCGATAGATACCAGGTCGATCATCCAGCTACCTGGATAGAATGTTAATCAGAAGGGTCGACCTAAATTTATTAGATTGTCCCACGTTCCGCCGTTTAGACTATTCGGATCATAGACTCGTCTATGTGGTATTAGGCAGTAGGCCTAGAATGGCTGGACACTGGAAGTTCAATCTGTCCTTACTGGACAGGCGGGACTTTCAGCAACAGTTGACTAGATTAGTGCAGCAGAAATTAGTGAGGGCGGTTATTGGGAGTAGGTGGTGGAAGAGGCTTAAGAATAGGAGTGGGCCTATCACCACTGAATATAGCCAACGACTCGCTCTAGATAAGGCTAAAAATGTGAAGGCTCTGGAGGATAGTCTCTTCCGGGCGGTGGCTGGAGTGGGGATTCCCTAGAGATAACCGCCACCTGAGTCAGGTAGTTAGACATAGGTTAAACAAGACGTCTAACGAAGCCGTGAACATTCGTGAGTTCATTACTCCGGAGAGGCGTACTCTGAGCTTGACCAAAGACATGTGCGTGGCATTTTGAGAGCCATTCAAAAAGCAAAAAGCAATGGTCTCAGTGGCAACAAGTTTCGTAGCTATTTGACTGTCTTTCCCGACTTTTGCCCGTTGAAGCAGCTAGTTGCGGGGGTGAGATCATAGAGGGCGAAGTCAATTTGGCACTGAAGGTCTGCCCAGGCAATCTCCGTGACTTGATGGTCTTCCCTACGAAATGTACTTGAGGCTGTCACACATTTTGTCCCAATTTTGACAGTGGTGTTCAACAATTGGTTCCGACAGGGGTCTATCCCCGACCAGAAATCCAGGGGTGTGATCACGCTGTTGAAAAAGGGCCAGGGTGTTAGGAGGGATTTAGATGATTATAGGCCTATAACTGAAGTTAAAGATTTTGATAAAGATCCTGACGGAGCGTTTGCAGTCAGTTGTCGCGAGCTTGTTGGGACTCGAGCAGACGTGCTGTGAGGGAACGAACAATTCAACGAAACCTGCATCTGATCTGAACGATCATAAAGGGAATAAAAGACGATGAGCAAACCGCGCTGATCAATTTGAATCAGTCCAAGGCATTTGACAGGGTAGGCCATCAGTACCTGGCTGCTGTCCTTGAAGGCCGCCGGATTCGAACCCGATTTCTGCAAGTGGATCAGCTTCCTGTATCGCTCCCCCAGTGTTGTGATACAGGTGAACGGAAGACGGTCGAGTGCTTTTGCGCTGTCGCGGTCGGTCCGACAGGGTTGTCCGCTGTCGCCCTTACTTTATACTTTGGCGTTGGAACCCTTCTTTCGCCAGTGGAGGGACAGTGCATGCAATCCAGCCCTACGCGGAATCGCTGTTTTTCCTGGTTAAGCTCGAGCCAAGGTTTCTGCGTACGCCGATGACGTGTCCATTTTCGTGTTGTGCCTTCGCGACATTAAGATGGAAGGCGCTTGAACAGTACGAAAAGGTGACAGAGACCAAGATTAACCGTAACAAGTCTTCCGGCTTGCGGTTAGGTACCTAGAAGATGATTGCGCTTCCAGGGCCCTTTGGTTGGATTGATGGAGCCGTCCGCATTCTTGGAGTGTGGGCCTGGACTCCAGCTGGAGAAGAATTGGTCAGAAGTACAGGTGGAGCGTCGGTCAAGACTTGGCACCGAAGGAGATTGACCTTAAACGGTAGGGCTGAGGCGTGTGCCACTTACGTCTTGCTCCTCATCCTTTACCGCTTGGCTGTATTTCCTCTTTGTGAGACTCGTATGGAGGCGATCGAACGTTTGTTGATTAACCTCTTGTGGGGTGGTCGCAAACATTGGGTCCTTAAAGAAGCCTGTTATCAGCGTCCGTGTCATGGGTGGGGGTGTCTGGGATTGCTACACCTGACGAGTCATTGCCATGTCTCAATGTTGACTTTCCTACGCTGCGTTTTGACGGAGGGCACGATTTTGGCGCGGAATGTTAGGGACGCCTTTCCTAGCCTTACCATCACTCCAATTTCTTGGGGTAAGCGCCGTCGCGATTGTGGAAGGTTGTCGACTTTCCTCAGCGAGTGTCGGTCGGCCTTGAAGGTCATTCCTCGGTCCTGTAACCTTTCTCGGCTTCATCATGAATTAGTGGCGGGGTCGCGAAGGAGCCTCTGTGTGACCGGCTCGGCTTGCGCTCTTTGTTGTCCTGGGTGCCAGCAGCGGATTATCTCAGTAAGTCTGAGTTTTCGCTTAGCTGGCGATTGATTCGGAACGTGCTACTTCTCAATGACGTACTCTTCAGATGGGGCGAGGCAGATTTGCCAGATTGTCATCGGTGTGACCATGCACACCTTCTACCATTGACCTCAGGTGCGCCCCTTCTGGGAGTATGTCGGCAGGTTGACGGCTCGTATCGCTCCTGAGCAGCTCGTGTCCATTGAACTCGCGGACGCGGAGAAAAACGGATTGTGTTTTTCACATTGATAGCCGTGGCTAGAATGGTGGTATGGGCGTCGTGAAAGGAGAGAATCTTGCAAAATTAACGTTTTTTTATATCAGGTTCTCGTTGTTTTCTATAAGCACCAGCTTAGGGTAAAAATCAGATCTGATCATAAGCGTTTGATTTCGACAGATTTTAACGAAAAGTGGGTGACTGAGGCGAACCTGTTCGTGTGGACGGGGCTAGCCTTGATTTCCCCCTTGATGCAACTGGGCGTTTTCCTATAAGTGCTGTTCCCCGTCTAGCACTCTCTTTTGTTATGACCAATGTCGAGATTTCCAATCTCTCCAGTTTGTTGTTGTCCCCTGTTTTTATCTCAGCTGGGTCAGCCTTTGATTTTCCCATTCGGTCGTTTATTTTTACCTTTCCCATTCCATTAGTGAGCGTGCTGCATGATTCTGTCCAGTGGCAGAATACAATGGCCTCTCTTATTATTTTGTGAGGTGGATGGTTCATTGTTTTGTTTTAGTTGCATCTTTTGTTTACATTTTGAGTTTGTTTCATGAATCATTGGAATTTTTATGACATGGGGTGTTTTGTAGGTGTTGAAACTTGACTAATGCATGGAATAATAATGCAACACAAAATGTACTTAGAACAAAATGTATTGAAACAAGAAAGTGTACACAATATTTACATATAGTCTTTTGTATATTCCTGGTAAGACCGTTCCTGGAGAATGTGTTGACTAAGTCGCAGTCGGGCAGAGTCTCTGGTTGAATCTCTTGATTCCTCCCTCTCTTCCCGGTACCAACCATATTTATATGGTCGGTACTCCACTATGCAAATTAGGTGGATCCTACCACAACAGTAGGTTTCCCCTACGAGTATGCGGTATTTTGGTGTTTGTAGGATTGAAGGTAATGGATAAATTCTTGTGGTGAATGTGTCAATTATAATGAATGAATGGGTCAAGAATCGGAGTAACTAGGATTAGGACAGCTAAGGAAGACCATCCCCTCCTATCCTCCCCTTCGGCCAGGTGCCACAATTCCTGTAATTTAAGGAATAAATAACTGTACTAAGCTACTTGTAAATACTTTTTATAAGTTCACAACAATGTCTTCAAGGATAGGATATTTTTCAACTCTGATTTTGTTGAAGTATGGCTGAGATGTTTTGCAGCTAACGCGAGAATGAAGAGACTCGAAAGCAAGAGGAGAATGAGATTATGAAACAACGGATCTGTTTTGGGCCGTAGCTGGATGCGAAACAATAACGACAGTTTCACTAATGGTTTATCCAATGAAATTGAAAGATTTGACTTTTGAAGAAATAATTCAAAGGAATTTACGGTTTTAAAAGAACTTGAACGAAATTCATGTCCATGCGACAAGAAGGTGGTGAACTTATTATAAAGTTTCTACACTGTCTAAAAAGTTCAAGCAGATATTGGGTTTGAAAAACTCAGGAGCAACATTGAAGATGAATTGATTCAACTGAGATTGACTAAAGGCATATACAAGACGACTGCATGTTAGAGCAAAATTGTTGTCAGGCCTTAATGTCATGAAATGATTGCGTAGACTTCATACAACAAAAACTGATTTCGAATTTCAACAAGTCTGAGATTAAACTGGGTAACATAGATCAGACACTATGGGATAAAGAAAACAATATCGAAATTCCGTTTCTACGGATATGAACAAGAAACAAAGAAAGCAAAATGTTCAGTACTTGGAAAGATCTGTAAGAAATCATTTCTTAAAATCATTTCCAAGCAGTATAAAAGTTAAATAGAAAAGTGTTGAAAGTAATAATAATAATAATAATTACAATACAAAACGACTACGGAGTTTTTTCATTGTCCTTCAAATAAAAGACAGATGGACACGGGTAGCCAAGTTAGTTTGAGTTCAAGAAATTATTGATAATTTGCATAATTATGCAAACAAAAACTACGTATATGCTATTTGCAACAACGCTAATTCGATGGATCGGTCATAAAACCTTTGAACGCACCCTAGGATTGGAAAAATGATTTGAATAGCCGTCATTGTCGCAGATTGTGAAAAAAGAACACTGGCTTTCGGAGTTCTACAAAATTAATGCCGTAAATGCGGAAAAGGCATAAAAAGGAAAGTTAAAACTGAAAGGAAATATGAATTCCCTCATTCCATAAACCACGTAAATTACCGATACATTTGCCATTAGTATTTACAAACCTACTTGAACAAGACCATCTTGAACATGTTCCACCTGGTGGGCAGTAAACGTGACAACACCCATCGTGGTTTTTGAGAAGTTAGATGGAGTCCTTCGTATATGTGAAGATTATAAAATACGGATAGAACAAAGTTTGCTTAAATCCATGTCTAATATCGAATCTAAAATTGACCTTTCACTACTTAACAGGAATTAAAATTTTTACTAAAACAGATTTAAAAACAGCTTAACTTTAGACACCGGTAGATGATAAATTCGAGTATTTGACAACGACAAATACGCTGATAGGACGAATAAAAAGAACCAGAATAACGTACGAAATTAAAGTCAAGTCATTTAGAAAAGTCCTTGGAGACGGATGTAAAAATATCTTCATACGATATTTATCGATAAAAGAGATTAAAAGAAATAAAAAAAAACTATAAGTAAACTAACTAATACAGACATGACAAAATACGTGTACAACTGTAATAAAATATCCTTTCTAGAATATTATATTTCAAAAGAAAAAATACTAAACGTAGGGGCAAATAAAAAAGGTCTTGGGCCCATTTACCACGGTATACAAAGATACCATTTGAAAACCTGCGAAAATAAAGAAGGTTAAATTTACACAGAATAAAAAGTAGTTAAAGGTAATTCTTGAAAAGAAACCAGTAGTAAGATTTTAACCTCAAAAATACATGATCTTAACTACTAATGACTATTGAATAAGACATCCAGTATTATATCTATCGAGAAGGCTGACATCCGCCGAGTAACTATTCAGATATAAAAAAAGGAGATACTGCTTAACATATGGACGACCACGTCAATGTGACTATAGACCGCTGTAACAAGGTGATGTTTGACGTTTTGTTTGCGTATGAAATTTACAAATGATGCCTTCCAGTAGTGAATAGGCTAACAGGAAACATGCTAATTGACGCATGGATCAATAGGAGGTTAAAAGGAAGAAAGAACATTCTAGAACCATAAAATGAAGATTAGGAGGTCAGGATAGTTTGAAACCCAGGCTGAGTTTACATCGCTAGAAGTACACTTTTTGATAACCCCAAAAAGTCAAACGTTTGTCATCACCATTAAGCATATTAATTTTTTATTCCGCCTCTCCAATCGTGCTAAAATAATACATTCAACATTTACCAAATACGGATGTGCTAGAGAAATTTTTTGAAAAATGAAAATCATAGAATTGTGTCGTTACTATCCTCTAAGATAAACTGTTATTGATTTTGAACATTTTGACTGATTTGATTTTCTCGTAACAAGAGAAAATTTCACAACTCGGAAAAACCTGCGAGGTTAGTGATGATGATCGATTCTTTATATAAGCCAGTGCTTGCAGAAAGAAAAGCAAAAAAAAAAGGGGGTCGTTTCTCCATATCGGTGATAGCAAAAAAAGAAATGGATTCTGTTTGTCCATATTGGTGCTACATAGAAAATGGAGAAAAACTGTTCAGTCATTTTTGCAGTTGCTGAGAAAGTTAAGATCCGAATACCCACGAATAGCCAAGAGTTGCGATCAAAGTTTGTAGTACGAGGGAGTGGAAGCCAGCCATCAGTAACAGCAGCCGGTAGCAGCCTGACATTTTGGAATTGAAAAGTCGTGGAATGCCCGAAGCAATATTAATATAGCCGAAAAACACACATGCCCAAATTGTGAATACTCTCACACCAAAAGGATGCCCGAAGTTACCTGAAGCTTTAACACTTTACCGTTCTTTTCATTAACTCTTCTTCGCCAAGAAGTAAAATTCCTTTGATCATACTCTGATGTTGGTCATTATTTCCGATATGCGAATTCATTTGAATTCCAGGGAAGCAGTAAATAGAGTATTCGAGTCTCGTTGCTTATGACTTCCCTAGGCACTACGATCTTAAATGGATGTCGGAGTGACCGGGAATATTAAAAACAGAGAGATAGCTCCCACACCAATATAAAAAAAAATCATCCTACAGCTACACATCCGTTCATATATGACGCGTGACCTCATGATTGAGACGTTGAGGAATCATCCCTGTTTATACAGTTAGTTTATATTCGATCCAAGTGACGACATAGAAAATACTAAGGTAGGGAAAAAGCTTTCGAATTTGACATTGAATGTTAAAGGAAAATTCTCAGGTTGCTATTTATAAAGAGCGAATATCGAGGAAAACATTGAAGAAAATTTTATATTAAGTCTATACTGGCTACAGAATATAAGGAGGATCCAGAAATTATATAGGACAAAGTAGGATAACATCAATAATAAGATCGAACATATTGAACTGATTGACTTGTTTTCTACGGCTTATCAACATTTTGCAGGTTAGTTAAAGATAGAAAATATTTTTAAATTGTAAGAATTTTTTTTTAGACAATAATGATTTAGTGATACAAGTCTTACTAATTAACCTACAGCTTGGATAATTAGGTGATTTATAACTTTCTCGGGGGTATTTCATCATCAGTGAATATAATGAGCCCAACTTGAACTGGAATCGAACTCTCCGATTAACAATTCCGAGCTAATATCCCTTACACTACCCGCACCTCCAGGCTTACAGCAATTGGTATTCCCAAACGGTCACCTATCTAGGTACTGAACAGGATCGACGTTGCTTAACTTCGGCGATGGTACAACGTGATATGGCAAAGAACATATTTTTAGAGCAGAAAGAATACAAGGAAATCAAGCAAACAACACGGAAAGGAATCATTTGTAATGGCAATTTAGTTTTACCTCCAGATAGAAAATCGTGATAAAATGTTTGTTATGTCGAAATATATTGTGGAATAGCGACCACGCAAAAAAGATTAACTAGAAAGGAGGAGATATTCCCATGATGTGGATGAAAATGTTCAAGATGTTCAAGATGTAAAGAAATAAGAAATTTTACACAAAATAAAGTATATTCTTAGAGTCACATTCATATTGACTTCAAAACATCCCAACATGAACAAAACTTTCGTCCTCGTCGTATCGTAATATTTTTTGCGGCAGGAGAGTTTTTTAGGTCGAGTGGGGGGAATTTTTAAATACTCTATGTAAAAATATTTTTTATTAGCCGCTGTTTCGAGATGCTAAATTATTCATATATGTGTACAATTTCATTTTTCATAATTATAATTAATCATATGATTTAAAATAATTTTTTCCTAATTTATGAGCCTAATTTAATTTTTAGTTTCCAAATTGCTGTTCTGAATTAACATTTGAAAACGACATCAGCTGGTCAAAATTTCTTTCAAATGACATTGATTCACATGTCGTTCACTCGTGAGACAGTGATGGAAATTTTAATTGTAAAATGATCGAAGTTTAATTTTTTTCATTTTGTATAAAGTGTAATTTCTCTCAAAAATCAATTTGTGTTAAAGTCAAAACTTGACTGGCCTATGAACAATAACTTTTTTATTTCCTATAAAATATTAGGTATATGTGTGGAGCAGCGTATTTCGTCGTAAAAAAATATCGACTTTTGGTTAAAACATCAGCACATTTTGCATTAATAGTGAATCTACAAAAACTAAATGGTTTTCACCTGCAATCTTGTATTCAGCTTAAATTTTCAAACTATTCGCAAAAAGTTAAAACATGTACAGTTGTTTCTTTTTTACTCCCAAAGATGTGATGCATTAAAAATTTAATTTTTAATTTGAAATGCCGTCAAGTGTTCTACGAAAATCACATTATCTTGATTCTTCTTTTATATGCCGTGTCCTTCAAGACGTAGATGGTCATGGCTCTCCACCTCCTCCTGTCCCTTGTAGCTCTTAATAAGTTTTTGTTATTTACCCTGCTCTGCCATCCATTTGCTTAAACCCGTATGTCACGCGTTGCTTTCTTGTCCTTCTTTTCGTCTATCCACCCTATAAGTATCAGATTTTCCAAGCCCTCCTTTCTCATTACGTGTCTCAAAATTTTCAGCTGCCTCTTCCTGATGTTTGAGTGCATCTTCTCAAAAACGTCATCGTTGCTCACATGTTCGGTCAGTGGTATCCTTAGCATCCTTCTGTAGAACCATACGTTTGTCGCCTCGAGTCTCTTCTTCATCCTTGAGGAGATTGTTCAACATTTAATACCATAAAGGAGGACAGATATTATGTAGCAGTTCCGTACTCTTTTCTTTGTTACCAACGAAACCCTCTTGTCTCGTAATACTCTGCTTAGCTTTTGAGATGCGTCTTTGGCCATCCCAATCCGTCTTCGGATCTCAGCATCATTCTTACCGTCCTTTGTCAGAACACTTGCCAGTTTTTAAATTTCTGCACCAGCTTGATTTTAGTGTCCCCGACCTGTAAATTGCATTTCGGGCTCATCTTTTTGTTGCTGACCATGCATTCTGTCTTCATGTAATTTAGTCCCTTCTTCTCGCTCTCCCTTGCTACTTTCAATGCATTCTTAATTTTGATCGGATTCGTATCATCACTGACTTTTTTTTTTTTTTTTTTTTTTTTTTTTGTCTACTGACCAGGGAAAGTTTAACGCATTTTGTTGTTAGTCATTTTTTCCTATTTAAAAGTAAAAGTTGTATTTCTCCATAAAAGAAATAGCTAGCTATACTGTATCCCCTATCGCAGTTCTATGGCGTAGATACGATTTTTCCCAGAATTCCAACTTTTCGTCAACAGTTACTGACACCAACGTCATTGTCGAATCCTGTCTTTTCTGAATTCAATGAACTATCTTGAGTACCAAACAGATAATGATTATTCATTATTTTATCAAATGATAAATTTGGACAATCTTTAACTTACAAGAAAATGGTGTGTCAAGAGGGACTGTTTTTCTCTTCACACCGCTATTATTTTAACTATCGGCAATGTTTAGTGTTTTAAAAAGCGAAAATTAAAGTTTTAATAAAACATATGAAAATGAATTTATACATTTTCGTTGTCTTTGAGAATTGACAACAAAAATAACAAACGCTATTTATTTATTAGATTGTTTATTGGCATTATTTATTTATTTATTATACTGTTTGTTGGAATGGTTGGAAAAACATCGGCCATCTATTCGAACTTTATAAAATGGTAAATAATAAGGATTTCCTTATAGTTGAGCCATATATTTTAATAATTTAATAGATGCTTATATATTTATGAATAAAAAATTATTTTCATATTTATTTCTTTATAAATTGTTAATTGATAAATATTGCATTGCATTAGTTTTAATACATTTGTTTTAGTTTTAAAATGTTGTAAAATGTATAATTATACTTGTAAATAAACCATTTAAAAATAAATAAATAGTGTTTAATATTTTTATTGTCAATTCTCAAGAACAAAAATGTATGAATTCACATTTGTGTTCACATGTGTTTAGGTTTTATTACAATTCTAATCATCACATTTTTAACAATAAACATTGTTGAAGAGTGAAGCTAGTTAAAATAAAAGTGATGTCAAGGGAAAGACCTCCTTTTGACTGGATAACAATATCGTTTTCAAGTTAGTTGATTATGATATTAATTCTATCTAGGTAAGTTTTATCATGTTTTTCAGATTAGCTAGTTTTGTTTCTGCTTTCTCGCAATAAGATTTGACCTAACTTCAGTATCAGCATCAGTTTTTACACCAACAGCAAAGTTGCAATCATCCACAAAAGAAGTGCAATTTTACACGATTCAATAATGAATACTGGATATCGTTTATTCCCGTGTATTGTTGGTAGAAAGTCCATATTTCTTCTTGGATATAATTTAACCAGCTAGATGTGGACGTGATTAACGGATTAAGTACATTGACAAAGAAGGAGACTATGCTGAAAAACATATGTTGTATGCAGTCATTACTTGAATATTTGAATCATTTTCTATTTTTATATAGTTGCTGTTTAATATATTTTAACCTGTCCCATGGCAGAATATATCGACCGAAACGTAACAGCATCAACTCTGTACAATTGATTTTTTTTTTTTTCAGTATTAAAAACAATTCTGGATTATGTTAATTACTCCTCTCAAAGTTCTTGATAATATAACATAAATATGTTTAAAATATTTGTAAGAAGCCATTTCATAATTAAATCTCACAATATCTTTCGCGCGAATCCTCGGGCTTGTTCCAGTCGAGAATAGATTTAAATTGAAATTTCAGTAAAATTTCGTATTCAAATGTCTGCATTCTTAAATGCTTGAAACTCTTAAGAACTTTCCATTCCTTTCTTGAACTTTTAAAGTATTTTATTAAAGATGATGAGAGACGAGTGTTAATTTCATTTTCACTTAGAAAACAGAAATTTGGTTAAAAACTAATGGACTTTTTGTAAAACGATAGTCATTTGCAAATAAATATTTGCATCACACGACATGTACAATTAAATCGGTAACAATAAATGAAACTACATTGATGTTAATGACGAACAGATCAATGAGATAAGCGTATATAGCTGAACATCGGTAAGTTCAAGACTGGAGGATTTGGCGGGATTTTCATTGAATGGTAAATCCAGATAAATGGTTAAATAAAACTAATCTTCCATCATTTATAATACATGATTAGAAGCATTAAAGGTAAGCGGTTAGAATTATATACTATAAATGGCTAGACAAATTCTAATGACTAAATCATATGTAAATCAGTAAATTGTGCTACAGTGGTTTCTTCTTGGATTAAATGCCAACTTCAATTGTTTTGTTCCTTCTCGTAAACAACCAATGAAAGCACAAATCTCACAGTAAGTACTTCTTGTGAGTGTTCCAGCATGTTATTTCCGATCACAACAGAAACCTATTTGTGTCTGCCCTAATGGTTGGAAGCGTGTCCTCTTTGCTGATAGAATGAGGCAACGTATAGCCTCTAACAGGTTTGGCTCTCGTGACTACAAGCGACTCTATAATAGTGTTAAAAAAGAGTAAGCCTTTTATCACTCCTCTCTTCACTCAATTTGAAGTATTAAAGCAGAATGTCTGGCTTATACATTCCCTTTAAATTCTACTCTTGACACATCTGAAATATCTTTGCCAAACTTTCTACTTAAAACTAAGTCCCTATTCAGTGATATAACCCCGTCCATGGTTTCTGTTATTATCTCTAACATTGAGGGCCCCCCCACACACACAAAAGAAAGCAAATGGGGACGTTGTTGTCCTTGCAATTGTCAAGAAACGTGCTCCTGAAGACTTCTGTTCTCTCTAAACTGTACAATAAATACTTTCTGCCTCTTGCTTTTCTGCGTGTTGAGAACTCTGGCGAACCATCTAATCCTTCTAACTATCGGCTTTCTACCACTTTTTGGCAAAGTACTAAGGAGGCACGGTGGAGTAAATAATAGAGACTCGGATTCAGGAATTGGATAGCCGAGTTCGAATTCCAGTCAGATCCATTACATTCACTTACGTGCTAATACCATTGGGAAAGGTATGAATCCTCTTCTTTCTACTACCCTCCAGCTATGGGTAAAACGCAGTACAGACCGGGTTTTGATGTTCCTAATATAGAGATATTTGATAAAATCCAAAGAATCTGCAATGTCAATGGTCCTATTCTGACATAAAGGCTTCAGTCGCCCTTCCCACTGCTGTAATGTGACTTTTCTATAAATACTTTCATGATAATTGTTCTGATAAACTCTCCTCTATAATGCCTAGACTTTATAAATTTAAGCGCAGTACTACATTGGCAACAAGGTCTCATCAATTTACAGTTGAAACTGGCTGAGATGCAACCGTAAGTTCTATCCTAACAGTTTCTTCTCTCGCACTTCTCGCTCGTGGAACTCTCTTCCGGCTTCTTGCTTTCCAGTCAATTAAATAAAATGTCAATCGTTTTCTTGTATATACTTAATTCATGTCTTTTTATTGTTTTTCCTCCTTAATAATGTTTTGATTATATTATTTCATACTCAGTAGTGCCCCCTCTTCGTGTGGTTGTGACTTTGTAGCCTTGCTTGTGGTCAGGGGAAACTCTCCAATCGGTTTACATATATTAGTTTAATCATTTCTCTGGATTTGTATTCAACACAAACAACTTTTGAATTTTATTTCTCTGCCGACTTCCTCCAACAAACACATTTTCTCATAAAAATTATATTTGTCACTTGTAGGAATTGTCTGGAGATCTGAAGTTGAATAGTTCCATTTTTTTAATGGCAAGAGGTCAAAACTCACAAACAGGTAAATATTTTCATATATTTTATCCTAAAATCATTATCTCCTAGAAATTGTTAAAAATAAATTACTCTTACAATCCCCACAAAATCCCCACAAAATATGTTTCAGTTTTAAATCACACACCCCACTAGACTGGTTGCTGATAGCTCAGATGTCAGTTCAGTTTGAGAATTCATTAACAACTTGCACACGGTGGGGTGAATTTTGAAGCGGAAATCCAAGCAGAGGTGAACTTTTGCCGCTTGAAACAGTTCATCAGGGTTCATCATTTTTCCAATTCTATCAACAGCCATGAACGATTCGGCATAGGTTTGTGTTGTATGTTTGGTCCATGAATTTGTTCAGATGTGAAGGTAGGGATAGTGTTAATGCGGACTACCGGAAGATGGACTCGTTTTAGCAGGAACAGTTCATGATGGAACCTGATGGAAAGCATGGTAAGGGGGAACTGTTTAGAAGTGTTTGATCGATTATCGGTGCAGTCGACATCAGGGGATTGGCAGGAAGAATGGTTAAGAAATAGATAGGGCGGAAGAAAGATCGGTGCCTCTTGGTTAGGACAATGTTAAAGAAATATCTCATAAAATAACGAACACGCTTGGATGGGATAACTGCGTTGTCGTCGAATGGATTAAATTACTCCGAGAAACTTTTCATCACCCGGTCTGAGTTTAGATGGAGAACTCGACAACATTATTATTTCCTGTGCCATACTTCTTTTTACAAATAACTACCCGATCGTAGACAATCTTCCTGATTAAATGTTCTCTATATCTATTTTTCTTTTTAAAAAACGCTGATTCTTCCTCATCTATGATACTAAGTTCTGTTTAAAAATGTCTTTCTATAAAAGGTCAATTTTTTTATGGAGTATCATGATTGATTCATTATTTCGGTATTTGCATGTCTATTTTTCGAAGATTTGGGGGGAGTCATTCTTCAGATAAGCAATATATTTATTTTACCACAGACTACATTTTTAATCAACAGATTGGCAATGCTGGTTCAAATAGGCATCCATTTATATCCATCTGACTGGGATAAGAGACTATCAATAAAAGCTTTTCTATCACAACACCAAAATTAAACTCTGGTTGTTTTTATAGTGTTGGAATTTCATTGAAAACAAAAAATAAACTGATTCGTATCTTCATTCAATGGCACATACTTTTTGAGAATGGTTATTTTAGAACAGATTTTCTTCACATCAATTTCAATATCAGGACTTCAAAATTCAAAAATTTAATTCTAGGTCGTTAAAAATGACTAAGTCGAGGGTCGATCAAAAACTAATGCATGTTCTTCATTACTTGCAACACATTTAATTGTAGAAGCAAACACACACACACATATCAAAATGAAAACAAAGATTCAAAATCTACTCCTCAAGAGTAGAGAATAGACATCTCTCCGCAGTTTGCCCTAAAGAAAGAAAAAGCGCTGAGAGCAGCCATAGTTCTTTGCCTTCTAACAAAAAGACTGACAATAAAGACAAGGAGAATTGTGTGACTATCCACTTCAGCATCTAAAACGGCAGAGGAGTTGGAGGATGATGGGCAGGTAAACAGAAAAAAAAAGGTACAGAAAGACATCATCAGCCCCCATCTCTTCTAAGTGCTAGCTTTAAGAAAGAAGGAAAGACGAGCTATGCGGAAGCCTTAAAGTTACCAACAATATGGGCCCTTCGAAGGAAAAGGGGAAACTACAAATAAAGAAGAAACTGGAAACCAAGAACAAGGGAGTGGAGGGAGATGCCTCCTCCAGCAAAAATTCCTCCTCAGGAATACACCAAAGAAAAGACGATAAATCCAAGGCCAAATCTGTCCCCACCCGAATTTCTCATTCTTCCACACACAAATCCTCACCTTCAAAAAGAATAAATTCACTCACCCAGTCCACTATCCATTTCGCCACCCCCTTTTCTATCTTACTACTTTAACCTCCAGCATCAACATCAATCAATCTAGGAGCTCTTCATTGGGAAGTACAGAAGAGGAACTCCAACATACACACAAAAAAAAAAAATCAATTGAGCACAAAAACAAATATTATATTGGGGAGGTTTATCCGTTATTTCCTGGATGTGTACCGGGAGAACCCGGTATACATCCTTCAGAAAAAGAATCTTCAGCAACAACACCTGGTGGAATTAAAGGTTCTGCAAAACTTCAAAAAGGTAGATGGAAAAATGTAGAGCATCTTACAAACTTCTCTCAGACTCGGAGAGTACTGACAGTAGTACGCGTTGGTACACGGCAAATCTGCTGAAGGGGGGGGTGAATAAAGCCATCAAGATGCCTCTTCCACTGGTAACATCTGAAGAAGAGTAATTTGTCAAACCGTCAAACAATTTTGTCCTGGGATCCACCTTATTGGAAGCGACTATGAAAGTGTGCTGTCGAGGAGGTTCCGCCTCTTCGCAACATACTTTGATACCCACTCGAGGGGTGTTTCTCTGTTAGTAAGTCGTTCTTTGGACGCGGCTTGTTCACTTGTCTTCGCGTATCAGGCAAAGTTAACATAAAAGAAAAAGTTTTCCGATTCAGTGCCATATAACTTCTTTCGACTGATCGAAATGGGTAGTTTTAGTGAGTGAGCGGGACACCGTCCTTGATCCCAACTTAGACGGCGAGTTTATAGCATTCTTTCTGATTTAAAAAAAAAAAAGAAAAAGCTTTCGTGAATTTGTCGCCAGATTTTATTTGGTTGATAAATTCCAAAATTAACACCCGAAGCGGGTAAAGTGGACTTAGACAAATAGGGGCGACCCGGATAGGGTGCAGATTTCTAGCTACATCGACCGGGTTCTAGTTAGGAGAGTCAGCTTAGGACTCTTAGACTGTCCAAATTTTCATAGTATAATTTATTCGAACCATACGCTTGTCCGGCTTCGCATAAATTTATATAAGGCTAAGCCTAAAATGGCTGAGTACTGGAAATTCAACACGTCTTTGTTGAACGTGAAGGATTTCCGAGACCAGCTGCTACTAACAATGCAGCGGGAACTGACGGGTTTTGTGGGGACGCCATTAGATCTTTTGCCGCAGACGACAACCTAGATAGATGAGCGGCGCAAAATACACTAGAATATAAAATAGTGGGCCCTGTGAAATCGGGAGATAGCGACTAGTTGTGAGGGTCGAATAACAGACGAAAAATTTGGAAAGCGTTGAAGAAGATTGGGAAGGATAAGATTCTGGGTATCGATGGTTTGCCCTACCAAGTATACTTGAGGCTGTTACCCATATTTGTGTCTTGCTGGAAATTCTCTTCAACTACTGGATGGAACAGTTTTCACCAGGGGTGTGTTGAAGTGACTACACAAGAACAAACATGGAGGGGACGGAATTTTTGGAGATCCTGGCGAACCGTTTGCAGGTTGTGCTCGACCGTCTTGTATCCCCTGAACAGACTTGTGCTGTAAAGGACCGGACGATCCAAGATAAGCATCATTTCATATGCACGACAAAAAAAAAGTTGACAGAAAAGCCACGCTGATCAATTTGGATCAGTTCAAGGCCTTTAATAAAGTGGACCATCGTTTCTTGGAAGTTGTCTTGTCCGCGGCCGGATTCAAGCCATCCTTTCGCTACTGATTTCGCCTCTTGTATGCGAGCCCCGTTGCTATGATGGAAGTGAACGGGGTAAGATCGAAGCCTTTATATGCTTTTAATAATTACCCTAAATTGTATCAAAGTGATATTTTGAAAATGGTATTTTAAAAAATAAAATTATCATTGACAAATTTAGGAAGCAAACTATTTTCAAAATAAAATTAAAAAAATCTTATAGCTCAAGTGAAGTATTGTATCAACGTAGAAAATATTTACGTGGAAAATATTTCAGTGGTTTGCAAAGTGAATGTACAATCTACTATTTTCTTCTTTTTTTATCATATCACTCAAAGCGAGGTGATAATGTCACTAAGACGCAAGCGGGTTACTGGGAGTGAAAGAGAATGAGAAAACTTTAGAATGAACCGGAAATCCAATCGTAACCAGGAAATAACGGATAAACCTCTACTCCTGTTCAACAGACGGTGAAAGTATGTGAACAGGAAGACAGGTGATCACGTTTAATCTAAATCCTTATATATTTTTTGTATCTTTCTCGTCTTCTGTAAAAAAATAAATAAATAAATTAAAAGAAGAAAAAGAATAATTAGTAAAATTTAAATTTTTTTCATTAAACTGCACATTCTGAATTCCACGCGTTATATGATCGCTTTTTCTCTTCAAGTAAAAAATTTCTTTAAATTTCCTGCAAGTTTCCTTATTCTTGATGATTAGGATCAGGTACCGCAGATTGGACTTTCTTAAACTTTTCCTTCATTCGATCATTTTTTGTCTTTTATTTTGGAAACAGTTTTAGTATTTCTCGTGTGACGTCCTAATTATTTTTTTTATTATTGTTTTTTTGGGTTTTTTGCCGGTTTCTTTTATTTTAATTTTTGACCTTCGAGCACCACCGGAAAACCACATCCACGATTTTAAATTATTTCCTTATTCACAACTAGATCTATTCTATATAGTCAGTTTGTATATTGATATCTCAATGTATTTTTTTTTTTTACTATAGTCTTTGTTTCATACTGACGCACCATTTATTTTTCACAATTTTCAGTATGTCACTATCCTACCTGCTTTTTGTTTTGTCTTTTTTTCGGGCGAGGTGCAGTTTGATATATTTCTCAATAAAGACAATATTTGCTGCCTCTCTGTGATTTGTCTGTTCTAGAGAATAATACTTTATCTGTTCTTTCGTCATTTCGAGTACCAACATGGAAACAACATCCCTTTTAATTAAATAAAAGAACTGAATGAAGTCGAAATTGTAAAGTTATTTTGCTTTCATCATAGTAAAATCCAATGTTAAAAAAAATATACACACAATATGGTTGATGTAAGGGAGATTAGCCTAGATTTTTTCTCTTTGCTTACTAAATTTCGTTTTGAACCTCTCCTGTATGTAATCATTCTACACAGTAAAAATTCATTATTGTTTTACATGACGAAAGTGATTTGTGGGATTGGACAACATTCTATTTTACTTCCAATAAACTAAAAAAAGAATAAATAAAAAAGGTGAGAAAAAAAAAACACCTTTATTTCTTTGTTTTATCTTGTGCTTATACTTTTAATATATAATTGTGTGAGGAAGGTTTGATATATATTATTCTGATTCAGAAATTCAAATAACATTGCAAAAAAAAAAAATTTGCATAAATGCCATAAAAATATTCTAAAATAAGTTTTAAATCAAATGATAGTCTTTTGGGGTTTTTTATGAGGGCTTTACTCAAACCTAAATTTAATCTTATTCTAAATTTTTATCCAAAAATGTTTTTAGAAAAGTTTAAAAATTTAATTTGAAAATTAATTTAAATGTTATGAACATTAAATACTAATCCATTTTCAGGAGTTAAACATAAATAATGCCTATGAAAAAAAAATTAATTATGTGCATTGACTTTCTTGTCAAGGCACATAAAATGGCACTATCTTTTCATTACCATTTTGAAATATGGCTTCTTTTTCATTAATGTTGCTTTTTATAAATTAGACAAGCTCTTCTGACAGCTTTATTTTTTAAAGAATTTAAAATGTTTTAAAATATTGTTTACTTGCTAGTATTTCATTCTAAAATTCTAGCTTTAAACTTTTTAAATAATTTCTATTTTTAGTGGACTATTGGAATAGATTAACACTTAATGGCATAAAATTAAGTTGTGTGCCAGGAACAGTTATATATATATAATTAATGCACCTACTTCTGTAAAACTTAATTTCACAAATCCATCATCATCTTAAAACTGACTTAATTAGGAAATATATTTAGTGTCCAGAAAGTTTTTAATGCATTTCTCTTGCACATCTTTGTAATTTTTCAGTTTATATTTATGGGCCTAGTTTTTATTTTTCTTCAAATGGATTCAATGACTTTCTTTTTTTTTTTATTCCCTAACCAGATGAGGTCTCTTGGTGATCTTAAGTGGAAAAGCTTTAAATCTGTACGACAAACAAACAATAGAATATTTTTTAAAGTCAGAAGTGTAAGTCACCATTAAAGTTATAATAAACTTTTAGTGAATGATATCCAAGTGTTAAACATAGATAATATTTCCAAACTTCAAATCAAAGAAAAGTGATTTTTTCTTCTATGTGCTGTGTCCCTTCAGGACATAGGTAATTGTAGCTCTCCATAATTTCCTAGCCTTTGTAGTTCTTATTATTCTTTTTGCAATCTCTCCTAATTCCTGTTCTGTCATCCATTTACACATGCACATTAGGTAGGTTATTGCATTGCTTTCCTCTCTCCTTTTACCTCCAATGTCCTGTGAGTGTCAAATTTTCTAAGTCCTCTCTCCTCATTACAGAAATTTGAACTCTTTGTGATGCTAAGTATTTTTCTTTCCATTGTCACTAAAGAACCCTCTGCCTCAAATCACAAAACCACCTCTACCTCAACACAAAAGGTAATGCTCTGTATCTGGTGGACTAGTCAACAAATGGTGCACTATGAGCAGCTACCAATAGGCCAAACTATCACTTCAAACCTGTAATTGCAGCATTTAGAACATGTGCAACAGGCACTGAAGCAGAAGGAGCCAGCATTGGTTAATTGCAAGGATGCCAGACCTCATGCGGCCAAAGATACCATATGGCAACTTGGCTGGGAGACACAGTGCCATCCATCTTACTCCCCAGACGTTGTGCCAAGAGATTACTATATCTTTCATTCAACCACCTTCATGGGAAATTCTTGACAAATAAGCCAGCCTTGTGGCAGGGACTAACCAACTTTTTGCATCCAAAACACCTGATTTTTACTGCCAGGACATTGCACAGATAGAGGCACATTGGCAAAACGTTCTGGATGCTGGTGAGGATTACTTTGAAAACAAACAGTATGTCAACTTTGCTGTATACAGTTTTTTTCTAAATAAAAAAACAGCAAGGACTTTTTTGGTTACTTTGTACATCAGAAGTGTTTTAAACACTTCCTAGATATTTCATTGTAGTATCCCCAACTCATAATATTTGCTGACAATCATACATTCTGTCTTAACAATTGATGTTTAGCCCTTGCTCTCTTTTATTAACTTCTGTAGTTTTCTTTACCTGCTATCATCACTGTATCATCTGCATATCTAATGTTAAGATTGTGACTACCAATAATGAATCCAGGTCGGACTTCTAATTCTCTCAGGATTGCTTCCCTGTAAACATTGTGACTAGAACTAGTCAACAAATTCTGTGTTTGGAATTCCACATACAGCATATTTTTTTCAACCTGTCACTTTCAGACTATCACATCTTTTGCTTTGTGTAACACAGCTTTGAAAGGTCAACAGTTTTAACAACTTAAGATAACCAAAAAATTCATTAAACTGAAACTAGAATTGTTCTTTCATAATTTCTGAAGTGTCATACGCTCAGAGAAAGGCCAGGAAGATACTTTGATAACTGAACAATGAGGTTATGAATTTATAGGAAGAAAACATTTAGACTAAAAATATTGCATCAGATGCAGACATTTTGGCAGAAAGTGCAAATTTCATTAAAAATATTTTGGGACATTTTTTTTTTTTTTTTTTAAAGAAAAAAAAAACAAAAAAACTTGACCACTGATCAGATCTTTATATCCTAAAATGAATACTTGGAGATTAAAATATTATTTCAGGATATTGTTTGAATTTGATCACTTTTCATTGAATTATCATGACAAATAACCCAAGCGTCACCTCCAATTGGGATTATAAGTATAATTTTCTCAATCCCTAGGCAGTACCTCTTCCATTTTATTAAATGGGAGATTGGTAAGGTTAATTAATCCTTGGTCTTGTGGTATCCCAATGCTGGAATAATTTTTGTCCTTAGTCCCATGTGACTCCTACTTTAAACCTTGCCTTGTGCCATATTCCATTACAAGTGGGCATATGCATTAAATATCTACCTGTCTGAGTTTTTCTTTGAATAAAAGTATTTTCATCATTAATACTTGTGATGCTTTATACTGATCTGAATTTTTAGCCTAATCTTGTTTGGTTGGACAATATAATTCATCAACAAGTTTCCTTTTTTTTCAGACAGGAAAAATTAATATTCTTACATATTTAGTATATTTTGTTAATTGTTCTCCAGACTTGAAATTAATGATTCCAAAGCTGGTAAAATAATTTTCATATGCCTGTTTAGTGTTTCATTTCCAAAACTAATTTAACATCTATAATCACTAAATATTGTTAAAATAGATTTTATATTTTAGATAAAAATAAAAGTGTTGAATTTTATTTCTACGATTGGTAACCAATGCTTAGAATTTTACTTTTATTGCTGTTTTTATTGACATACTGGAGGGTGCTGAAAAGTAAAATCTTATTTTGAATCCGCTTACTATACAAGTTTGAGTATTTGAGCAGACAAGAACTTTTCAGCACCCCTCTGTACTTAGCTAAACAGTAGCTAATGTCAGCTTGTTGCTCTTGTCATTCACAAAAAAACCTTTACTTTTTATCAACTAAACCCAACCTGATGTACAACAAATGACAAATCTAGATCATTCATTGGAGAGATCCTCATATCAAATGGCCAACTAATGTACAACAATCTTAACAGTTCATTAAAAAAGTTACAGATGGCAATATCTTTTTGATAATTTTCAGAATTAAAAAATAAAAAGCAAGTTTTTTTTCCAATTAAAAACCTTTTAATTGCAAGTATTACTTATTTGTAGCTATAAAAACTGGGTGAGATAGATGCACAAGTTAGAAACATTGATGAAGTAGATTAATATGCTCAATTTTAGCCTTTTTAGCTTTACAATATTACTTCAATATTTATAGACCAACTATATTGAGATATTTTATGAGAAATGACAATCTCCTGAGCTTCAAATTCAAACATAAATATGGATATAAATCATTCAGCCTAAATAATGTAATAATAGTAATTAAGACAGCTGAGCAGGCAAACAACTACTTTAAGAGACATCTTTCTGAAAATTAAATACTATCCTTATATCTTTATTTCTATACTTCTGACTGTGTGCCATATTTAACACATTCTTACAAACCCTTGACAATACTTAATATTCAATAGAAACTGGTGCTCTAGCATTTTGACCTGGTGCTAAAGTTGATTCAACAACTATCTTTCTCTTCCATCACTTAAATCAACAGCTTTTTACTTTCTTTGGCTGAAATGAAAATATGCTGTGTTCTTTTCCACTTAAAAGAAAATGTGCCTATTTTACATGATCTGGTGTGAAATTAAAATGACTGTAAATATGTAGAAAAAGCTAATGGAACATTTAATATAAAAAAACTTCCAATTAATAAAAAAATAGAAAACTAAAACAAATTTTCAATAGCAAAAATTATAGTCTGCTTGCCAAGATTTGAAACAGTCATTGAAGTCTCATTTAATTAGCTGCTTTGTTACAAAAAGACAAGACAAAAAACCATTGATATTTTATTTTTTTTTTATTGACACAGCATTGACAGATTACTACAAGCAAGGTGAAATATATGGGGGTAATAGGTCCAAGTATAGGCATTAGAAAGAGGTAGGTATATGTAGAAGGAAAATGAAAAATGAGGAGTTACAGTCAGTGCTTAAGAGATTTGAGGAGAGGAGGAGGAGGAGTAAGAAAGAGGAATAAGGTAGCAGCAAGAGCAAAGAGAATGTGCTTTTATTAAGTAAAAAGAAAAAACAAATCAGACAAATATAAATGCAGAAAAATAATTCTTTTTCCCTTTTTTCCTGAATGATAGAAAAAAAAAGAAATTGTGTCTTGGACACAAAATGGAAACTTCCACAATATCAAAGGATTTTTCATTTACAGGCAAATTCTTTCCTTGTTTTTCTTTAACAAAAAACAAATCCAAGGAAACTATAAAGATCTAAATTGAAAAATGATTGTTCAAGATATCAAAATTTTTCACATTATTTAGACACATTTTTTTTTTATTTATTGATGTGTGTTTGCATGTGTGTGAACAATACTGTTTTGATAAATCTTTATCTGAAATAATGCTCGATTAAAGATTATTCAGTCAAATGTTCTATTTTTAGTATGACCTTTATTCACTTTTTTTGTTATTTTTCGAAGAAAGAAAAGCTGAAGGGGAATGATGAAATAAGAGTTGTATCAATTATTTTAGGCAGGTTGCTAAATTGGATACTTTTCATTCAAACTGACTTGATCAGGCTGGGATAGTTTTTGCAAAAACATTTTGCAAGAAAATAACCTATTTAGACAGGTAATCATCAAACTTATATCAGATGAATGGTCTGATGAGATTTTCACAATGCAACATTCCTAAAACATACTCTGTAAGAGAAAATGCAAAGTTTTGAGTTCTCCACCACATCAAAGAGAAGCAAATAGCAAGAGAAGACACATGGGGTGAGGAAGGGTGGCTTCCCTTTAGCACACAGGATATCATTCAGAGCAATACTTTGATTTCAATCTAAGCTATTAGGACATGTACAATTTGATGCAGTCGTGGATATCTGTCAGCAACAGAGGATGATTCAAAGTAGCAAGGCTGATATATATATATATATATATATATATATATATATATATATATATATATAAACCTGCATTTTACTAAAAAGATGCAAAATTACATGTAAAATGTTGAAATGGGACATCAGAGCTCTGGATGTTGGTAAGTGGGTGGAAAGAAGAGTAAAAGATTAAATTATAATCATAATTATATTCTACTTATGAATAATGATTATAATATCTAAATATGTGTCAGGGTGTAAATATTTAAAGAAACTGGTGTCCAGCTAAAGCAGCCAACTTGGAGAACCAAGTATTGGTCCCAAGATTCCTTAGGAAAAAGAAGTTTTACAGGAAAGGGGCAAATACACTTTTTCACAAAGTCTGGAGGGAATAAACACATTCAAAAAATAAAATAAATAACTTAGTTAAAAAGAAAAAAATGAAAATGGAGGAGGGATTAAAATATTTCCAAATCATTAGGAAAACTAGTCTGAATATTTCATTTTCTTAAATAAAATCTAAATACAAAAAACAACAGTAACTACAATAAAATAAAATAAAAATTGTTGTTTTTTTTTTAAGAGTTTGGATGTACACACACACAGACACACACACACACACACACACACACAGAGGCATTGACAAGCCAATATTCAAACTGCCTCCCCAACCTTCAAACAGTCTTAGCTACCACCAAAAAAGAATTTTTTTACATTATGTGAATAATATTTTTCACAAACAGAATAGAGATGTAATAGCAGTCATTTCCCCTCCACTAAGAACATTAAAAACTGAAGGAAAAAAATCTTTAAAAATATACATTCATTCAAGTAGAGAGACAAGATAGAAGCCAAATGCTCCAAGTCACAAATTCACAGCACAAATCTTTTCTACAAGCTAAAAAGAAAATCTACCAATAGTGAGTCTACACAGAAAGGATTTTTTTTTTTTCTGCTCAAGCTTCAAATTGTCCTGGTTTGTTCTTAGTCAAACTCAGAAGAAAAAAAAAAAATGAATAAAATTAGGAACATTATTAAAAATTATATTCATCTACAAAATTTGAGATTCATAACATTTCAATATTTTGCTTATGGTATGATCTGGTTAAAATGACTTCAACTTATTCAAGACAAGTAGCAAAATTAAGGATTATCATCTGAAAAGAGTATTGACGCTGCATTAGATGCAACATTAAAGAAGCTGATTGCCATTTGCTCATTAAGAAAATCTCAATTCAAAGGGAAAAAAATTAATAATTTTAGTATAAGTTTTGGTATTAAATTGCAATAATTATTTACAAACTAATTATTGCAATTTTATTGCACTGGTGAAAGAAAGGCTTTTTACTAGTTTTAGATCTCTTTTCAGTATATTCTATGGACTTAAATTCCTCTATTATAGAAATTACCAAATGTATATTTAAAAATATGTCAGTATATGTGAGATGGCCAGATAGATTGAGATAAAGATATACTATATTTGCTAGGCTGTAATAATCATAAGATTTTTTTAAGTGTCTGTATATAATGTCATTTTTATAGGAGATCAAACACCAAAGGCTCATACAGTAAAGTAGATATTTAATTACAATGAAATGTTAAAGAAAAAAAATACAGGCCAGCAAATACGGTATTCAAATATCTTTTGCCAAAATAAAAATGTATATTCAATGTAAAACAATTCATTGACAATATAATTGTCAATGGGTTATAAAGTATATGGTTTATATATAGTATATGTGTAATTGAGAAAGAACTTTTCAAAGTATGTCATTTGTTTTGTTTTTTAAATTAAAACAATTCATTTTTTTCTGGATATGAATGTTAAAATTTTAAAAGGTCTGATTGCAAGATTAAAAGAAAAAATACTGAGGAAAAACTAACAATTAAATTTAAAATTTTAAACATTGCAGGCACTTGAGTGAAAGATTTTAAATTAAAAAAAATATGCAATGCCTACAAATTAACTAAATGTATACATATTTTACACATAAGGTGTAGAAAAATTGATTTTCAATTATTGGTAAATTAATTCACATATAATACAACTCTATGCATCTGTAAGGAACTTTATCAAGGCAGTGAGATTTTTCACTTATTCATTTTGTTTAATTTTAATAAAAGCGCAAATGAATAAACCAAATACATTGTTCTCCACAAGCAGGTATTGTGTGGTTCCCACATGAAATAACATTCAATACTTACGCCCGACAAACACAATGCTAGCTGAAATATATTTAATAAAAATGTAAATAAAATGGTTGGGGAGGCACTAAAATGGACAAAATCATTCACGCCAACATAATCATTATATATATATATATATATATAAAAACATGTCTAATTTTTGCATATGCACACACAACTGAGAGCATTTTATAAGTCACATGTATCCATTTTTCTGTGTGCAGTGTGCAGGAATTATCCTACTGAAAAACGAAACGTGTCGGGTTGCAAATGCAGGATCACAAAACTGCTGGCAAGGAGGAGGAAAATATGGGGGATCACTCTTTAAATAGTACAATTTACCTTGAAAATATATCTGAAATTGTTTTACCTTGTAAAATGAAAAATTCCATTAAAAATAAATATACATTATAAGTAATCCTTTAAATTCATTTTTGGTGGTAACAAAAATACAAAAAAGAAAGAAAAAATGTTCTTTCAGAATTCCAACAGAGTCCAAGTAATAAACTCAGTTAAAAAGTAACTAAGATTCAAGGCCACTCCATTCCTTACTTGTATTTCCCTCTCAAGAAAGTACATATAGGCAGTCAATGTATACATTTAATCACATACACCTTTTGTGTGTGTGTGTGTGTGTGTGTGTGTGTGTGTGTGTGTGTGTGTGTACACATATTGGAACAGAATATATTTACTTCTACATTATTATATACATGTACACACACACACACGAAGTACATAAAAGCAATTAAAAATAGTTTTTCTTCTTTTGCAGCTAAAATAAAAAATTAAAAAAATTTAAAAGTAAATATGGCAGTGCTCTTGTCACATGTTTCTTTCCCCAAGTTTTCTGTTTTCAAAAGCAAAGCTAGCTAAGAATCTCATACTACATTAACCATTAAAAATACTATTAATATTTCTAAAATTTTTACTGGTTTCAACTGATGTTAATAACTTTTCAAGCTTTAATGATTATGATCATTACTTTGAAAGTTATAAATTTCAATCTGGTGGCAAGTAGGGTCAAGTAATTTTTGTTTAAATTATTATTTTAATGACGTTTTTTTAATGTTTTTATGAATTAATGAGGTGATTTAAACAACTTTCATTAATGGTTTTAAAATATTAAGGGAAAAATAAAAAGAGCAATGTTACAAAAATAAACAGTTACTCTTAATAATTTAGAAAGTTAATACCATAAAGATCATTTCAAAATTTATGTCAAATTAAGAATGTCACAAGTTTTCCACATTTCATCCTTTTGTTTAGACAATTGTATTTCAAGAAATACAGTTAAATACAACCTCAAAATTATTTAACACTGTTCAATTGATAATTGCACTGAAATTATTATTCAGTATGGCATGAAAATTATCATATTTAATAAATAATTGCAAACTTGAATCCACAGTGCCATTACACCATTTAAAAGTACCAAATACAGAAAGATCAGAATATCAGCAATTTTTTCTATTGTACTTAACAAGATAAAATTATTGGTAATAGCACCCAATTGAAAAATATTTCATTCAAAATAATTTCTCCATAAACACATTTAGACAAACTTGAAAAGTTACTTCCCTTCTTCCATCACGCATTACATAATGTAAACTTTCATAGCATTTTAATGAAATTAAGAAAGAATGTATAGCTTTTGCTTTAAAATTTTCAGCAAATAAAAGTTCTGAATAGTACAATATTCAAGTGTTTAATCATCAATAAAGACAATACAAGGTGAAAATATAAGTATTGTTAAGGAAAAATGATGACAAAACAAATGGCCAGAACTATCATAAGACCTTATTAACTTTAATTATAAAAACTTGGCTTCTAATTAGTTACATCTTTTTATTAGTCTTATTTGTATACAAAATGGGATGAAAGATTTTTTTTTTTAAATATTGCATCTCAATGGTCCTTTCTTTCCTCCTCTTGCAAATATAACATTTCTAAAGCAACTCAGCAATAAAGCGGAAAAAGAAAAACAGATGTGCAAGAAAGGATGTGTTTCCAAAATTACCGTTTTTCTATCTCCTTTGCACTACATAAAAGCTTTAGACCTTGTTTTTAGCAGAGTAGCAATATGCATTGCAAGACTAAGAGGAAAGAACAAGATAAAAATAATCCAAAAATAAAAAAGTCAAATGAAATAATAAGCAAAAGAGTATGTATAGGAAGAATTAAAGCAATTTTTTTATTATTTTTTTTTTATCATCATTTACATTTAGTACTTTTTGAATAGAGAAAAATGTTAATGGAAATAAAAAGAAAAACATATTCAGGAAATAAGCCAAAGAAAAAAAAATAGAAAAAAACTGATTGACTTCATTTCTTTTCCCTTTTATGTACTTAGCTATGCTTATATCTTCAGTGCAATTGTTTTTTTTTTAATTTATCTAATGTTTATTGCCATTTCATTAGTATTAAAAGTGATGCCTTATTCCACAGACTCAAGTCTCATAAAGAGAGAGGAAAGGGTATTCATCTTGATGGCTGCACGTAAGTATGTGTTAATAAATTCTAACTGGATCTCTTCACACAATGTAATCAGGATGAGGGGAGATATAGGTTTTTGCCTCTTTGGTAATTGTACTAAATGATGGAATAGAAGCCAAAGCAAAGCAGCTAAATAAAAATTCTGACATTCATTGAAAGTAATGAAAGCCAGGCTATTACCAAAGAGACTTCCTGATTAAAATACAGGCCATCAGAGGTAGCCAGAATGAAAGGGAAAAAAAAAAATGAGTTCACAATTTTGAAGGAGGAAGGTATTAAAATACAATCTAAAAACAAAACCATTTTAATGTAAAATTTACTTTAAGTCATCCAGTAAAGGAAATACAAGGGACGGGGATGAAAAATAAAAAAATTAGCATCGAACAATAAAAACTATAAAAATGATGTTTGGTTTGTTTATAATGTCATTTTTTTTTCATTTACTGATAAATTGAAGTAGCAGTGACAGCAGCAGCAGCAGCAAGAGGAGGAAACAGAAGGCAGTGGAGAAAAAAAAAAAACAATGGAGCTCATGGGCATTAATGATTTAAGATTTTTACTTTGTAACTTCATTTAGTTACTTATGTTTGGTATTTTTAATAATTCACTTAAATTATTGACAGAAGTGAAACAACTGATCAAACTATCAAAAGACAGGAAATACTATTAAAAATTGTGTGTGTATGTATATTAGCTGGTAAGGAAGAAAGGGAAGGACTGAGAAGGAATCAAAGAGGAAAGAAAAAGAAATGAGGCAATGGGAACAAAAATATATATATATATTTTTTTTTTTTGCTGCAGATTTAGAATAAATGAGAATTATATGAAAATAGAATGAACCAGAATGGAGAAAGAAAACAGAGATTCATTTTCACATGGTTTTTCCTTTAGCAACACATCAGCTAAAGGGAAGAAAAAGGTTCTAAATTCAATAAATTTCTTTAACTTGTCAAAATACCAAATTTAATTTTTTTTTTCATTTTTTCTAAAAAAAAAAAAAAAAAAAAAAAAAAAAATTAAGCATAGCAAATGAACATTTTGAAATTTTATCCTCCGATATTAAAAAAATAAAAATGTATAAACATGAATGATAATATTTAACTACTTTTTTTTTTACAAATAGTTTTTTCTGAGATTTCAAATGAAATATTAAAATCAGATTTCTTGTTCAATTTTATAAAAAAGAATGAGAAAGAAAATGAAAATCTTAACCTATAAATGGAGGTAGTGAAAATGTTTTTAAAGTATTAAAATGGGGAAGAATGCATTATTTGAAAAATTTTTTTCATTATTGAACTATAATTACTTTATTCTATATTTCTATCGATACAAATTTAAAATTTTGACCATTTATTCTTTAAAAAAATTTCTTTGCTTTCTATTTTTTTTTAAATATTTTTGTTTAAAATTATTTTCTAAATTAACTATTTAAAATCTGACTATAGTGAGAGATTCCATTGCTTCTCAAAATGTGGCTGAGGCAAAAAGTACACCTGATGCCCCAAACCAACAATATCAGCAAAGGATAAATGTAGACATATTCTCTATCATGTTACAGATAAGACAGTTTCTAAATCATGAAAGAAATATCAATTACTACACTCACCAATTATAAAAACAGAAAATACTATAGAAAAAAAAGAAAAAAGAAAAAAAAATAGCTTCTTGTAATTTTTAATGTTTCCTGTTATTAAAATTTGTCAGCATGGCTTTTTAAATATTTTCTGCAATCCCAAATATTTGATTCACTTAAATTTTAGTAAAATATCTAGAGTAAAGTAAAAAAGTAAAAATGCTCCTTTTTTTTTCTTCTCTTCTCCATCAATTAATTTTTTTCTTAGTTACAGAAGCTCAATTCAGAACTCTAAAGAATATTATATTCTTTCTTTATGAATCACATTTTATTTGTTATCACTTCAGGTTCAAAAGACAGTATTTTTTTCCACTTTTTCTTTTTTAAAAAATACCATACATAGCAAGCATAAAAAAATAAAGTAAGAGAAGAAAGGAAAAACATTTATATGTAGTATATAAACCCGGACATGAAATTAAAGCAAAATAAAATTTAAAAAAAAAAAAAAAAAAAAAAAAAAAAAAGGTAATTTTGCTTAGATTTTTGTCTTAAACGTACAAAAAAAGCTTAATCCATTCAAAAGCTGATGATGTTGTTGAAATGTTGGTATCACCGATATCTAAGGGTTATTAGAATCGTTATTGTAGTTATATTAATGATCATTATTATCAATACTGATATTGTATGTCCAGGCTGTGAAGTGATAATCTATTTGATGGCAATTTGTCTCTCTCCAGTTACTTACTGAAAGCCTGCAGAGGTACCACTTGTGTCTGGGGCACACATAAACCTCCAGCTGGCTGCTGATACCTACGACAACAACAACAACAGAAACAACATCGAGTTCTACTCCTTGCTTTCCTTGGCTTCCTTCTTCTTTTTAGAGAAGGATGGCATACGGAATTTCTTTTTCTTCTTCTTATCCTTGGTTGGTGATGGATGTTCCTTAGTAGGAGAGCCCTAAAATACAAAACAGTTACACATGTAGACATAAAATACCCATTTCAAATAAATGCAAATGAGAATCTATATATGCAGTAGTAAAAAATAATATGAATGTCTAAAAATCTTTAGTAGATGAGAGTCAAATAAAGCTTCTATTTAGTGTCATTATATTACAAATTCAGCTTTAGTGGTTAAAACGTTTTATTTCATAGTAACAGATGGTTATAAGTGAGAGGGGAGATGGGATGTGCTTATTTTATTACTTTCAATTGACTAAGCATCTTGCAGGTTCTTTGGGTTCATCAGGATGGCTTGACATTATCGGGTCTTCCTTGTGTTTCTTCCATGAAAGTATTTATAGAAAAGTCACAGGGAAGCTACACTACAGTGGTAGGAAAATGAGTGAAGCTGAGATGCCTGGTCAGGACCAATAATATTGCAGATTCTTTGGATTTTATCAAGAATCTTTAAATATATAGCAGGAGCACTGGACCACATGTGGCAGTAATATTCAAATCATAGACGAATGGTAGACTTATAAATATGTATGATAGATTCTGGAGAGAAGAATTGTCTAGCACGACACAAAGAACTAACTTTCTCTGTACAGCAGACCTAGCAATTGATTCAAGTCTCTCAGATGATTAATAGAGAGAAGTTTCGTTTTGGAGGCATTAAAATTAACAAGCCATTCCTTGCCTCAGTTAACAGCAGATTGAATTCATTTTTTTTTTTCGATCAGCTGCCAATTTGACCTTATCAAACTGATTGTATAGATAAAACATGGCAGAAGGATTCGGCTACTTCTTGGCACATTAGAATGAGCCAGACATTTTTCTAGCATCTTTAACAATGAACCACATATGAGTTCCTAGTTTTTGAGACCCAAAATAGACATTCGAAACATATGCAATATTCATAGCATATAGCATCTTTTTGTTTAAGAAAAGAAAACATTCAACTTAAGATTTGAACAGTTTTGTAAAGATTAAAAGGAATGAACAAGTGGTTTGTTAAGCCTCATGCTAAAGACTTCTTACTGAATAAATCTCCACAATCAAGTAGATTAACTGAAATAAATTAATCAAGACCTTACTTAAAATAAATCATTTTAAAACATAGAAGATAACCAACATACTCAAAATATTTAATTTAATTAATGAAAAATATTTTCACTAGCTTGGTTAATGTTAGTTGCTTTGGCATCAGTTTCCATGTTGGACTTCCTATTTAATCATAAGGAAAACATTGTTTTTGATACAGAGTGAAAAAAAAAATATCAAACAGGAGATTGGGAGGGGGGAAAGCAAAATTAACCAATATTAACCATACCAAAGAACAGTTTTAAGTTGAAAACTTACTTTACTACAAGTTCCTTTCAAGAATATCTATATTCATTTTGCCAAAGATTGGAATTGAAAAAAAAAAAAAAAAAAAAATATCAATTTGCAACTTTTAAAGCATTTTTTTTTTACAAATAGGACAGTTGTTTTATTATTTATATTTTTTAATGTATTAAAAATATAAATAATAAAACAATTGTCCTATTTTTAAATTTAAATTTTCTTCTATAAAACAAAGGAATATATCCCAAAATAGTTGTGTGTATGTTTAAGAATTTTTCAATGAAGAGACAGTTGTGACTTACCTCCTTGCTGCTCCTGTCGTCCAGAGTTTCACCTCCACTGGCACTGTCTGTTGACCGCAAAGTGTCTGACTTGGCAGGAGATCCAGGTTTTTCATCATCACCTTTCTCACCTATTTAAAAACAAATTTGAAAATAGGAAAGAATGAACTAAATCAACTTCAGTCTACTAAAATAAACTGTGGATCAAGTCAGACAAACATTCAAAAAATCTTTGAACAACCTATAGAAAATTTTAATGTTTTTAATAAACATTAAAATTTTCTATGATGAGATAAGAATGCCCTTCAATGTCAAACAATAGAAAATCAGAATAACATTACAGAAACAAAAAAGTTTTGTTTTTTTTTTAATTTTAAATATACCTAAGAGTGATAGAGCTGTTACCTAATTTGCTGGTTAAAAATTTGGTAAAATTCAAATTTAAGCAAGTAAAATCTTCTAGATACCTCTTCTAGATAATTTATTATGAAAGTTTTCTATTCTTAAAAGAAAAATCTTTATGAACAGATGCAGAGTATTTATCAAGCCAATAATACTAAAATAAATTTCAAGCTACTTGCATAAGTTTAATGGTTTTCATTCAGATGGTCGTAAATGTCATTCAAAACAACATTGTAGTGAAATAACTTTATAAAAAATATAAGTGGGTGCTGAAAAGAAACAAAGATTTGGTGTTTGTACATTTGATAAGATTTTGGGAAGTGTTCTTTTTTTTTGTTTTAGCATCTACTCATATATACTATTCTACAAATCCTTACTACACAGGATTGACTGCTCATTTCAAGAGTTTTTCTTTCCAAAAATTAGACTAACTTCAACAGATTAAAGTAGCACACATGGTCTTTTATTAATTACACACAAAATTTTATATTAAAATTTTAAAAAAGATTTTAATTAAAATGTTTTTTTTAATTTGAATAAAGTGTATACTTTACAAATTACATATCTTAGAATTTAGCAAAAAAGAAAAAAATATGCACAAACTTAAAAGAAAAAAGAATGGAAAGCAAAGATTTTTCTTCATTCTAAAAATAATTCACTTTTTGACAATTTTCTATTCAGAAACCATAAACATAAATGCACACTGTTTAAGGTTTTTGAATGGCAAATTCTAATATATAATGGTTAATCAGAGATTAAGATAAGTAAAGATATATTCACTCATATATCAACTTGTTCATATGTATATGTGTTTTGCCAAGATCTTGTCAAATAAAATTACATTAACCTTTTGTTTAATTTTTCAATATTTATAACTAAATATAGTTTTTAAGAAATTTTAGTATTGTAAGAATTTAAATATATTGATTTGTGCTGCTTTACAGTAACTGAAAATTTTCTTTAAAAAGTCTTTGAAACCATTACAAAGATATTTAACTGGTTCTATTTATTTATCTATCTGGTTGTATCTATCTATAAAAGATTATTTCTAGATAAGTAGAAACTCAGATTCAAACTTATTAAACAATTAACTAATAAAAAACATTTTTCTGAAAGACATTTTATCAAGTGAAAAATAAAATAAAATTAACCTTTTATCAAAATGTAAAAAAATCCTTCAAAATAAAATTTTTAAAGAGAAAAATTTCAGTTTCCTCTTCATATTTAAACCATAAAAATACACACACACAGATGATACAAAACATTACAACCTGCAATATGTGATAAGAATAAAAACTATTGTCTTAGAACAACTGTACATGTCAAAGTGAGAAGTGTACACTATATCACATTTTATTATGCAAATCAAAGTTTTTATAATAAAATTGGTATTAACTAATTGATGTTTTCAAAACTCAGTATAAACATATGATAAATATATCATAATGTATTTCAAATTATGTTTTATTAGAAATATTTACATTATCTTATTTGGGTAAATAAATAGTAAAATAGAAAACTGTATTGACACATTTTGTTCAGAAACGATCAGACATAACTTTTATTCATGGATTCAATCCCATATATAAAAAAAAAAGAAATAAAACAAATGACGGCTACAGTAAACTAATTAAAATATTAAACATAAGAGATGCTCAACACCTAAATTTTAACCTCATTTACACACATATATATATATATATATATATATATATAAAAACCTTTAAAAAAAAAAAAAAAAAAAATATTGTAAGCTACTTTGGGATGAAAATACAATATTGGAAATTGCCAAAAAGTTGAATAGAATAATCAAATAAGAAATTGAAAACACTGATAAGATGAGAACAAAAAAAAAAAATCTTTATTTTTAAAGATTTTTTTTTAAAAAAAGATTTGAAAAAAAACTTAACAGGATCATAAGCAAGTCTTGTACAAGGGGTTTGTTTTGTTGTATTTTTAAAGATATGCATATAAAAATGGAAAACAATATTTAAGCAAAGATCTCTGAGAAGCAATAAAAACTACTACAATAATAAACAATTTATTCAGATATAAAGGATATTGTGTTAAATAAATATTTCCATGGGCTATATCTTTTGAATATATTTATAAATAAAAATTTATACTACACTTTGCATAATAAAATCTGACATCTCCAGAAAATAAGTTATTTTAATAAGGATAGATAATAGATATTATAAACTGGAACTTACATAATTTTACCAGCATCGTTCAGTTAATATCAATTTTATTGTGAAAATAGTGACTTGCATAAAAAAATCTGATAGAGTGTGTGTCTAAAAAAATGTTTGTTTTTTTTTGTTTTTTAATCCAGCTGAATGTAAGAGTTTGTGATTACTAATATACCCTAAATCCTAGATAATGCTGCAGAGCAATAAAGGAAAAAAATATCAGAACAAAGGAAAGTGCAAGTTACCTTTTTCACCAATCTGCATTTCAGAATCTGAATCAATGATTGTTAAGAGCAAGGCAGGAAAGATTTGCAAATGTGGAGAGGGGAGAGGAGAAGTGTAAATACATGCACCCAATCAGTAGACACTTTTAGGATATTATTTTGGTTTCTTAATATATCTACAAACTCATAACAAACCTCAAAACACCAAGTAAGGGAAAGATACCACAAAGTAACAGTGATGAACCAAAGTTTATTTTTGACCAAAAGAAAAAACATTATATGAAGAGAAAATTCAATAAATAATTTCAGAGATTAAAGAAATAATCAAGCAACCAAAAATCATGACTGGGCATCTAATAAATTGTGTAACAAGTAAAAGATTTAAAAGAGTAAAGCCTGTAAGTTTTTTGCCAGCTATTCAGATACTGAAATATTATAACTTACCTTCTTAATATCATCCATCAGAAAGATAAATAAATCTATTTCTATTGAATATTTAAACCAATTAATAGAGATTTCTATGTTCTTTCCATAGATTAAAAATAATACAGATTTGCTAAGATTTGAAGCAGATTATAAACAAGTGAATACTGGATATATTTATATATGATGTTTAATCACCTTGCACATAAATTGAAACAATTTTCCTGTCTTTAGAATTCTATACCATTTTTTTTTTTTAAAGAAATCTGTTTGAATCATTTTATTTTAGGAACAATTATAAAAGATAACTAAAATACTCAGAAAAGATATTTCATGGGTTTTTATAATTGCTATGTTGATATATTAGAATCTTTAATAATTTCAGTTTTGGGGAACTAATTGTAATACTTTGAAAAATAAGGTTGATAAACAAAAAAATAAATTATAGCTTAACATAATATTAACTCAGGTTCATAAGTCACCAATATATTAGCCTTAAGTTCAAAAGTTGCTGATATATATTAGCTTTAAGCTTAAAAGCACAGTAAAAGAGAAAAAATTCCAGAGCCAACAATATAGAATTTTATAAACCAAACAAAATACTTCAAAATGAGAATAAAAAACAATTTTATAAATTGTTTTATTTAAAAAAAAAAAAAAAAAAAAAAAAAACTGAAAACCACAGCCAAGAATAAGCAATTTTTTGTCAGTGCTGATAGACATTGCAAAGTATAGTTTGTTTGTTTTTCTTTGCCTTACCAGGTCGCCGGTCAGACTTTGACCGTTCCAAGTTGCGTCTCTGCAGTTCATGGATCACTACACAAACAAAACAGCAAAGAAAACATGCATCAAGCAAAGGCAGCATCAGAAAGAAAAAAATAGGTTTAGTGAGAAAAGGAAAAGAGGAAGTGAAGAGGCATGCACAAATGAAAGATGCACAGCTTTATACAGGGAGAGAAATGGGATATTCTGCTTGGGTAGGTAGAACAATAATTCCAGAATTCTGAATTAATCAGTTTTTCTAATGATCTAGTACTAACCAAGTAAAAATAATTTAAAACCACCATGATTAAATAACTTTTCTTTGATCTACATTTAAGATTATCAGAAAATAAATAATCAAATTAACGTGTCTATTTTTCTAAGAAAAATATTTCCTTGATTTTGCTTAAAAATAAAATATGCAATCTCTTTCATTTTATCTTGCGTTAACCCTTAAGGATTTCAATTGATGTGGAAAGTTTATTTGCGTTGATAAAATGAGAAAAACCATTCTCAGAATGAAATCATTGCTATAAAACTTAACCTATTGTACTTCAGTAATTCTTTTAAATACAATTGTATTTCTACAATGGCTTAATCAAGTCAGTCTCTAAAATAAATTTTTCAGGTGGCCAGATAATGTCAAAGGTACACGTTTTAAATTTTCAATTTTAAAAATTAACAATGGTTAATATAAATAATTATCTTAAACTTATCTGAAAATTTTAACATTCAAGTGAAGCAGTAAAAAAAAATAAGTAATCAGTCAAAGATAAAAGATAAAAAAATAATATTCCATTATCTTCATGGATACAAAAATATACATATAATTAGAAATATATATTAAAATTAAAAATTTATGAGATATATATATAACAAACATGTTATAAAATCACTACAAAATAGCCATTTTGTTTCAACACTTCTGGTGTTCTACATTCAACACCATCACTTGATAAGACACCAGCAGTGTTGAAACAAAATGGCTATTTTTGTAGTAATTTTTGTTATGTTTGCTCTACTCTGTAGTGAGCACTCTTAAGAATAGTATTTTTGGTTATTGGAATTTATTCCATATACACCAATCCTATACTTGGATGTGTGTGTGTGTGTATATATATATATATATATATATATATATATATATATATACACACACACACACACACAAAAAGAATGTTATTTATTTTTAAGACTGATTTATTTATTTAGCAACACTTAAAAATGTTACAACAGTAGACCTGTTCTTCAATTTTCTTGTGCCAATTTGCATAAAATAAGACCTTCTAAGATGAGCCATTTTCAAATGTTGATTTATGGTCATAATGATTATATTCTAAGTTTTTGAAAACAAAGCTTTAATAATATACACACTACATTACCACTACATTTTTGAATATTATAACTAATTTCCAACTCACCTACCCAATAATGTTCATCTTTCACTGAACAGAGTGAATCCTTATAAAGTAATCATGGACACAAAAGTTGACAAACACTTGATACACATATACTGCATAAGTATTAAACTGAATTTCCTCTTTAAAATTACATCATTACATCAAAGATGACAGAACAGAATAAATGTGAACAAAGTACAAATTTTAATTATTAGATTAATTTTACCATCAATTTTCATGATTCCACACATTTGATGTTACTTTTTTCTAATTACATAAACTGGAACTCAAAAAAATAAATAATTCTTGTTGAAATAAAATTACTATCATTTGATATTCTTTTATAAAGTATAATTTAAAGGAAAAATAAAGATCAGAATTTTAAACTTTAACCATTTCAGCTAAATTGTAAATACATGAAAACTATTCATGAAAACTATTAAAAATAAAAATCTTTCAAATATTTTTCACAAAGTAATATACAAATATTTTGTACATTATTTTACTATAATCTTAACCATTTTAATAGTCTATTAAGTCATGTCAATTATAATTCATGCTTAGCCACCTACATTTTCCCTAGTTATTTATGGTGTCCTGTTATTTCTAATGTTTTTCATATATTGACATCTCCACTAGCTTTCTTAGGAGTTTTATAAGAAAAATATACTGGGCTCTCTAGCTCTGCTCTTGACAATTCCGAATTCAAAAATCTGTGAAGAAAGCAATAAGAAATTACTGGACTACCATTCATTGCAATTTGTAGATATTAAAAGAATGCAAGTTGTAGAAAGCTATGATCATCAACATCAAAGTAATTTTTTTTCATTCTCTTCATTCAATTTTATTAGTTTTGATAAATTGAAAATTAACAATACTTATATTTTGGTATTTTAAAAATAATGAAAACATGACTACTATCTAAAAGTAAAACAAGTTATTTCTTAAGTTTACAGAAAAAAAGTGTCCAGACCACTGGTGTTATTTTTTACTAAAAATTTGATTTAGCTCATAAGAACATCTATTTTAAATATAGACAAATTTAAATTTGTATAAATCCTAGTATAATGTATTATATTACTTTTTTTTTTTTTTAATTGATTGCTTAAATCCTAGTTCTTTAAGAACTTTGTGTCAATATTTATTATAAAGACAACTCAAAACAGATTATATTCTGATACTTTAAAATTTTAATGGTAGTTTAAAATGAGTCAAAAAGAATTCTACAGCAAAAAACTAGCTTTTGCTTCAAATTAATTACAAAAATATCTTGGCAAATACAGCATTATCTTGTTTTCACTATAAAATATATTTTATAGAGAATAAAGTAATAAAACGATTTTTTAAATACTATTTTTGCTTTTCCTCTAAACAACTGCAGCATAATCTCCGACTTACATTCAGGTGGGCGAGGTTGTCTCTCAGATTCGGCTCTCTGAAGAGAGGAGGCTGGTGATAGGTTTTCAGAAACTGATAAACATGCAAATAAAAACGTGTATAATATGTGCAACACATAAGCAATATTAACATGCATTATTTTGGTAACAACATTAAATCAGAAAAATTGTGAATGACAGGAGAGAAAAGCTAAACATGCAATAGAATTTCAATACAAAACAATTCAACAATAGATAAAAACATTGAGGACTTCAAAACATGGCATGAGTGCATTAATTTCATTGCAAATCTCAATGTTCCTCTAGAATATAAATAAACATAGTAATGAATATTTCATAATATGGTTCTGTTAGTAAAAAAAAAATGGCTGTTGCTCCAAGTCGGATATATTGTTTACTCATTTTATATTTGGAAAGTCATTCAGTTCCCATGTTTATTCAAGCCACTTCAATTTCTCTAAAAGGGATAATTACTTATAATTCAATTTTTTTTTATCTCACAGTTCTACTTTTGGCTCAAATGGGTAGAATGAGACATACTTTTCAGGAAAATAGGAAAAATCATTTTATTTCTGCTGATTAGGAATAAAATGATGTTAAAAAGAATTGAAATAAATGTTTATACTACTTTTATTTCATTTCTAGTACTAGCCAAAGTATTAAATATAAACCTTTCAAGTAAGAAAATCCATAATGTTTGTAGGAGTTACAACTTTATATCATATACATTAGTAATTGTTTCAGAAGTTAGAAAATTTTTCATTTGAAACCAAAATCTACAAAACATTCAGAAATCATATTTTAATCCCAAGTGAGTTTGCTACTTCTACTCATCTGTACAAAATGAGTTTAAAAAGTATTATTTGAGTTTAATAATCAAAAACTCTTAATTAGCTCCAAAAAGATTTTCTTATTGCCAAGATACATAAGTAGTAACATCACAAGTCACTATTTCTTGCAAATCATTTTAGAAAGATAGAAACACCTTCAAGAAAAAGGATAAAAATGAACCTAAAAAGAACTGAATTAAAAAAAAAAAAAAAAAAAAAGGAAACAGAACCAATAAAATTTTAAATATAAATCTATGAAATATAAAACAAGTAGCAGAAATTTATTTTTCTCACTAACTTAAACTTTCTGAAAATATTTGATAAAGAGAAATGAGAACTGATAGATTGAAATCAATATGTACAGAACTGATAAGTTTTAAAACATTTTTTTTGCATGTATATTAAACATTTTTTTAATGTTTGATGAGCTGCAATAGAAAATTCAACATTATATAAAACAAAAAAAATATTTTTCACAATAACTGGAAAAAAAATCATATTTTGGTGTATCTAATAACCAGTGTTTCCCTTAATTCCATCTGCCTTCTTTGTCTGTCATTTAAAATGTATTCCTCCTTAATTTTATCATACAAATTAACAGCTTTGAATATGTGCAAAAAAAAAATTATATATATATATAAAATAGCAACAGATTCACTCCGATACTAACAATAATGATGATGATAACGACACAAGATGTCTTTCATTTATCTATTGGATTAAGACAAAAGAACTGGAATATAATTCTATAAACAAAACTATCAGCTACACCAATTCAACTGAGAAAGATAAAGACTTTAAAAATTTTTTCCTCCCTCTACTACATTTCTTCATTTTGCTTTTAAAGACACAAACTGCTTAAATTGTATGTTACACAGAAACCTACATCTTTATATAATATATAAATAATGAAAAACTTCATGAAATCAAATTGAAGTTATATTAAAAATAAACAACAAAAGATACAATTTTTTTTATTTAGTAGATGAAGCTCATAATACAGGCAATATCTGAGAAATTCCAAACCAAAATGATTTAAAATAAAAAAAAAATAAAAAAATTAAAAAAAACTCTAAATAGAAGAGGCAATGGTAGATACAAAAACAAGTTTTATGTATAACATGAAGTGGAGACATTGAAAATTACTGTCAAATAAAAAAAAGTGGTTCATATCCTCTTTTTTGAATCTAACTATCAACATGCCTCCAGTTCTTCATGCTATAAATCACGTACCATCAAATAATTATTGAAAACAAGATTAAAAGTTGATTGATGTTAAAATTTACAAATTAATTTTATTGTTTAAAAATTAATATATTAGAAGCATGACATGCACTAAAGTATTGCATTAATTAATCAGTTATTAATGAGATTTTAATGAGTCAAGAGACAACTTAAGCATTAACTCATTCTTCCTAATCAAGTAATATATCAAAGAAAAATGTTCTGATTCATTCTAGACTTAAATGCTATAAAAATCCACAAAACTGCAGTCAATACAATTAATCAGGTAGCATAATAACCAAATTCTTAGTATTAACTTTAGCAATGAAAATATAGTAACAATGAATTATTTTTAATGACATTGTAATTAATCCTGAAAGTAAATTAAGAATTTTGAGAATTTTAAAAAGATAATTTTGACCTCACTTTACAAATAAAAAATAAAAGTAAACAAAAATTTTAAAATAAATATAAAATAAATAACTTAAAAATATTTTAGACACAAAACAATAACAAACATACAAATGTCATTTGATAATTTTTCTCACAAGTTGTAATAATTTTCATGCTATTTTTCTCAAAAGCAAAATTAGTTACACAAATACAAATAGCAGCTACAACTACTTAAAAAAAAAAAAAAAATTCCAGTCAAAAAAATGTCTAAAATCAAGCAATAAAATATAAATAAATGTGAAATAAAGTAACTTTCTTTAAAGTATTTTTATTATTGAAAGAATTATATTTGTAGAATTCTTTCAAAGAAAAAATGTTTCCAAAAAGAAAAAGAAAAAACATTTGCATTAGAAAAAAAAAAAAAATATCCAAGGTTAGAAACTTACATTTCCTATAAAATGGAGACCAACAACTTTTCCTGTAGTCTTAAATATCCTTATTTTTAAACCAGAAAAATGATCTTTAATTACATAAGTGAAGAAATGATATTTATTAAAATGGAAAAATAATATATTTATAATTCTTAAATCATTGTATTAAAAAATTTCAAAGCCAAAACAGAAAAAAAAAAAAAAAATGAACTAGACAATATGAAATATTTTCAAAGTCTAAGATTGACATCAATTTAGCAGCAATTATAGCCTAAATTGTTTAGCTTAAGCTTGTTTCTAAATAATTAATTTGAAACAATGTTTTGATAAAATATCATTTTAGACTAATTTGCATTCTTTAATAATTTTTGTTATAAGCTAGTTTGTTAATAATTAATACAAAATATTTATTCATATTCTTACTTATAAACACACACACAAAAATAAATAAATAAATGGAAAATGGAAGTTGAATTGTTTAATGAAATGTTACACATTTTTAAATTCAAATTCAACCAACAAGATCTGTCCGTTTTTATTTTATTTTTTGAATAAATACAGTAGAAAAAATAAATAGACAGACCTTGTTGGATGACTAACAAAACAGACATAATAGATAGTTTACTTTATTAAACTAGAGTTTGTTTTTTTGTTAAGTGGGGATATTTTCTTCTATTCTAGCATTAACAACTGGGATAAAATTAAGTCCTTTAATAGTTAAAAAAAAAATACAACTAAATACTACTTTTAAAGCTTCACTAAAGCCAACTAGTAAAGATCATAATCATTGTGAATTCATACATTAGCAGCATATGTGCTTTGCTAGGGCTACATATAGTTTTTGAACTAAGAGTTGTCATTCTCTGAGACTGGTTGCCAACCAAGGCTGAAGAGCCCAGTCTGCTCTACTATTTAACCCATAGCCGGGAAGAGAAAGATACCTTTCCCAATGGTATTTATGTGTAAGTGAATGTAACAAACTCGACTGGAATTTTAATTTGGCTCTGTGATTTCTCATTCAGAGCCGCTATCCATTGCACCACCTGCACATCTTCCTGGGATACTAAAATGCAAAAAAATAGAAATAATTACCAGGAAGTGAAAACTTTTCTTTCATTTCAATAAAATAAAAGATACACATCTTGAAATGCTAGTTTTCCTTCTTTAAGTTGTTTTTATGGTGATGAAGTTCAATTACTAAGCTATGCTCCTAATTACTTCTATTTTTTTAATTAAATATATCACCTTTAACTCAATATTTTAATTTTATACATACTTGGGAGAATAACACCTCACCAACTGAAGATCAAGGTTATGATCAGTGTGTCTCAGAAACAATTCAAATCACTTAAGGTGATTTTGCATAAGTAGAAAAAAGTTTCATTTTTTTCTGCTAATGCTCAGAGGGCTTCTAGGTTTCAATGGTAAAAAAAATTATTTAAAAAAAAAAAAAAAAAAAAAAAAAATATCTATACTTGATATAAATCTATGTTTCCTACTCATGATATATCTTTAACCTTTAAGAAATATTTTAGCATGTCAAATAGTAATGAGTATTACTATTGGCAACAAAATTGCTTATGTTTCACAGCCAGGAAAAATTTTTAACATAACCCTATACAAAATTTTGACAAATTAATGTTTATTGGTAAAGTAATATAACTAAATGGTTTTAACTTTACTATTTAATACTTACTCCACTATTCTCTAGGGAAAGGCATGAATCCATATTTTCTACTCTCAGCTATGGTTTAATTGGTGAGAGAAGTGACCAAGAATAGCTTAGCATTAGTTAGTAAAATAAATATAGATAGAGAATTTATTGATATAGACAGCATAAACATTGGTCAGGAAATGATATTGAAGGATAAAACTGAGTTCACTCTGTCTATAAGTGGATTATTTTATATTTTCACACACACATACATTATACCTATATATACTTAAAGTTTTTGAATAGGACATTGACAAATTATTAACACACCATAAATTGAAAATAAATAAATTATCATTTCAATAAGTTATTCAGTCACTATATACTTATTCCGTATGGTACAATGAAAAAGAATTCGTATTAAAGTTTATATAAATCAGAAACAACTCCATTGTTTTTATGCTAATGATTTTGTATAAACTATCTTTAGAAACTAGATGGATGGAAATTGCTGGCTAATACCAGTTTGTTTTCTACCAATTGTATTGCTTATACAGATTCAATTTCTAACCTGATATTAAAAAAAGAAAAAAAAAAAACAGCTTAAAAAAAATCAGTCAAAGATTTCCCTCTCAGATGAAAAAGCAAGAAAATATATTTAGAGTAAGATTAGTAGAACAAATCGAATAGCTAAGAAAAAAAGTAGAATGACTAAGAGTTTAGTGACTACTACAGCCTAACATGATCAGTCCCATATAAAACACCATGCTGCAACCATTAGCAATACCAACCAGAGCTAACTGGAGTAACAGTCACTGTAGGTATTGAGTCATTATCTTCTTTAAAAGCCTGATTTTGTGGAAGAGTTGCTGTGAGACAGGAAAAACAAGGTTTAATGATCGTTTTTTCTTTCTTCAATACTTGAAACGTTACTCAATGTTACTAAAAGGGAAAAAATGTAGACCCAAAATTCTAAACAAAAAATATTAATGACAAATTTGTTAAATAAATATTCAATTTAAATGTAAATAATCCCAAATACTTATTCCAGTGTAACACCTTATGGTTTTGATAAATATTTTTGTAAACAAAAAAAACATTTTTAATGAAATAGAACTCCTACCTCTTATTGTAGCAAGTAGAAATAAACTGCATGAGTCAAATATTATCAATAAATTCTACCAAACCTAAAGCATTTAATTTTTTCTTAGTAATACATATTTGCATTTTTTTTTTTTTTTTAATCAGATTTTAAGATAAATCATTAGTTATTTTGACTATTTAATCTCATCTTTCTTTTTGGTTTCTCCACTACACCAGCATTCTGGTCAATCTATTTTTAGGGCTAATTTGTTTAATGCAGAATCTGTCGCTGTATGTAGATCAAAAAAGATTAATCATAATAGAAAAAAGGGGGGGGAATGAAATTATTTTAAGGAAATATCATCAATAGCAAAAGAGATTATCAATTTAAACGCTCTTGAAATATAAAATTATTGCATTATTAATAATTTGCAAATATTATTTTGTAGATATTTATTGACTGTAGACAAGTTCAGCAGAAGGCCAAATTTATGGAATACTCAGAAATTAAACTTGTGTGTAAAGACCTGCAAATTTACTATGATTACATCAAAAATTTGAATTTTTTTAAGAAACAGGTTGCATAACATTTAAATATTTTTTGCAGCACAAACAATTTTAAAGTTGAAAGCTATTCATATGATGAATATGCAAAAAAAAAAAAAATTAATCCAAATTGATATACAAATGCATGTGAAAAATACTTGTACCAGTTGTAAGAAAGCAAAAAAAAAAAACTAAAATAATTTAATTCATTAAAATATTTATTTTATTAAGTGAAAAAAACATCAATAAAGGTTAGTAGTTTGTTAAGCAAAGAAATTCAACCAAATGCTTAGAATCACCTCATTTATTAATTTATGACAAATATTTGGGAGAAGAAAAGGGTATTAGAATTTAAAGCCACTCAGTAATTTTATGATAAATTAGAATTTAAAGCCACTCAGATACATGCAAGCATTGTTTAAATTTCAAGGGCAGAAGCCAAAATATTTGGAAATTGTGATAAGATTTGGAAATTGAGATAAGTAATGAGAGTTATATAACAGTTTAACATATCTATAAAAAAAAAGTATTGAAAACAGAGATATAAAGTAATGTCAGAAAGATTTGAGTTTTGCAAGTTTTCATTGAAATTTTTAAATGGAAAAAATTAAGAAAAAATTTGAATTCTGTTTTAAATCAATATTTTATCAGAATGCTTTAATCTAAACTATTTAAATAATAAATATTTGGTTAATATTGAACTCTGATAAAATCTTTTTCAAGCTATAAAACAAGCCAAGAAATAGTCTCTTTCACTTGATGCTTACCTCAACAAGCCAGAATAAAACCAATTTCACTTGTATGGAGAAATATTTATGTAACATTGATAAATTTAAAAGTGAAAAAAACGTTTTTAAATTGATTCTTATAGTTAACAGAAACTTGACAATATCTTATAATAATCAACAAGGGATAATTCAATTTAAATATATTATTGATTTAATAAGACCATTGTCTATCAAGTGGTGGATATTTTAAAAGTAAAATTATTACAAATATACTCAAATTTATGAAATTACAAAAATTTAATTTCCATATTTTAGAAAAAACATTTTTACATTTGTTACAATGACTAACAGATTTTAGTCCAAATATAAATAATATTAAATAAGAATATTCAAACATTGTTTTGACCCCACTCACAATCAATGTTTATTGACCAAGTTTTTTAATGCATATAAAAAAAACTCAATTCTAATTCAAATTAAATACAATATGCTTTTTCAATTGTCTTCTGTAAATAAATGTTATTTAAAAATGAATTCACCTTTAATATATAAATGAGAAATATAGATATATATAAATTAGAAATGAACTAAGAATTTTGATGTGCAACATTTACGCATTCAAAAATAGTTTGTAATTCTCTGTGCAGAATTAAAAATAATGTTAAGATAAAAACATGCTTTCCAATAGAGAAAGAAAATATTGTATTTTTATCTTGACATGGAAAAGACAAACATTAATAAAGTTGTTATTCAAAGTTTCAATAGTTAATTTAGTATTATCAAGTTTTTAGGTAATAAATTGTAATTCTGAGTGTTTATAAGGAATTTTTTTTTTCCAAACTTTATAACACTACAGATACAATTATATAATATTATGTTAAATGATTAACAGTTGTTTGTTTATGTTACTCTGCTAGGTTTCTTTAATATTGGTATATTGCTCTCTATTCCACTTAATAACAATTAACAAACATTTAAGATTTCAAAATATTTTAATCTAAGGATTTTTAAGATGCTATCTGTTTACTATAAAGTATAATAAAGTTAAATTTCTCCCACCCACCTGCCACCTCATGTATTTCACCATCGTATATGAATGGATGGTGCTAAATGAATGTCAGAGTGTTTAGTTAGATTTTCAATTATACACATTTTATTTTATTCATAAGGCTGTCTCATTATAAAGACAATGAACAGATTGAGAAGAAAAAGAAAAATGGAGACAAAAGCAAAAGAAGCAGCAGCAATTAAAAGCAGCAGTATACAGATAGAATCAATATACTAACCATTTTCAGTGACTGGAATAACTGGTTCTGGGCTGGTCTGGCCTGCATCAGGCTCAGAATCAACACTGGTGTTTATATACCTATTTTGGTCAGCAGAGTCTACAGCAAGCAAACAACACCATGCATTGCACATATTGAATTATTATCAATATCATCCAGTCTCACAGTATGATTAGTAGATTATTGAAACATGATGAAAAAGATGATACTCATGATGAAAAATTATAAGGATGATGAAAAAAAATTGTTAAAATTTTTATCCCCAAATCACTATCATAATTATAAAAGAAAAAAAACTGACTGATACAGTATATCAATAATTTCTCAAATAATGCTGAAACATTAGGAATACTCAGTCTATTTTGTTTGATATTTGTTGGTTCTTTAAATAATTTAGCTAAATGGAAGCATAGAGAAACAAAAATCTCAACTTCTCTACAAAATTTTCAGTTTAAATTTTCAAAAGAAAAATAAAAGTTTTATATTTTTGTTCACTTTTTCATACATAAAACATTAAAATATATTTTGTCACAACTTCATTTCAGTTTAACATGGAAATTATATTATAATAAAAATAATATAATTAAGAAACAAGCATCAAATTATAGACTAAATCGCCATCTATAAGTGAACATTAAATTGAAAATTAATAACACTGTCTACACTACTTGAGCCATGCCAGTAAGTATAGTCATAATTTACATATGTAAGTCAATAAGCCTAATAATGAAAAGGCACATTTTGCACAAATATCTATTTTTCAGAATAATCTCCTTTATCTATTAATCACATCAAATATACTATTAAAATTCTGTTAATAACTATGTCTCAATGCCATGGTCCACCCTTGTATAGATGTCATTAGAATTTCAAACTAATTAAGTCTGGAAAATTTAAATCTTGATTTTAAAGACTTTTATGTATTTTTCCAAGCTATTATCTGACAATTGTTTTTTCTACAATTTTGTAATCTATTAAAATAGCCAAAACGTATGTCTTCTACAAAATTTCTGTAGATTTCCCTACATTATTAAAAGACCTTTGTATATCAATGAAAAATATTTTATTTCATGCTCTCTTTACAGTGGGCTCAATAATTCTAATTTTGGCAATAAACACAAGCCTGTATCACAAAAGACAAAATGAAAATAACTGCAGAGATTTTTCTTATACATCAGGCAAATAATTCATAACATTTGAAAGAGGCCTATTGTTTAAATATCAAATTAAATACAAAGAAAAAGGTATTTTGTCTAACATTAAATCTAATATTTGTAACAGAATATTTATAAAAACTTGTTATATAGTCTTTTGTTAAACCAAATACATCCTTACATTATTAAAACTATTTAATAATTTTAATAATATGAGTCTGCTTCAAAAGTTCTTTAAATATTTTCAAACTCTTCATTCAATCGATTATATAAAAAAAAAAAAAAAAAATATCAATGGAATGAAAGTGTTTGGCCAGTTTTCAGACTACTTTTATAAAATCCTGTTACATAGTTTATATAGGATTTTTATACATTGTCATAAAGTAATATCTACTCTGTTATGAAGATAGTTCATATATTCTTTTGAATATATTGATATAAGTATCTTTATATACTGGAATCTTGTAGGGTTTGTGAAAAATTAAACTGAAAAATTGAATAAGTTGCGTAAGAAGCAGCTTAACATTCTCTATAATACCAGTATGATTTGCAAAAGAAAAAAGTAGATTAACCGAGAAGATATGCATAAAAAGTTAAGATTTGCTTTTGATGATACATATCTATCATATTTGACTATATACATTCTTTAAAAGAAGTACAGGTTAAAAGCATAAGGACATCACTATCAAAAAGTCAATGCATTCACAATTTTTTCTCCATAGTATTTATTAAGATATTGAAATGCACCAACAAAAATTTACTTAAAGCTAACTAAAAAGTTTCTAGTAGGAAGTTTGGAAAACTTCATTATCACAGACAACAAAAATGTTCAAATATTTTTCCAGTATAAAATAAAGCCATATTTTTAATTCCTTAAAGATACAGTAAATGTTATTTACTTTGAACAGAGTTTCAAGCACTTTTTCATCTGATTTTTTAACATTAAAGTACCAAATCATTTTGGAAATTTATAATATAAAAGAAACTATTTGCTATAAAGAAAAAATGAATCAGTAGCAAAATTTTATAAAAATGATGACAGCTGAAAAGCTGCAATACATGATTTAATACAACTGAATTTATACCATGCATAAAATACTTTTAAATACTGCAAAGAAAGAGAATGCTTATTTGTTTCAATGAAAAAATGAAAATTCAATTTCAAAACATCTTCATCCACCCCCCAAATGTTTTATGTATTATAGCCTTATTATTATTAAACAATTTTCAATATGAATCTGTGTTAATGGACTAAGGAGATTATTATTCCTCATTTATCACTTTTAAGCTGTAAAGACTTAAGCCAAATGTGAAATGATAGACAGTTTGTACACACACACAAAATCAAAGCTGACTTGATCAGTATAAATTCAAGTTTCAACCATCACAAATACACTTTATAATTCTATAATTTAACAGTAATCCAATGATCATTTTTGACAAGTTTAGTTCAAATCTATTAAAGTGTAGAGTTATTTATAAACACAATGCCCTGTTTTCAAGTCAGGTGTATCAGTGTCAGTGAGAGAGAAAAATGATTTTATCAAAAAAAAAAAAAAAAAAAAAAAAAAGCAAATTTCCAGAAACAAGCCACTTGATCAATATCGACTTAGAAAAGAGATATCTACAGATAAAAATGAAAATATAAATATATAAAACCTTCCACACAATTACTTACACCAAATATTCAAACTGACTTTCTTAGTCAATGCTAATAATAAAAATAATTATACAACACAAACTAATTTTTATTCTAACAGAATTAGAAAACAAGATTCATATACAAATTGTCTCTTAGCTGAAATGGACAATGTAACTGATTCAAGAGTTAATATGTGAGATAGACAGTGGCAAGGACAAGAAAAAAGAAAACACGTTAAGAGTTTAAATCATCTTTGAGGAAGGACAGATTTTATCAAATTTTTTTAAATTCCAATTTGGTAATACGAAAACATTAGGAGACAACAAGGAAGTAGGTAAACTATAACCATAACATATTCTTATATTCAATAATTATTTTTGCTTCTTACATGCTTTTACAATTTGATTTTTAAATGGAATGAAATGTTATGAAAAACTGTTGTATCAAAATATGCACTTGTATGTGTAGACAAAATATGAAAGTGCCTACATGCATGCAGGACATTCATAGCAGTGGTTACCTAAATAGCTTGCTAAAAGAAGCAGTACACAACAAGAGTTAAGAGCATGATTGTAGAGGAGGCTCGACTGAAGTTTTCAGATAAAAATATACAAGCCTCAAATTTAACACAGCTGATGATATCAAGCATGTGACATGTTGCATTTACTTTTGCATAGCAGTGAATAATGAAGTGCAGGCTACTTGAGCCAAGTGAACAAATGAATTATAGAAATTAAGAAATGATCAACAATTGAAAAGTAAAGAGTAGGTCAGGAAAAATGACAACGACGAGCATAATGCCAATGTTAAAGAGATCACATTGGTTCTATTTTTTTTTTTTTTTATTTCCAATTGCTGTGGATACAAAGCCAAGAGAAATTTCAAAATCTTTTTCATAGAGATATTTGTTCACACTCACTCCAATTAGAAATAATAGGCAATATTTAAATACTAAAGATTAACTGCTATTAAAACAGACATTTATTATATTTTCATTCTTGATTTTGAGATCATTGAAATAAGATATTTTAAAGAAAAGCTGTTATGCACACATGCACACACACACACACATACACTACATTCCCTGAAAATGTAATGTTTTTCAACTTATGAGAGTCAACAACTGAAAATATATTTGCGATGCAGGATATTAAAATGATACAAATATATATGGCAAATGGGATTACAATTTGTAAAAGCAAAGCAGAAGGATGAAATAGAATAAATTTTCATCAGTAACAATAGAAGCAATAAAATAAATCCTGGCTCTTTTTCATTCTTCTTGTCTTCAATAATTTAAATTGAAGTCTTCTAAATAAAATGCAAACTTTCAGTGAATAAGCTGGAATGTTTTTCAAGTCTATATAAAATGATAACAAACATCTAAATATGAATAATAGTGTCAAATCTCAAGAATGGATAGTTACAAGGTTGTTCTTTATTGCGGACAAGTTTCTTAAAAGCTGAAGTAGACTCCAAAAATCACTTATCACTAGTGATGCTGCCTTTAACATATTTACATCAAGGTGTTGACCTTCAAATAAAAGCCATAGAAATTTAATCTAGCTTTAATACAATCAAATGGAAGGAATCCATTTATCATGAACGCAGAGAAATGGAAGAAAGAATCTCACTTCATTTCCAAAATCTATTTGAGATTTTACCACATTTAAAATATTGGCTTTTATTTTACATTCCAGATAAAATGTTAAAGGATTACAATTCCATTCAAGCACATTATATAAAACTATAAAAAAAAGCTTTTATCTGTTGAAATGTGTACAAATTGGATAAATGGCTATGTTAGAATTGAAACAAATTTAGAGCTAACACAAATATCATTGAAGTGAAGGATATATTCAAAAACAATATTTAATACATATCCCAACAGCAAAAATATAGTAGATGTTAAACATAGTAGCTGTTATACAACACAATAAAATAAGAGAACTCAGTAATATGAAGATTAAAAAACTAGTGCCATATTCCTTATTTCACTAAATTATTTCTACTACCATGAAAATATTAATTTTTCAAAACGTTCAACCCAATGATATCAGATAAAAATCATAGTGTACTGACAGGAATTGATATTTTCAATTTATATTTCCTGTGGTAAATTTAGAAAAGACAAAAAGAGAGAGTGTGAAAGACAAAAATCTTTTAAGAAAAAGTTTTCAAGCTTAAAAAAAAAAAATAAATCAATTTAAGTTTTTAAGAATGAATAAAGAATTCTTTAAGATTGACTACCAATTTTTCCTTTTTTTTTTTTTTGTTTGTTTTTGTTTTGTTTTGTTCCAATACATTGAAGACAGTTGAAGTAGAAGTAGAGAGTGGAATGTTGAGAGTCCAGTTGCTTTTCTAAAAGCCAGTCCATGCAGACTGAGAATCACTTGTATAGGAAGAGTAGTAGTAGGACAAGGTGGGAGGTAGTTCATTCATACTGTTGTATGTGGATAATCCTTAGTGAAATCTGTCTTTCCTGAAAAGAAGATTACACATTTCAAGTCCTGTGCTAACACAATGAGAGACAGACATACAGAATGAAGACAGACAGACAAAGACCTCTTTATTGGAGATGGATGTGCAGATGATAGATTCACAGATCATTCGCTGTTACTTAGTAGTTTGGAAGCAAAAACTAAATAAACACGGAGAAAAAAAACAAAAAACGTTAACAGATGATGGACAAGATAAATGAAAAAAAAAATAAAGTTAAAATGAGGAAATGTGAATTCTTTTTAATCCAATGATGCATTAAAAAAGAAAAACTCAAAAAATCAACGGAAAGAAAATTTTAGTATTCCGACATTAAGTATTATATAAACTTAATATCAATGATTTAAAATGTTTCACAATATTCAAATGATCATTTTTAATAATCACTTTACAAAATAATTCTTAACATTAAAAAAAGAAACAAAACTAATCATTAAAATCATTAAATTTATTAAAATTAAAGTTGCAAAAAGACTAGAAATTTGAAGAAATATAGATTTTTTATTACTTTAAATGCTATATTTAGATGATACACGTTTCAGTAGACATCCTGTTTTGTTTTGTTTTTAAACAATGTAAATATATATTGTTTTATCAAGTGTAAAACTATCAAATAATTTTAATTTTTGCGTGTTCAAAGATAACACTGATATACATATATATTTGTCTTTCTCTCACAACTGAAAACTAATTGCATTTTTGTCATATTTAATTTTTGATAATTTGGTTAATGTTTCTTGTCTATTTTCTTTTTTAATATTCAACTGCTTTTTTATAGAATTTTCTATAACAACAATTACATAAGAAATATTTCAAATAAACAAATCATTCTTAAATATTTCTCATTTCTTAAAGAGTTTAATTACATTTCTGACACATGATAAACAATTTTAAAATTTTTTCAGTTATTATAATAAAAAAAAACATTGTGTAATAAGGTCAATGGCTCAGCTATTTGCTACTAACCACCATTGCAACACTGCAGTAGTACAAAGTACCATACCTATTCAAGATTTTAACATTTTTCTGGCATTGAAAAATAAGTTCAAAGTTACTTTGCATAACATTTATTTAAGTCACACTCACAGTTTAATGGTATGATTGTACACTTTATGAAGATTGTGGATAAATTAGCTATGATTTTATAAATGAGCCAGTGTTCCTAAAACAGTGTCATTGGGAACACAAGAGAAGATCCAAAATTTGATCAACTTTCAACAATAAAGTAAGTATAAAATTTGTTTTTTGTAAACTAGTGGAAATTTAATTGTGTAAGGAAACATTACAATACATTTTTGGTACATCTTTTTTAACCTCGTGTTTTATGGCTGAGTATAAAGTCACTTTTAAAGAATTTCACTACTTTTTAAGAGTAGATGGTTTTCTTCAGTTCAATTATATTGAAAGGTACTTTATTTCTTCAAATAGTCTACAAGTTAAATTAAATTTAACCTGACAAAACAAAAAAAATGGATTTACTTAATCTAGCAAGGTAGTTTTTCATCCTGCAGTGTTTTTAGGAAAATTTGAGTAAAAATTTTATAACCAAAAATTTAAAATACATTTGATTCCACAAGACCATGAAAAGGTTTACCTAAGGCCAAATATGAACAGAAAATAAAAAAATAGATAAAATTTATTGTTATAAATTATGAATATAATTATGCCTATTTTTATTTTATTAAAGATTAGAAATCTTTAAAAAAAAAAAAAAAAAAAAAAATAAAATCACTTTCTTCAGACTGGCCTAATATTTTTATGTAAACCATATTTATAATTATATATACCTCAAACATTAGAAATTACATTTATCAAAGTAAATAAATGAAATAGCTGCAATATTATTCTTATTTTATTAAAATGAAAAATAGTATTAATTTTTTTTTACTTTCATCTTTATTGTCATCAATCTACAGCAGTGACTAGACAACACAGATCAGAAATAAAGGATAAGCTTTTAGTAAGATTCAAAGATGTTTTTTCTTTTTTTTTTTTTTTGCTCGAAGTAAACCTGTTAAATGTTCAGCTGCTCTAATCAGCAAGCTCGAAGAATCTAACAGGCTGCAGTAGAACAAATCTAACATTTTAAACTCAACCTTTCATTTTACAATATTTATCAGTATCATATTTGTTTCTATTTTACACCAGTATTATTAATAGCAATAGTATTTTTATTAAATAAAACTTATTCATTTTTGACAATTTATTTTCATTTATTAATTTCTAATTACTTTTTTTTTTATTGCAGCTTTATTCATTGTCTACTTGATAGCCTGAATAAAAATGTGAAAAATGTGGCAAAAAACTAAGATATAAGTAACTAAGAGTCAAAAATCAGTTCCATAAATTATTCCATAAAGGCCACATGATTCATATTTAGATGTTTTGTAAATTTAAACATTTTTTTTTTTTTTTTCACAAGCTTTGTGCATTTCAGGTGGTGGGTGATATTTTTGATATATTATCAAATGTTTAAGAGTGATATTTAAAAGGTAAAGTGTATCACATTTCTAAACATTTATTTATATTCTGCTCCAAGAGTAAAATGATATAAAAGAAGTTTCACTATTTCTAAAAATAAAACAATTTTATCTTAGCCCAGAAGCTTCCATTCTGGTGGACATTAGGCTAGCTCCTGCGGAGAGCTTGTGGGCCTTCAGTTATTTTACCTTCAGCATTAGTATGCTGAAGGTAAAATAACTGTACATAAAAATTATAAGAATTTAGAATTATTTCATCTTTATTTGACACCTTAATCCAGCATAATCTTTCTTCGTATACACAACTGATCTCCATAGTTTGTTTACATTTATTTTGCTACAATTTTTCATTTCTTTTAAAAATCACCATTCTTTATGATCCCTTCACATAAATATTTTAAATACAAGTATGCGTGCTAGGAAAATAAAACATATGACCAACCTACCGTGCCCCCACTTAAGTTTTAATTACTGTTTAATTAGAGGATACCAATTGCAATGAAAAGTGAAATTAAACTTAAACCTTTAATAAAGGGTTGTTTTTATAAACCTTTCAGTGTTTGATATTTAAATTTAACTTCAAATGAGTTATTTAATTTTTAATCACGTTATCATTGAGATAAAAAAAAATAAAAAATAAAAACAGACAGATGGACACGTACACTGCACTTTATTTATATAGATACATATAATGTGAAGTATATGCTTCTGATTAATAGCACTTCCAAAAATCCATAAGAATAATAACCTGGATCTATCAGGATGGTGATTTTCTAAGAATAGCTTAGTTGTGGCACAAGGCCGAAAGTATGGTTTATCCAGTGAGAATCGAACACACTATTCAATCGTAACCGAGTTAGCAAGACAATCTGGATTTATCAGAAAGATGTACAAATAATATTAGATTGTGAATTCTATGCAGTTTTGTAGAAAAAGAACAAAGATGAATATTTCCATAAATCACCTAACAATTTATACTAGTGTACAGTTAGGACACCCATTACAGAAAATCAGAGTACATAGATCTATAACAACCACCCTGTATAAAGAAAAATTTGTTGCTTACATCTGGTTAAATACCAAAGCAGTGTCTAATATCTTACAAAATAAATTCACTCAAAAAATAACACAGCCTACAAAAAACTAAACAAAAAAAAAATCTGTCTCTAAACAAGAAAGGATCTATGTCTAGATATTTATCATCAGAGTAAAATTTCTCTACACAAGCTTTTCAATGTCAGTCTCCTACAGGCAAAATATAACAAAGTTGTAGGAGAAACTAGATGCCCCTTAAAAATCAAACCCAAAGAATATCAAAAGAAATTAGGCTTACAAATAATACACACTAATAATGCAAAGTTAAAAAATTATCAATATATAAGCAAATCCAGATTTTAACTATGTTGAATCTAGGACTTAGAAAATGAAATTACTTCTACCAATTCAGTACTAGGCAATTTTCAAATGTTTAGCTATTGCACTTGAAACTCTTAGTACTTCCTACAAACATTAACTAGAAGTTGGATGACAATCTTTTATGCTACTAGGGAGTGTGAAAAGATCTTGGACTAACCAAGCCTCATGATTATGTTGGATTATTATGTTTTAATTGAGGAAATGAAATGTCAAAAGTACAAATCAAATTCTAAAGACTGAAAAGAAAGACTGAAGAAAGTATCAGCTAAAACATTGTTAAAAACTAAATGCTTTATATAGAATAAATGAGAAGTTAAAACAAGTAGACAAGTCACTCCAAAACTCTTATTTTATTATATTGGCTCATGATATCAGAGGCAGATGTTGCTGGTATAGCAGTAGAACTTCAACCTTCTTGCCAATAATCCTTAATTTTTTTTTTTTTTTTTTTTTGCCATGAAATAACATCTCAATGGCAGTTTGACAAAATGGCATCTGACATGAAAGGAAGCAGGTGTATCATTGAATTCCTCCATGCTGGAAAAACTGCACCTATCAGCATTTATTGACACTTGCTATGACAATATATGTGACAAATCACATTTCAAGTAGTCCTGCACAGCTATCAACTCACAAAATGAAGAGCAACTTAATCAGTTAATCCATGTAAATCAGCATATTATAATCTGCATACAGAGATGAATGTATTGAAAATAATGTTGGAATACCTCAAAGTGTATGCCAGGTATGTCACACATATGCTGACAAAGAACATCAAATGCAAGTCTGTCCAATTTCCTGGATACATCACCAATGCAGAGATGTATTGTCACCACTATTGAACTAGAATCAAAACAGTCCATAGAGTAGCATTAGTTAAAAAAAAAAAAAAAAAAAAAAAGAATTATAGACTCAGCCATCACCAAACAAAGTGATGTGTACTGTCTTCTCAGGTAGGAAAGAAATGATCTTACTAGATTCCTTTAAACCAATTTTGACTGTTGCAGCATGACATTGACTAAACTGAAATCCTGAATTTCTAAGTTCAAGTCATAGAAGAAAGCAATCTTTTATTTGCAATATGATAATGCCAGATCTCACACCAGCTTAAAGACCATGGATCATATTGCAAATTTTTGCTGCTAGACTGTCCTACTACACCAATAATACGGTCTGAATTTAGTACCTTCCAACTGTTTAAGTCAACAAAAAGTGGACTGTGTGGACAACATTTTACTGACACTGATACATTTATCACTGCTGTGAAAAACGTGGGTCACCTCCACTGATGCTGAAGTGAAATCTGCAGGCTTATGTCCCTCAATAGCAGAAAAGCATATCCAATGGAAAAATAGTGTTTGGTGGTTGAAAACTTCTATCCAGTGCTCCTTGTATCTTCTGTAGTTTCCATAGAAATAAATACAAACCATTACTTTCAGAACACACACACACATATATATATATATATATATATATAGGCACGGTGGAGTAATGGATAGCGGCTTGGATTGAGGAATCGCAGAGCCGAGTTCGAATTCCAGTTGAATCCATTACATTCACTTACGTGCTAATACCCTTGGGAAAGGTGTGAATCCTTTTTCTTCTCCCTCCAGCTATGGGTAAATAGCAGGACAGACTGGGTTCTATAGCCTTGGATGGCAACTGGTCTAGGAGAAGGACAACTCTGAATTCAAAACCTGCGGAGGGTCGTTTGGGAACCAGGTCTCTGTATTCGTCTCTTCAAAAAGTGTGGATGGTCCTGCACGAGGTCTTCACCACTATAATCAAATCTCATGTGCCGGTGTCAGGCTGTCGGTTTCCTGGAAACTGATCTGCTTGATCCTCATACGTCGAATCTTGACGGGGGAGTCGATTATTATATATATATATATATATATATATATATATATATATATATATATATATATATATATATAAATATAATATATGTGATCATACTAATGATATTCAAATTACTCACATTTGAATAACAATTACTGTAGTTTTTAAGAACTAAAATGCAAATAACTTTCTTCCCAGGTTTCTGCAATCATATGTAACAGAGTTATCAAGAAGTATTTTTTTTTATATTTCATATATATATAAACACTTGTATAAAACACTAGTGAAATAACTAGATATTACTCAAAATTAACTAAATTTTTGGTTGACCCATTTTACAGTTAGTATTATTGATAAAAACAAATTGGTATAATGACATAGATGAATAATGGCTTTTCTCCAGCTAATCCCTTTATAATCTTACCAATAATGTAACTTAAGATATAATTTTTTTTGTTTGTTTCTTTTAATAAATCAAACATATTTAATGTTTAGAAAAATGCAAAGTTTAACTATTATACAAGATTATTATTTAAAATCATTTAAATAATTTTTATAATGATAATTTAGATATGTTTAATGTTTTTAAATAAATAATACATATTTTCAACAAATACATAGTCATAAATTTTCTAGGCAACAATTAATCTTAACACTATTTTCAATACATGTTAATGCATTAAATATTAAAACAAAAAATAAAATTAAGATTTGAAGACAAATAGGTGTTGATACAACAATCAACCAAAATTAACCCATGACTAATAAAACATCAAATTTAAAAATATATTAACTTCATTAAATTTTAACTTTCATTTAAAAACATGGGCTGAAGAGCTATTCAAATTTAAAGTTGTTAAAATTTAAACAATTTTAAAATTTGAATAAACCAATTTTTAATTTATCCATGAAATCTTTTCATATATTTTAAACATTTAAGAAAAAAAATTCTATATAGATCAAGAAAAATCATTGAGAGAATTTTAGAAAAACATGTGTATTTATGATTTCTTCATGCATTTTACAAAAAAGCTTAAAAAAATGGGGAATTAGTTGTCAAAAGTTGATTCAGTCAGTTATGTGCCATGCGTAATACACACGTAGGCAATCATGTATCTTTCAATACATGACTGACAAGGCAGATTTTTTCCTGCAGTAGGTTGCCATTTCTTTGTGCGGTAGACCAGTTGCCATCCAAGGCTATAGAACCCGGTCTGTCCTGCTATTTACCCTTTGTTGGGGGAGGGGAGAAGAGGATTCATACCTTTCCCAAGGATATTAGCACGTAAGTAATTCAACTGGAATTTGAACTCAGCTCTCCGATTCCTCAATCTGAGCCACTATCCATTACTTCACCATGCTTGCCGATTACTTTTACAATAAGAAATGTAAATAGTAGAAGAAAATGTGTCAAATAACAGCTGCTAAGTTCTTTATTTATTTATTATTTACTTATTACTCCTTATACTGGTTTGCAGTGAGTATTCAATAACATATCAAACAGCTCTGCTCTAATTTCAAGGGAATGTTAAAAGTTATCCACCTAATCCATTTCCCAGAAATCTGACAAACTTACCAAACATCACATTGGTAAGAAATTAAACATTTTGTTTTTAAATAAGTTGTGAAAGATTATTTTGTATAAACTGTTTGGATGTATGCTTTAAAAAAAATAAAAACAATAAAAATCAGTTAAGCAAATAAAATAACTGAATCTAAGTAATTATATCTTGCTTTGTCACTAGCCACTGACAATTTTCTTTTTCAAAATTACTGCCTGTATAGTGAGAAAAGAGAAGCAACATAATTTCTACAGTTAAAGGATTATAACATATAATATGCTATGCTATTGAAAATTAAACATTTCTGAATAGATAGTAAAAAGAACAGAGTAATTTATGTTAAAATTGCTGTAGTGTATGTGTATATATATATATATATATATATATATATATAAAAGAGGAAGAGGTCATAGTAGTTCCAATGAGAGAAAAGTGTGTGTATATTAAAAAGAGAGAAACCGCAAACATTTTTGGATGTAATGTGGATTTTTTAAAAAAATATGTTTTATTTTCCATAATTTTACTACATGAGTTTCCAATCTCGTGACCATCATCAGGCAAAGGGTGGAGATTTCCACATATTATTAAAAATAATTTTTTTCTTTGTTTTTTTGGTGTTAAATATTCTCGATATGAGACATTCTCTTTTTTTGTGTTAATGATCCAAACGTTTTTCTTGAACTGGCAGTGAAAAGTTCTGCATGAAGGGTTATAAAACAATTATTAAGATTGGTTCGAGAAATGATGGAGTAGTTATCAGCATGCTTATCTTTTAATGACCCCTGTGTGTTCTTAGATCTATTTCCATTTTTGTGTGCTTTTCTCAGCATCCGTGTATATATGTGTATCTCCCCTCTCTATACTCCACTCTTTGCCTGATGACGGTCGTGAGACCGGAAAAATCCACATTACAACCAAAAACGATTTTTTTTTTTATATATATATATATATATATATATATATATATATATATATATGTGTGTGTGTGTGCATACTACAATCAGTTTTCATTAAATATTTTTTGAATGGGAGTGATAAATTTAGGAAAATGAAACCCTTAAAAGCAATGGCAATATCAATAAATTAACTTTTCCTTAATGTTTTTTCTTTTCTTTAAACAAATTCCATTCTAAGACAACAATTATTTTAAATATCCCCTTATTTGTCCACTTTGTAAATGATATAAATGACCTTATTACCTTTTAGTACATTCATAGTTTGTTTTTCTTTTTGTAATTTGTATGTTCAGTAACTATCACAAAACATGATAATTTAGCACTTTTCCTTTTAAAATGATTTTATCAGTAACAAATTTGAAATAAAGTAATACATAAGCACCAATTCAAATTACTTGACTGAGAAAGAGAAAAATGCTTTTCATCATTGAAAATTTGTATATGATGGGTTTTCAAAAGATGAAATGTCAGCATAAAAGTGAATTAATACCAGTTATTGTAAGTGTACTCTTAAAAACATCCTAAAAGAAAAACTGATTAAGTTAGAAAAATCTGAACTTAATCGCAAGATTGATAAATGTAACAGGGTGGTGGTGACCAGCCACCTGAGGAGTTATGTAAGCTTCTCAGAGACCAATGAATTAAGTGATGTAAGATCCTAATTTATGCTGTGGAGCTAGGAGAAAAGTAAAGGCAAAGTTGTCAATTAAATATAAATAGAGAGTGTAAGGGTAAGGGCCTGAAAAACGAACTGTTACAGATATTGGTTGCCTCAAAACTCAGGGAGATCTAATATTTTCTATGTATTTGCAATCCACGATGTAGATGCTGTAAATAAAACTGTCGGAAATTTAATGTAAAATGCAGTAGTTTTGTAGTGTTTAAAAGTAAATCCCAAGAAGTGTATAATCTTCACTTGACCCATGAGAAGGCATTTCAATTAGAGCTGAAAAAATTCATTTGATAAATCACAGCCAGGGGCAAGCCATTTCAATCACCAGTTCAAATACAATAGCAGAGAATTAGGCTAGGGTCAGTGATCAAGAATTGGGCTGATCAACATTAGAGAACATTATAAAATGTTTGAAAAATCTTACTATGTTAAAGAAGGATACTATACTTATAGAGGACACTAAGTGATGTAAATTTTAATGTTAAATGAAAGGGAATTGTCATTTTTTATTATTATCTTTTTTTTTTTAAAAAGCTATTTTCCTTTAATTGGCATAAAAAATACCAGTTTTTTTTTTCTTTTAAATAATAATTGTAATAATAATAATTATAATAATTATAGTATTTTTTAACAGCATTAAGAATCTGCAGCCCTCAATATCTACATGAAGAAATATATTAGAAATGTTTTTAAAAACAGAATATACTTAAAATAATAGAAAAGAAGCATAAAAATTTTTACAATAACAAAAGATATGTTAATGATAATAAATTTGATAAAAATAAACACATATCACATATCAAATTCCTAACATCTATTTAAAATAATATCCAATCTTAATATTAAATTAACTACACCCCAAACTATTACAGAACTGATCAGAGCCAAAAATGACCATGACAATAATTCTAAAATAGGCATGTACGAGAAACTTTAACAGTTGTTCTTTAATATATTAGTGAAACTTCCAGAAATTAAAAAAAAAAAAAAAAAAAAAAAAACATTTATGAACACAAGATCTCCAACATAAGAATTTCTCCAATGAATTAATTTTACACAGAAATAATTTCCAACACAATTTTGATCTCTAAAATTCTGTCCTTAGAGAGAAAATAACTTGAGATTGAAGTTCTCAAAAGTGCATTAACAGATACTAGCCCAAACAAACATATGCTCTGGAATTTTTTAAACATCCCATTTCTTAATACTCCTTTCTCAACCCAACATATTCATGTATGACAATAAAAAGTTTTAAAAATTAAAATGGTACTCATGACTTAAATAATAAAAAAAAAAAAAAAAAAAAAAAATCAATAACAGCAAAATTAATTCAGTCGTTTGAGAATATTAAAAATTTATATCACCATAGTTTTCCTTTCCTTAACATCAAGAGATTTTTTTAATATTTTAAAAGTTTCTGTATTTTTTTCAACGATACTTTTTTGTGTATAAATACATGTTTTTTTTTAAATAAAATTTCTATATTTGCCTTGATAAAGTTATTTAAAGAACAAGACATTTCAGCATAAAAGTTTTTCCTCTTGTCATTGAAAATATATATATATATATATATATATATATATATATACACACACAGACAGACAGAGGTAGCAATTCATTGGTCTATAATCCAAGTGAATCCTATTAACACAATATTAAAACTGAATCACACATAGAACTCAATGTTTTTTTTAATAAACAGAGCAATATATTTCATACAATTGGATTAAGATACTATTATGTAAATGATCATTTTCACCTTGTAAAATTAAATTTACAGGATTTTTCAAACAGTCAATGGATGATAAATTTTTTTAAATAAAAAATACCCAGACAAGGGAGAGAAAAGAAAGGAAAAAAAACTGAGGAAAAAAAGATGAAGAATAGAAAGGAAGGGAATGCTAATTTGGATATATTCATCCTAAGATATTTATATTCTCCCCCACCACCTTCACTTTATATTAATTTTTTTTTATATTTCCCTTAATATCCCTTTCTGAAGGTTCCTTTGGTCTATATACTGTCCAATTTCTACTGGGTATATTAAATAGGTCATCTTTCTCTCCTTTCCTTCTCTATTCCTTCCCCCTCTGACCACCACTCATATCAAGGCTTACACTGTTTTTCTTTGCCACATTCCTTTCCTTTCTATTCTTCATCTTTTTCCCCTATTTTTTTCCTTTCTTTCCTCCTCCTTGTCTGGGTATATTTTTTTTTTATTTAAAAAAAATTTATCATCCATTGACTGTTTGAATAATCCTGTAAATTTAATTTTACAAGCTGAAAATGATCATTTATATAATAGTATCTTAATCCTGATTGTATGAGATCATATATATATATATATATATATATATATATATATATGAGCATCTTTATTTGAAACATTATGTCACAATTAGTTGATACTGACCAGTAGTTGATAGAAAGTAACAAAATCACCTTAAAATAATACCAAGACAGTTAACACAGTGTGTGTGTATAAGTGTTCCATTGAAAAGCTGAATGAATAATTTGTATAAGAACTGTTTTTCTTGACCATTTTAGTTGTTTTGCTTGTACTTATACTTAATAGGTGAATTTGTATTATAATAAAAATTCCAGTTAAATTCATCAAATGTCAAGTAATGTCCATAATTTTATTTGGAAGAATACCAATGTAATATGAAGGACTTGAATAATAAAAATAAAATAAAAATGCATTTTCCAAGGCAATCACTAATTACAAGTGGGCATTCATTTTATAATTTGTTATTAATTTACTAGATGAAAGAGAAACAATATTGTTCCCTTTTGCTGATTGGAACAATCACAACTATTTTTCATTCAGTAATAAATATCTTAATAAACTTATGACATGAAAGTGTAGCTTTAAGAACCAAATAAATTAACTTATTAGTTATGAATCTCTTGAAATCCAAAATAAAAAATAAACAAGTACCTTAATATGTGTTCAGTAAAACACTTAAAAACAATTCCTATAAACAAAATCCAGTAAAATATTGATTGCTTAAATTAGCAACAACTATTACAGTGAAAACTACACAAACATGTACAATAAATATGATGAAAGTAAAAAGCACAGACACACAACACTAAATCCTTTATAAAACAAACAATAACTATAAACATTTATATTCATGTATAGTCTACTCGCCTTGGTTTGAGGTCGACAGTCTTTTCTTATAACCTGAAAGCATAATTGAAGGTACTAAATAAAAAAAAAAAAAAACACAAGTTGCTACTCAGATGCAACTTATATATGTGTGTGTACGTATGTATGTCTAACTTGGCTCCTTGGAATCACTTCATTTCCTTATTAACATTTTTAATCAAATTAACATCAAAGAAATCAATGTAAAAATGATACAGGACAAATTTAAGTTTCCAGGTGCATGTCTTAAAATAGAGTTTGGTATAATACACACTTGTAAAATATGTGCACACACACAAAGCAGTTCCGATATTTTTACCAGACTACATTTATCAAATTTAAATAAACTGAACAATAATCTTTAAGAATACCTAATTCTTATCTAGGGACAAAAAACTTGATAGATGAAACAGCAAATGAATTTGGTCAAATCAAGACAGGAATGTTCAAATTGTTCTGACCACTATTCAGTTTCAATCTTCATTGTTTTATGATTTAGCGGATAAAAGGGTTCCACAAAATAATTATAAAAGTAAATACATTAAAAACTTCCCAAATCAAAGAGATTCTACAGATTGAAGCAAAATCTAAAAACTTTCTCAAAGGATTACTAGCAAGTATATTACTAACACTGGAACTGTGTTGTCAGGAAATTCTGTTCAACACATGAAAAAAAATTTAAAAATTTTGCATCTCCAAAATAATGGAACCAACCAAATTTAATTCTGATAACAAATCACTACTATTATTATTTCATTCTAAAGCTTTTAGAAAATGTATGAACTAAAATTTATACATGAATTTTAAATACTGATCTAATTAACATTTCAGTAATTTAAATTATGTGAATTTTTCTAACATTAGATAGAAAGTATGTAATTCTTATTAGTCTTATTTTCCATGAATGACACTTATGCCTCAATAAAACATGATGTCTAACTAAAGTTATTGTGATTACTTTTGATTTTATCGAACTACTTTAGTCTGTTGCTTCATCATAAAGTGGCTGATAAAATAACTTAATGAAAGCAGATGGTAATGATGATCAATAAATAAAGCAAATGATTAATGCTGGCAAAATAGTTAGTAGACAGTCAAATACTATCATGAAGAATGAAGAAAATGAGTAATGATCATGAAGACACATTCACAGATGATGAAAATAAAGTTAATATTACATTTACTGTGCTGACTGGCTATAAAGGTTTAGTAGGTCAGTCTAATAATAAAAGGAAAACAGAACTGCGTGCATAATAAAAACTAGAAATGCAGGATAAATCTCTGAAACAAAGAAAGCAATGTGCATAAAAACCATTACCATATTACAATAGAGAAACACCAGAAATCAGCTATCTCATAGTCATGTTTTATTAGTTTCATTTCTGTTATGTTACTATTTTTCTCATAAATGAAAAAAATGCTAACAAGTTTGTTATAATTAAGTATTTTTTACATTTTTAGATTATTAGTGATTAAAAAGAACCAATTAATTCTATACCACAAATTTATCAAAAACTAATTTATTTTCTAAATTTAAAACAAAACTAACCTGTACTAATTAAAAATACATATTTACATATATATTTAAATAAATGTAAGAAATAAACAAAATAAAAATTGTATAATTTCAATAATTTTTTTTGTAAGAGCAAAAAGGAAATAAAACATTTCTGCAATATATTAAACAATAATCAACCCAGACAAGATATTTTCAATCAACCAAAATAATGGACATTTGAAGATGACCAGAGGTTGAAACACTTTGTCAATAACATCTATAACAATCAAAGATGAAAAGAATAGTTTGGATAAATCAAAGTATACTAACAATTCCTCATCTTAAAAATGAAAATAAAATATTAAACTATGTTAGGGATATATTATCATCATTAATGATTCAGCCAAATATATGATTAGAGATTATCAGGATAATAGTGTTTTGATTCAATTGCCTTGATTGCCTAAGTGCTCATTCATCTGATCTTTTCTGTATTACCCATTACAGCACACCAGTGGTTAAGATTTTGTCAAAACATCAGGCAATAAGACAGAGTAGATAAATATGGATTCATGCCTTTCCCAAGTGAATGAGTATGAAGCTGAATTTCATTGCTTCTGTTTTCTGTATTGGTATCTGTACCTATAATCAGTAACACACATAGAAGTATATTGAAAAGTTCACAGCCAAAAATGTGATCAGGCATCAAAATTTTTTTAAAGCTTCTTGGACATGCCTATAACATTTCAGCACCTCCTCATATATGCTAGCTTTAATTTTTTCCAGGATAAAGATACTGATAAAAAAACAATTCTAAGACTGAAGATAATGCAACATATCTCTATAAAACCAGTGAAACAAACTGATTTATATATGTGCTCAGCCTTAATTAAAGTAAAACAATTTTCTAAGGATAAAATGATATATATATATATATATATATATGTGTGTGTGTAAAAATTATAAGTATGTTATTTAAAAATATTGTTTTTGGTTACTGGAATTTTATTCCATCTATAGTAACCTTGTATTCGAATATATATATATATATATATATATATATATATATATATATATATACACACACACACATTTGTGAAGCATAAACTTACTGGTGCAAAAAGGTAATAAAGGTGATTAACTTAAACAGCTTTATAAAAATGAAATAAAATAACATTATCATGAAGTAAATATACTTCTTAATTTCAAATTGCAAATTTAGTAATTTTAGATTAACCACCAGCAGATGAAATGTTTTAAGAAATATGTACTAAAATTAATTTGATAGATTTTTTTGTAATTAAATAAAATTCCTTAAAAGCAAATTGCAAAAACTTATAACTTACAAATCTTGTAGCTTCATAAAAGCAAAAATCCTTCCCAGAAACTAGTAATAGGTTTCAATTATAGAATTATATATATATATATATATATATATATATATATATATATATATATTTTATATACCAGAACAATGTTAGGAAAATCAATGACAAAGTGGAAAAAATGTGTGACATTTCATCCTTTAGGTCAAAACACATAACATGAAAATATTCTTCCACAATCATTGATTTTCATATATACACACTTTTAAAAACAGTTTAGCAAAAATATTCAGTAACTTTAAGACATTAACATAGAAAAATTGCTTAGGCAAGAAGCATCTGTCCAACTCATTTGGTAAAAAACAAACCAATTCGACAGACTCTTAGTCATGAAGCTGAACACAAATGAATATAAATTTATAAGATTGTAATATTAATGGAAACAAAGAGGAATACAGTTCTGTTCTCCTTTACACAATTTCTTGAGACTGAATAATGCCACAAATACATGCATATAGCATTCATACGTATTAGAAAAATTAAGATGTTATGGTTTTCATTTTTGTTTATGCAACATTTGTAAATACCAATGTTAAAATTTCAACAGCAAAATGTTACATTATAAATTGAACATATCAACAAAGGCAAATAATAAAAGGAATGTATAGAATTTCCTTTGACTTTTGCTGAACAACTACAACTATCAATGGCTTCAAGTATTTTTTTCAAAATTTGCTAATCACTTAAACTATTTAATGGGTGTACTCTATGTAGCTTTGTTCAGGATTCAAGAATTAATATATTACTGTTTTTCTATTTTCATCTGTGATTTAACAATGCACATGTGAATCTGAATCGTTATAGTTCAGAGAGTACAAACATTAAACAGGAAACAAAAAAAAGAAATTGAATTCTTTGTCTCTGACAATATAACAATAAGGAAAAGTTAACAGTTTAATCCAGGTTAAAATGCAAAAGCGCATTATTAAAACAAATCTCATGTTTGTTGAATAAAATAATGACTGTGTTTCTTTTAAATATAAAACTATTAGATACAGCTTAATATTTTCCCAACTAGTTAACCAGTGCAAGATATGACATTATTATTACTTAATTCTTTAATGATGCAATAAAATATTATTTATAAAATGGTTTATATTTATCAGAGAAATTCAAAAGAGAAAAATACAAAGTAAGTGTAGATTTTTAAAAATGTGATAAAAGAAATCCAAATGAAAAATATTGTGGCTACTCATGTTTAACTGAAAAAAATAAAAAAATAAATGCAATTGACAGAAAATAAAAAATTCTGGGAAATAATATCCAGAAAATATTTTTTTGGAATTAAAAAAAAATTTAAACAAGTTATTAAAACAGATTTTTTTTTTTAAGTATTAATAATAATTATTCAGGGTTCAGGTTCAACAGTCTTCTAAAATTGAAATACATGCACTAAGAATAATTGGTTCATTAAAAAAATTCTAAGGCCTAAATATGCGAGTCGTAGAGAAATGAAGTTATGGAAATATATTTAACTAATATTTAACTCTTAAAAAAAGAAATCCTTAATACACACCAGCTTCAGCTTCTGTTTTCAAGTCAGTTCCCTCATTACGAATTTGCTGCATCCTTTCTTCTGTGGAGATAAGGCGACCATCAGGGGCAGGTTCTGTATCTTCAGAATCTGCAGCACATAAACAGCAATTAAAATACAATACTCAATTTATATTTCAATGCAAGGTAAAGGACACTTAAAATTATAAAAACTTATTTCTGCAGTCAAACAACTGCCAATAAATCAAACTAAATAGATGAAAAAAAAAAAAAAACGGTATGAGCTTTGAAAATGCATTCCTGCATTTACCAACATTTGTATATAATTATATTTTTATGAATAAAAAGGTATGAATCAAAAAGAAATCTTTAAATTTAAAAAACTGAAAGAATTTGATTTTTATACTACAATTTTATTAAAAGATTACTTTTTACTCTTATTATAATATATAAGATTATACCATAATACCTACATTTGTTTTTTTTTTTCAATATTAAAGGAAATAGTCACTTACCTGGTTCCCCTTTTGTTTTACCTTCTACTTTTTCCTTATATCTAGCGAGTTCTTCTTCTGAGATGTTCTCAAATGGGTTAGGAGAGTAAAGTGACTTGTAGACAACAGCATTATGTTGATGGTCACGCTGAATAATACCTTTAGATGCAGCACCCACAATCATTACACTGTCAGATGCACTGCTCAATGTACCATCCTAAGAGTAAAAAAAAAAAAAAATAAAAGGAAATATTTGATAACTTTAAAGAATAAATATAGAAAAAGGTGAAATAAAGAAAATAAAATTTTAGTACATTTTACTAATGAACTTAATTGTTGTACTTTTTAATTAGTGATATGTGCAGGTAAATGGACCAGAAAATGGAATCAGCAAACAATGTTCAAATTCTAGCCTTGTTTGCTGCCTTTACGTTCACATAAATGCACTTGCAAAAGGCATGAAACCATCTCTTTCATCTTACTAAATAGACTATATATGGACTCTCTAGCTTTGGATGGCAGCAAGTCTAAGAGAAGCATTAATCTAAATTCAAAACAATAGAGAAGGCAATAAGTAACCACTCCACTGTCTTTCTCAAAGTTATATCACCACGATAGAAAAGAAATTTAGTGGAGAGACATGATTAAGAAAAGAAAAGAAATTTACAACAAATGACTTCACATGTTTCAATCCATCTGTTTTCAACATATGACTTGATTTAACCAGTGCACATGGCAAACTTTTTCATTAACAAAAAATTTACAAAAGATTCATGTTAAACATGTGAACAATAAAAACTAATTATCATAAACTTCCTTTGATAGGATATTTAAAATACAAGGGATGCTGAAAAATTGTGAACCTGATCAAGAATTAATAAGTGGGTCAGTTAAGAACTTTTCAGTTTCCCTTCATAATATTCTTAGTATTATTTAGCAGTTTATTATAAATTAAATTTAAGAATTCTTAAAGAAACACTTATCAAAAGAAATTATTCAATATCCAGCATATATTACTAAAGAATGCTGTGGGCTAATGAGTATTATATAAGATGAGAATACTTGAAATGAATGCTACATCAGATTACTTCAAGGTAAGATTAATACTTTGAAAAAAGATTAAACAATGATTCTATTTGGTGACATGAGATAATTTATATCTATAAAGCTCAGTATACCAATGAACTTCTGTGACAGAGAGAGAGAGTCTGGGTAACACACACACGTATATTTTTTTTTTTTTTTAATGAAATTGGAGTAGATTTGAATGGCGAAATTAAATCAGAGCATTTTGTTTACCGATGGGGAAATCTGATCTAAGGAAGAAGTTGTACCCATTGAATATGGGTCATCAGTAGACAATGGAAATGGTCGAGATAATTTTTATCAATTAAAAATTGAAATAGAGCTGAGTAAGCTAGAAGGAACTTTGGAATTCACATGATTTTGGTTGAAGCAGCCTGAACCCCATGATAATTGCATGCAAAGTAGTAGGGCCAAGGGTCAGTTATAACCAGCCTGGTTTATCTACATAAATGTGCAGTTATGCTGAAAAAGATAGATGGAGAAAATTGGCCTGGGCGAGCGTTAGGAGGATGAACGCCACTATAACTGTAAGCCCCACACAGAAATCTTTATCTCTCCATCACAAGAGTCATATCATTTTGAGATGATTTAACAACAAGATAATCACATACACTCTCTCTCTCTGTCTAGAATCCAGCATATGAGTTTTTTTTTGTTTTTTTTACTTTTCTTTTCTGTAACCCGTTTCTCTTCTCTACTATATAAAAGACATTACCAATTCAACCATTAAATCGATGTTTGTCCAGCTTTCTGCAGATATTTTTTTTTTTTTTTGCTGCATTCTAAATTTCTTAGCGCAGGCTCCCCAGCTGCGTCTACATCTTCAGTCGACTGTGAATGGACGTACATCATTTCTGCTTTCTGGATCAAACAAATCACGTGAACAGGAAGCAGGATTAAACCAACGGACCAGTCAAATAATCTACGGATGCTCAGAGGACCTATGGCCACTCCCTTAAGTTCGGTTAGGACCAAGTAGACACTTCAACCCCAAGAGTAGGATGCCGGAGGTTGAGGGGCCGGGGCGAAAGTGTTAGATTTTCATAATTTCTCAATTCAAAACTCATATTATATGTAAAATCAAAGTCATGTTATTCTATCTACAAAATACATTAGCAGTAATCCTCAAATGTTATTTCTGATAGAAGCACAATTTTGTATTAAATTATTGGAAATACTCCAAAAATGTAAGTAATATTTTTTTAAGCATTAGTAATGCATTAAGTATTATTAACAAGTAATATTTTTAAGCATTATATTTCTTCATATAAATAATCTTAAAATTTTACAAATTTTTTTTTTTTTTTTAATTTTTTTTTACATAAAATCATTTCCGCTAGAAAAATGTCTTTTTTGTCAGTTAAACCTTTGTGTGCAGCTGATGGCAAAATGTCTATTCTGAATTTTCTAGCAGTAAATCAGCAAGTGATTCAAGACAATTCATAAATGGTTATATAAGCACTGAAAGTAATGATTGCTCTGGAGTGGTTGTTGAGATATTTCACCAATGATTCAGATACTGACATTGATAATATGCAAGAATTACAGAGAATTGGACAAAAAAAAAAAAGTGATATTTTTAGCTAAAATAAAAATAACACAATCCTTTTTGGTTAAATGCAAAAGGTAGTTCAATTCATCAACTGACATAAGCTGAAATTTAATCTGAAATTTTCATTACATCAATGTGATCAATGGTTAAAAAGGAAAAATAATTACCGTATTTGACAGCATACAAGTCATGCTTCTTTTTTTTACTAAAAATATCTGCGTCATATGCCATATGTAGGTTTAAAATTTGTGATAGTCGGCTGAAATTAGCTACCTGGCAACTCCTATTAGCTCGGACTTTAGAGTAACTTTCATACACCTATTGTCATTATTTAAAAGGCTATTATGCAGATTAAAAGTGTTATCATTGATAATATTCATTATATTAATTTCATCACGTTTAATATTAGTATTTTGTTTTACTAAAATTATATGTAATAAATTCAAATTACATATTTGTAAAATATATTTGTTTCATTAATATTTTTCTTGTTCTAACTTCTGGTTGCATTAGTATAAATACAATCAAAATTTTTATATCCTAATTATTCCACTAAGACATTTACAAGACACAGGTTGTACAGATCATATAAAGGAAAATTTTTGACCGATTTTCACTCCTTCAGATAAAACAGCAAGAGAGAGGTTAAGCTACACTTATTGTTTCATATAATAAACTATGCTAAAGAGCATGGAAATAGAGCAGCTGCAAAATATTTTGGTTCTCCACCTAGAGAAAAAAATTATATATTACTGGCAGTTGCAGGAAAATAACCTACAGGCAGCAAAGAAAGGAAACTGTAACCTTCACCACCCAGCCCCACACTGGCCTGAAATTGAAGAGGAAATTAAAATGTGGGTTGCATATGAGAGAAGTACAGGCAGAATCATTACTACAAAAATGATAAGGAATGAGGTTAGAAGATTAGTGAACAAAAAGGGGGATTCAAAACTTTCTAGGAACAGAAGGATGGTGTTATTTTATGAAACCGGAAAGTTTGTCAATGTGTACAAAAACATCAATTGCACAGAGAATGCCAGCTGATTATAATGACAAAATAGTAAAGTTTCATAAACTTGTTATACATACTTGAAAAAGAACTCCTTTTGAACTAGGCCAGATAGAAAATATGGATGAAGTCCCACTAACATTTGATGTTCCATCAAACAAAACTGAGTATTAAGGGATCCAAGACTATTACAATAAAAACCAAAAACCATGAGAAGACCCATTATACAGTCATTCTTGCATGTTGCACTGATGACACATAACTGCCTCGTTTTCTGATTTTTAAGAGAAAAACTACATTGAAAGATAAAAACCAAAAGGCATGCATGTTCATCCAAAAGGCTGGATGGACAAAGCTGGTCTATAGTTATGGCTACAAGTTGTATGGGAAATACATTCTGAAGGACTATTACAAAAGCCCTCTCTTTTGGTTTGGGATCAGTTCTGAGTGCATAGGACTGAATGCATTAAAAAGAAAATGGCAGAATTGAAGACAGAGATAGCAGTTATTCCTGGTGGACTAACAAGTCAGTTGCAACCTTTGGATGTGTCTTTGAATAGACCATTCAAACAAAACATGAAGGAACAATAGAACACATGGATGGCAATGCCTGATCATGACCTTACACTTACAGGAAGAATAAAAAGACCCAGCATTGCACAAGTCTGTGAATGGGTGAAGCAAGCTTGGGATAATATAAGACTAGAAATTGTGAAATCATTTAAAAAGTGTGGCATTAGCAACGCTCTCAATGGATTGGAAGATGATGCATTATTTAATAATGATTTGAAAATGAGTATCAAAGTTTTGGTAACAAAGACGACAAATTGTATGGACTTAAAGATGAATAAAATTTTTAATGGTAACTGTACCGTTTTGCTCAATTGTAATAATTGCTTGATTTTTATTTTGTTTTCTTACCTTTGGATACAATAAAGCTTTCATAGGCTTATGTTATTTTTTTTCCTATTATTTCTTGTTTAATTGTAAATCATGGCTTGTTTAACCAAAGATAATACTTCATAAATATAGCCTAAGCTGTACCATTTACTAATAATTTTACTAATTACTAATTTTTTCTTGATTTGCCCTGTTGACACACTTATATGCCGTCAAATACAGTATTTGTTGTATAAATTAAATACTTTGATGGCTATGGATTTATTGGTGTACCTACATAATGACTGGTGTTACTCAAATTTATCAGGTAGCATTCACTGATTGAAAACCAATTTAAAGATTTTAAACTTGTAAGAATCAAGAAAATGTACAGGCATTAAAAACAGGAAGTAGATGTAATTTTAAAAGTTTCTCTTCATGTCTGAAAATTTATTTCAAACAATCGTGAAATTGTAATCATACTTTCATTTTCTGAGCGTCTTCCCAAGTAGCACCTTCCAAAACCCTGGACTGAGGACCTGCATGCACTCTTTCTTCATAGTAATCCTTGCGGATCTGAAATAAAAAGGTAGAAATTATTTTTCATCAAAGAAAATATAAAATCTAATTTACACTTTTTATATAAAATATTAAACTTGGCCTATCAATGAGGAGATAGCATATAACTAGTATGAAAGACCAGAGTAAATCTAGTTTTTCTTTTTTTAAAGTAATTTTGCAGTAGCTACTCAATGAAGAGGGAAGTGAATGGATGATATCACCATGATTTTTAAGTGCACATTCAACTTATCAAAAGACAGACAAAATAAACTGGTACTTGATTCTGCATGTTAGAGAAGATATACATGTGAGGGCATTGAAAGAAGTTTCTTTAAAAAAAAAAAAATTCCAAAGTCAGTAATACCAAAACAGATTGCATATACCTGTTAAACCCAAAAAACTCTAAAGACTATGTTCATGGAAAATCTCATGACTCAGGCTGATAAATATGTTCAAATGCAGAAGTTAATAATAATAATAAAAAAAAAAAAAAAAAAAAAACCTCAAAGTGCTTTTTTTAATTAAAAAGAGAATGCATTGCTGTGAATATATTTACCTGTTTTTGTTTTTCTCTGAATTCTTTGGGATTGGTCCCTTGTGGTGCAAATTGGTTGGGATTTTCAATCTTCACATTTGTACTCTTACCATCAGTGCCCTCAGAAACCCACTAAAAATAAAGAAAATATCTATATTTTTATGAAAACAGTTTTATTGCTTCTTAAAGCTTAATTCACAAGTAAAACTATTAGGTTTTGAGTTATAAGTAATTTCCATTTTAGGGAACCAATTGCACTGATGAATGTATCCTCCTAACTATTTCTTAAATAAAAGGAGATGAAAAATGGGTTACATGCAATAATATTTGACACAACAGTGGTTAGTGGATTGACAAGGATAAATCTCCACAACCACTCCAAAAAGCTGAGATCCATGGAAGATAATGTTGTGTGGGTGGTGGAATTGACTTGAGTATTATTAATGGAAATAATGGTGAATATATAATATAATTGTACTTTATTTTTCAAAGAATAAAGTTGATAAAAAAATGGAAATTATTTATGACTCAACGTAATAATTCTGGAAATACTCAGTTGTATCAAATTACATCAACAAAAATAATCCAAGAGAAAAAAAATCAGAAAAATATTTTTATTCTGATTAAAACCATGGAAAAATGTTTACCTTTGTTATTTTCTTTGGGTTTGGGGTACCTATCTCATCAATTTCTTGTTTCTTGTAGGTGTTGGGAGAGATTAGCCAGCCAGCTTTATATTGTTGTTGCTTTTGTCGCTCCAGTGCTGTACGTAATGGCGATCTGTCAAAAATAATAAAGTTGTACTTTAAAATATTTTCGGTGATACATTATAAAATTCCATCATATTGACACAAAGTCCTTCTACACTACCAATGCACACAGTATTTTAGTGATGTTGGATTTCCCATTATCACACTGAGTGATAAGTTAAATAGAAACACTGTAAGAATACTAGTCCTTCCCATACTATTTCAGTAGTAGTAGTATTAAGTTGACCTACCCTCTGAATGCAAACAGTTAATCAATTTTAACATCAACAGGGTCTGTTTTATTTCCACTTCACAGAAGGAAAAATCTTTACCCCTCTACTACCACATATTCTTCATCTGCTACTTGACAAGCTGGTATAAATGTACTTTGCAACAATCTGAGTTCCTTTATTACATTTGTAAGAAATAAATTTGACAATTCATATTAATGACTGTGGAAATGAAATAGGTATCCAATTTTTATATACATTTAAAAACCAGTCTTGATAAGAATATGAAATGTGAAATGATAACGTGTTTTGGGAACTTATTACATGTGGAGGAACAATTAAGATGCAATACAAATATGTGAAACAAGGGGAAATGGAAAGCACCCCCCCCACATCCCTATAAATTGAGAAGGAATAAATTCAGCTATTCATATTGGCAAGTGGGAGGGAGTGAAATAATGGAACTACACACAAAACAGAAAATTATGGGGTTTTTTTTCCAGTTTTTTTTAACAGACATAACAGAAAATGACAATTCTTTTCCCTAACAAGAGAAGGAATATACAAGGTGAAAGACAACTAACACAAATAACAGAAAATCATGTTAGAAAGAGATCTGAGAGGTGGTTGTTAAATAAATTGAAATTTTAAGAATGACAACTACATAATTGAAAAAAAAATGTTGACTATGTCAAAGAAAGTGAAAATTGCCAAAGAGAAATTAACTTTTCAAGATTGGGAATATTTGTATTGTGTGACTAAGGTAAGGATAAAGTACAATGCTTGAGATATTTGCATAACATTGCTGTGTGAACAAAATATAGCATAAAGTGGCAAACAACACATCCCCTTTTCTGTAAGATGTAGTCACTGGAAAGATAAAGGAAGAAAAGATTGAATGGTTTTGAAGAACAGTCCTTTCTTTTCAACTTTCATCAAAGACTGCTCATTTAAAGACTAGTACAATTCTGTCCTGAGAAAAGGAAAATATTTGAAAGCATCAGCTTGTCACCTAATACTGTTGCCAGTTGTATCACTGACTTAGCAATTAATTCATACTTGCAAAAGACTACCACTTTCAAATATTGAAAAAAATTTCCATTGCACTTGATGAAAGTACAGACATTACAAGGACTGCTTATTGTGCTTTCTTTATCAGAGAAAAGTCAACAAAAATTTAAGGTTACTGAAGAATTATTAGATTTACTACCTCTGAAAGGAACAGCGACGGGGTAGGATATATTGAATGAATAGGAAAAGCACATTGAGTGTACAAGATTGGATTGGTCAAAACTCATATCATTGACAACAGACAGTGCATCTGCAATGTTCTCTGAAAAGGTGGGTTTAATTGACCATTTAAATAAAAATTGAACAGTCTTGGTTTGTCCATCCATTGCATTCTACAATGGATAACAGATAAGAGGCACTGTGTGGAAAAGTATTAGAGATGGAAAATCCTAATGTAAGTAGTTGTGAAAATTATCAATTTTATACAGATATACTGTATATATTAGATTAAATATAAATAAGATGTATTCACTATATACTACCAACAGTTCATTTTTTTCTCCACTAACATGAATATGGAGAGTTTCTGTACCATTTGGAAATAAAGTGGTTCAGTCATTTTAAAGGGGTTTTTTGCTTTGAGAGACAAGATTGGGTTGTTCTTGGCAATGAAAAGAAAAGACATTCCCAAGTGATCCAATCTTTGTAAGCTTGCATTTCTCACTGATCTTAACCTTCTAAACTTGAAGCTCCATGAACCAAAGCAGGTAATAACAATGATGTACAACAGTATAAAGGCTTTCAAATGTAAAATTCTGTTGTGGGCAAAACATTTTGAAGGCAGAAACTTATCCCATTTCAAGCCTTGAAATGGGATGATCCAAAGTTCTTGAAAGAACATGCAAATATAATTTTAAAACTGCATGTAGAATTTGATCTTTTCAATATTTTCTGTCATTAGAAAGGCAATTTATGCTTTCTGCTATTCCATTGGCTATGGATGGCGATACTGTTTCTGAGGAATTTCAGATGGTGGAGATTCAATGCAATACCATATTGAAGCAGAAATATGCAGAGGTTGGGGTTCCTGATTTTTAACAGTTCCTTCCAAGGAAAGATTTCCCAAACTGTTTTCCTCATCTATGCACATTATAGCCATGTTTGGAAACATAACTTGTGAACAGTTTTTCTCAACAATGAAACTAAATAAATATGTATTGCACTCAAGGCTAACTGACGAACATTTACAGTTTGTGCTGAGGCTGGCTAATTTACAAGATTTTCAACCAAACATAGAATCCATGGTTGCTGCAACATATTGCCAAAATCATCTTCAACATGAACTGTTTGAGACAAAATTTACTTCCTGAATTCTGTTACTAACCAGGTGAGTGAGGGTGTTATGTGTTCCATGACTGGGGATCATATACTATTCAAACTGAACCACCCATAATGTTATTAAGATAAGTAATAATATGAAATATAAAATACTAATGAAAATTTGAAGTATTCATAACACTTAGTATTTAACTATGACATTTTGAAAACAAGTTGTATCTAAATTTGAACAGATATATTGCAGTACTTTTGCACTCTTCCCAAACAAAACAATAAAATAATAGTTCAATATTTTATTAGCAAACTTTATTAATTTAATAATGTTACCTGATACTTGATATGGATAATACTTACACATACTTGGAGCGTTCAACTTCACCATCATATACATAGGTGAACGAGCTGGATGTGGGTGGTACCTCAATATCACTGTTTCCATGGTCTTTCTCCTGCTTGATTAGTGGATTACGGTAGATATAACCAGTACGGAAACCCTAGGAGGTGAAACAATAGATAGTTGAAAGAAAAAAATATTAATGCTAAGGTTGTATTTTATGTATCTTATGGTTGTATTGAATTATTTATTTCTCTTTTTAGTCTAAAAATTACAATTTATTTCAATTGACTTGTACTTTAAGAAGTTATCTCAGGTGGTGGCATTGTTATGCAGTTTCTCCTTACAATATAGGTGGAACATTAGAGATATAATAATAATAAAAATGTCAAGGATGAGAATACTAGTTTGAATAACTCTTAAGGGCAATAATACATTACAGAATTTCAGACTTTTTTTTTTTTCTTTTTTATCAAAATGATTTAAAAATCAGAATGTACATACAGAGTTGTCTAACATGCGCATGAGAGCTTCAAATTCTAGTTCTCCTGTCTTCCATTTTCGGCCACTGGTATCTACACCACCACCTCCTTGACTGCCCAGTCCGAAAGTTTTCTTTTGTATATCAGAATCAACAAGAATCAAGTTGTCTAAACCAGCAGGCATAGCACTGATCTGGAACAAAGAAACACATGAATCAAGTTTATCTCCTAAGTGTTTAGAATTCTTTTTAGCACAATAAATGTCTTATTAGGAAGTGCTGAAAAATTATCAGCTTAATGAATCCTTTTTATATATATATATATAAAAAAAAAAAAAAAATGGCTGATCATTTAGCAAGTAGGTTGAGCTGAGAACTAATTTCCTTTTTTATGATTTGCAATTCTATTCTCATTTTTAGTTTATAGATGTTACTTCTGAACATTATCTGGCCAATTATTTCAACATGATTACAGAGTTAAAAGAGACAAAACTAAGATATTTGATTTTTACTAAAACATGTTTTATATTTTTTTAAGTAAATAAAGCAATAATATTAAAAATAAAAGACATACAAGCCTTTAAAAATACAAAGAGACTAAAATAATGTAACATCTATTATAGTTTAAAATCCAACGACAAGTCAATATATTCACTATTCTATTTATAAGTCAGACTCACAAAAGGCAACAGTAAAAAACTATACATTTGTTTTGTTTGTGTTGTTCAGATTTCCTGACATTCTGGATAGCATATCATATGTGCATGTAAATATATGTTAATAGAAATGAATGCCTATAAAAGGACAACATGAAATCCAACAGAAGGACATGATAAACTATTATAATTCAACTATATTAAAAGGCAATTTAAATAAAATAAACAAAAAATGAGCAATAGTAAAATTAATCATCACTTTTAGGAATTGATTTACTTTACTTATAAGTATAAAGTTCAAAACAAAAATCCAAATTGACTAAATTTATCTATATTTAATATCAGTTTTAATACTTCAAACTGTTGGCAGCAAGAATTATCTTGGTAAAAACATTTGCAGTCATGTTTTTCCTCAAATGATTTGCATTTTTCTAAGAAAATGCTGAATTGACCAAAACATTTTTGGTAAATACAGTAAAGGACTTAAGTAATTTCTTTCAATAGTACACTGACAAAATAACTTATTTATAATACAAAAGATATACTGATATTGCTCCTGAAATATTCATATTATTCAACATTATTAAATTTACTTTCCTGTAATACTGATTTTCACAATATTTCAGGCAATTGAACAAATAAGGTATACACTGCAAAATAAATGTCTGTGGATGAAAACAATGATGAAGTGCAGTTCCAGAGATAGTGCATTGTTAAAAAACATCTGTCTAAATACCTGAGTTTCACAGGCTCTCATTACATTTACTGCATAGTGAAAAGCTTCTTCCACTGATTCACCACAAGCCACCACACCATGATTACGTAGAAACATGACCTGAAAAGCAAATATAGTAAAAAGCACTTAAAATGTATTACACAAGTGCAACTATATATATATATATATATATTAAAACACACAATTTGAAATGGAAGATTAGCTTTTCCTTTTCGTGCTGGAAGTATGTATCAGGTGTCAACCAATCAAAAGCAGCGTTTATTTCATGTAGAAATATTGTAAAGTTAATTGTTCTGTATGTTAAGTTAGCCATTCTGTTAAGAAACACAAAATTAAGCATTAACAGCAATTTATAGAAGCAGTAGATATATTAAATGAAATTTAAATGTTTCTGTTTAACCATCACTAGAAAAATAACTCATTACCAAAAAAAAATGAAAAGACTGGATAAAATGAATTATGCAGATGCCATCAAAATTCTGAACCATAAATCAAAATGTAGAGAAGAATTTAATGAGTTCTCTGTAAATCTAAGAGTGGCTGGAAAGTTTTGGGTTTTTTATGAACAAAATTGATAAAAAAGAAAATATCTATAGCTTTAATTACTTTGCATATGCAAAGTAATTAAAGCTATAGGTATTTTCTTTTTTATCAATTTTGTCCAAAGAAAAAAAAATGCTTTCTCCAGTTTTTACCATTTTATTGCAAATTAGAAAAAAGAATTTAATGTAAATTTGCTTTGTGCAATTAAGGACTGACAAAATTGAACAATATATGCAGATATTTTGAAGAAAACACTGTATAAATTATATAAAAGCCAAGAGTAAGTTGACTGTAAAGCACTAGAAAAATAATAGCATTCATTTGTTTTTGTTTTTTTCCAATTATTTCTCAAATTCTTTAACTTACATATTTAGCATGATTTTTAAGAAAATTATAATTCAAGAGTTCATAATGTTTTAAAATAATGATTTAACAATTGTAAAAGTTGAGTACACACTTTGTTTGCCGGTCCTAAACTTCGAGACAGTTTTTCTCTCTCTTCTTGGTCCACAAGAATACCATTATACTCATGGTAGCTGATATTTCCACAGATGAGAGCTTCCTGTGATATTGCTAACAAACCACTCTTCATAGATGAGACCTGCAAAAAGCAAACTAATTTTTTTTAAATGTGAGCAAAAAGCATCATAATTTAGATGTATACCCATTTTAAAACAATTATTCTGATACTTAAATCAAACTTTAAGAATATGCACAACTGGAAAATTAAAAGAACAAAAATTGTAATTCAAAATATAACCATAAAATGATTTTGGGAACTAAATTTATAAATTGCAATTCATGAAGAATGAAAAAATTCTTGAAAGGTGCTATCTCTTCAAAAACATTACTCTCAATTCCTTTTATATAGTGTACTCACTTAAAAGAATCCCTACAATTTTAATGTATTCTATTTATATTTTCTAACAAGAAATGTTCATAGCTTAACATGGTGCGAAAATCTTACATATCATTTATGCCACTGTAATTCAAGGCAAAATAAGGACAAAAAAAAAAAAAAAAGCTTAAGGAAAATATGACAGCAATGAGTTTTTGAATTACATTAATTTTAATTGTACTTTTTTCACCATTTGATTTTTTTTCAAAAAAGTAAAAGACACCCTTACAATACTCAATCACATAGATTATGATTACATTGGAAAGAAATAATGTATATAAACAGGTAAATGTTTTACTTTTAAGCATTTTGGTACAAGTTCTCTCTCAAGGTTTTTATAAGATGAAATCGTAAGGAGTATAAAAAAAAAAAAAAAAAAAAGTGGGGGGGGTAATTTTGATCAAATTAGAAAATTTGTCTATTCTATAAGAGTATCAAAAGATTTTGAATCTAGTATTAGATTTAATATCAAGGACAAAATTCCGAATGACAAGCGAGATCATGTTGATACAAAGGCAATCATATTTTCTTCTGAGGTTCACCTGAAGAATTCCTATATAATATAATAAATCAAGATTTTAAATGAACTCATACATTTTCTATACATTCTGAGGATTTTTTAAGGTGGAATTCATTTAAATGCTTAGATTATGACATTTTCAATTTTCCTTAACTTTTCAATAAGTTAATCTGCAATCTAAGAATGAATACAAAATATTTTTAAATTTTCACCCTAAAGGGGAACAGATATGAAGCAAAAGTTGATATATTAGTAGTTATATAGAGCATGACAATACCCTAATGCTACTTTTTCTTTAATATTGGCTTCAACAGAAAGTGTAAAATAACTTTCATGCAAAGACCTACTTTCTATATTTAACAGACAAGATATCTGCAAGGAAAGCAAGTAACTTGTCAGAAAAAAAAAAAAAAAAAAAACATCCTTGTTTCCCTTTATATTTCAAACTTTGCATGTTCAGATTGTATGTGTGATTAGAAAAGCTGATAAAAAAAAAAAAAAGGAAAATAATTGCACAAAGACATCTTCCAGAAGAATCTATTGCAAGGGCAGACAATTATTCTACCTTATCTGTGAGGAAAATTTATTTTCTTCTGTTAACATGTTATATCAAACAAGCCATTAAAATTTGGAGTAATCAATACTATTTTGTCTCAAATGCTATTCAACTACAATTACTACTAAGTTCCTTTATGCACAGTATATATTTGTATCATAAATACAATAAAATTTCCAATCTCCATTTTTGTCTATGTAAATATATTAATATGTTAAAATAAATTATTAATTAAAACAAAACATTTTTGGATATTCAATCTTATTTTAAATTTTAAGCTAAACTATAATTTTCCATCTCTAATATTTAATCACTGAAATATCTTTCAAAAAGAATGCTGGTTACCAAAACAGAGAAAGAAAGAAAAACTGATAATATATGTATAGTCAATATAAATTGATTTTTCATTACAATTTATACATGTCTGTCTATATGTGATGAGGTATTGTAATTATTTATATTTACATTTTTCAGACTGTTGCCCTCATCTTTATTGCCATATTCACGTTTTAACTGTTGTACACTCCAACCTTCTTCAGGTGAGTGGAATTTGGAATTGAACCCTTTATTTACCACAGTGAATGAAATAAAGGGTTCAGTTCAAAATTCCAATCACTTGAAGAAGGCAGGCATGTACAACGTCCAAAACGCTGTGAACATGGTAATAAAGATGAGGACAACAGTCCAAACAATGTAAATAATGCAAATAATTTATACATGCTTTTCATATTTGTTTTCCTACATGAGTAGACTGTTTAAATGGCATATATACTTGAGCATCAGTTATGGATTCTACCTCTGATTTATCCAGAACACTACTGAAACAAATTCACATTTGATCAATGAAATAGTTTTTGACAAATATAAAATCTTTTCATTACAATTTATACATGTCTGTCTATATGTGATGAGGTATTGTAATTATTTATATTTACATTTTTCAGACTGTTGCCCTCATCTTTTATTATTAAGATCTTTTAAAGAGTAATTCAAAAAACATAATTAGAACCAATAATTGAAAGCAATGATGAATGAGTAGATTAGTTTTGGGAAAACATTTTTTATGTGTTCATTTCAATATGTAGTAATTATTATGGTTACAAAAGTTTGAAAATTGAACTCACGGCAACAACAGGTGGGGTATGAAGATGGATAATGCAGCGGATATCTGGCCTGGCTTGGTGGATGGCTGAGTGGAGTGTGAAACCTGCCTTGTTGATGCCCATAGTTGTGGAGCCAGAGTCAACAATCTCTCCCTGCATATCTACCTTGACTAGAGAGGAAGCAGTAAGTTCAGCATACATTAGTCCAAAAGCATTAATCAGAAAATGTTCCTCCTCTTGGTTGATTCTAGCCTGAAGAAAAAAAAAAGTTATTTTTGCAATAATAAATATAGAATAAGATAAATCTTTCATGTTTAATTTAGAAGAAATGAAAATAACATTGATGAAATTAGTGTAGTAATAAAAAAATAAAAATAAAAATAAAATAAAAAATGAAAGCAGTGATCTAAATCTGTGATACTTATCACTCACCTGAAAGGAAAACTTTAAACTAGGGCAGAAATGACCTTTCATGTTAGCAAATATTGTAATAATTGTTCAATCACAGATGTTGAATACAAGCTAATTAGTTAATTATAATTCTTTAATTAAAAAAAGAAATTTTTGAAATTTTAATCTTCAGCTAGAATAATCATTCAAGAAATATGCGGACATATTGCTTATGGGCAATAGGGCTCCCCAAAGCAATATAAGGCTATTATGATTGAAGGACTATAATAAAAATCATAAAACTAGCACAAAAAACCAAGTGCTCCAAAAATAACTTCCATGTAGAAAGTTATCCTTTAACAGTAATACCAACTCATCAAAAGAGTGAATATATCTGGTGTATAAAATTTAATGTCAAAATGGAAAATTAAATTTAAAAAAAAAAAAAAAAAAAAAAAAAAAGTCTTAATAAATTTAAAATAAAGCATAATAATTGGTGGTGATACACTGGAAGATCTAAGTAGATCCATTTCATAGTGCTACCTAAGAAACTAGATGCAAATGAATGTGAACTCCATTGGACAATCAGCCAAATAAGCCACATAATTTATATCAATACTAATGAATAGAGTGTGTAGCAAAACCCAAAAAGGACAAGAACAGTTTGGTTTCATTCAAGATACTGAAACAAGGAATGTGATATTTATACTCAGAAAAAGCAATACAAATGCAAAAAGATTATTATGTTTTATAGATTATGCAAAAGCATTTGATAAAGTACGCCACAAAGAGCTCTTGGAAATGCTAGATAAGATGGATTTATTTGGGAAGGAGATGAGAAATATCCAGAACTTATATTGGGAGTGAAGCACAAAAAAAAATTCAAAATTGTTTCACTGTGAATGTTGAATATGTCTGATGAGAGGCTACCAGACCAGAATGGGGCAGAAAACAAGAGAGAATTAGAAGTTCTACTAAGATCCATTATTGATGGCCACAATAATAAGAAATATGCAGATGAGACAGTATTGATAGCAAACACAGAAAGGAAACTACAAGAATTCATACAGAAGATAGTAAAGCAAAGTGTGAAAAAAAAAAAAAAAAAAAAAGACTAAACATCAATTGCAAGAAAACAAAAAGAAACAGTCCAACATGTGAATTACAAATTGGAAATACCAAAATTAAACAAGTACAAAAATTTAAATATAGGAAGCGTTTTAATGGAAGACAAAAAATGAGATACCAAAATCCAAACAATGAATTGGGATAGTGAAAGATGCCTTCCAAAATTACCTTTTTAAAGTATTAAGAAACTGGAAATTTTCATTAGAAACAAAGAAAAGAGTACTAAAATATTATTTAATATTGATCCACCTATATATCACTAAATGCTGGACAATCTCCTTACAGGTAAAGAAGGAGAGGCTTGAAGCTTGTGGTTTTACAGAAGGATGATGAGAATACTAAGGACATGTTAAGTAATGAAGCTTTAAGGAAAATGGAAACAAAAAAGACATTTCTACTCAGAATCAGAAAGACACAGTCAAAATTTCTAGAGCACGAGAAAAGACAGTTTAGAAAATTTGACACTCACAAGGCAAGAGGGACAGAGATAAACAGTACATAACTTTGTGTAAATTTATTTATTCTTCTTGAAACTGAAATGCAAAATGAAATTGGACAGCAGTCCACAGGTGCACTAATACACACACAAAAGAAAAATACTTTTGAATAAAGAAAAGTAGTAATGTTTTGTCCTAAAACTAAAACATTTTCTTGAAAGTAACAGTTCCAACAAGTGGTACCCAGGATACATCGCTTTCATTATGCTTTCTGCTTTGCTGCAACAATAAGAATTGGAAATGCCTTCCAAAGAGAACAGCAAGCAGCCAATCTAAGTAACATCTATAATCTTGGAGCAGGGTTTTTCTTGTGCACTGCTGGGCAACTGGCCTACTAAACAGTGATGTAGTACACCAGCACATTCTCAATAGAGAAGTGATAAAAGATCATCAGCAGCTCAGTTGTAAATTATTTTTTATTGTCCATGGTTCACCATTGATGCTCTGATTACATAACTGCACACTTCTTCAAATAGCTTACACAACAAAATATCAATACAGAATATGTGATGAATGTATGTCAATGATTCCAGTCCCATATTGAAATCATCACTGCAGCTAAAGGCAGATCAAATAAACATGTAATCCTACCTTTACTGCATCTGTGTACAAAGTTTTATATCAATAAATTTAGCTGTTTGTAAGATATGATTATTTTTCTTAAGGTCTTCAATGCACTGGATAGAATTAACATATTGTGTTCGGTTTAATTTTGTTGAACAACAAATATAAGAATATCCTGAAAGTTTTGCCAACATTGGTTAGTTGGTTAATACCAGTTTTATTGTGAAAACATCAACTTGTATAATCAAATCTAAGAGTGTAGTTAATATAGTTTCTTCTTGATTCTCAAATTAAATGTTTTAAGAGTTTCTAAAATTATTTTTGCACAGTTTTCTCAAATTGTGAACAGAGCAAAGTGTAAAAAATTAAAAATATTAATTGCCACAATTCTATTTTTAAACATATTTGGTAAGTGTTTAGCAATTTTAGAATGTAAGACTTTGAATTTTGGTATTTCTGCCTTCCCATTAAAAAGAGAAATCAAAATGAAATTTTGGATAAACAAGTATGTAATCTAAGGCTCCACATTAAACCTGATCAGGTTATTTGTTCTTGTGAGAAAGCTAATAAACACAAAAATGTAATTTCTACAATAGAACTGACTTTTGAGTTCTAATGAAGGCTAAACAAAAAGTTAAAGTAATGTCATTTGAATGAAAAATCTCAAAAAAGCTTTTTCTAATTTGGTTCAGCTAATGAAAAATAAAGGACAAATAGACAGATTAAATTTAAGGAATACTTTTTTCAATTCAGTGTATATGATTTTCCCACCTTAAGCAGTCGCAAAATTCACAGTATTTTTGTCATATAGTACCATAAAGTTTATAATAAATGTTTTAGTACCAACTCATTTTAACTTTTAAGTTTGAATATTAAATTTTATGACTGAAAGTACATAGTGATATATCTTTAACAGTAACATTGCCAAAAACGAAAATTAAAATACAGACAATATGCTAAGCAACTGACCTATTAGAAACTTGGTTACAAATAAGTCATTTCTAATTGTTTCTTCTGTTTTAAGGCCTTGTACTTCATTTACAAAATGAAGGTTATCTATTAAATTTATATAGCTAAATAGTATGTCAAGTGAGTTGCCTAATGTTCTTGGCATTACAAAATTTAATTTGTAGCCTCTAATCAATATTTAATATATAGAAAAATTAATGATCTTTACTCTATTCACCTCATGAAAAATTTAATCAAAATTAAATGTAATAAATTTCATTCGCAAATTGCAGTCATAATTTATTAGACATTAACTTTCTAACTTATTACCTTGCAACAAAATGAATCTCCAGTTTATTGTTCAATTCAGAGCTAAAAAAGAGTATATCTGAATGGTTCTATCATAATGCATATAGAATATTAAATTTTTATCCACTGCCCAGATACCTATGAATTACTTCAAATCAAAATTCATCACATATCAACTAGCAAAAGACAATATCTTTACCAGATGAGCCTTGATACCAAATTTTGGTCCATAATATAATGTAAAAACTCTACATAGATATTACTTCCCAGTAATAATGAATATAAAAATTGCAAAATGAGAGAATTAGTTAATATTGAGAGAAAAATATTTACACAAACTGTAAACCTCCAAAAGTTTAATCCATTATTCAAAGTACTGAGCAACACAGAGGAATATATCTCTAGTGCAGGTGCTACACATGGCTTAGAACAGACAAAAATAGGCAGCTAATTAAATGGTTAATTAACAAATTTTAATACAATCTGAAAGTGTGTAAATTTCTTTGCTGACAATGAATATGTTTTTAAACAAACAATTTACCTATCATTTGTAAAATTATGACTCATTAACAAAGTATCATGAAAATGAGAAAGGTTAAAACAAGGGCACCTCTAGTCATATCTGCATAAAGCTTACAAAGCACAACCAACTTGCTTGCTAGCAAGTTAGCTCATGGCAATGGTAACAGCTGCTGAAGTGAAATTAAAATAAAACTGACAAAAGATTGTGATGTTAGTAGAGAAAAAAAAATTAAAACTGAGTAGTAATATGTAGCAATATTCTACACAGGATTAAAAAAAAGAATCAATTTATAGGAATTGTGTATTTTAACAAAACCTTTTATTATCTAGTGATAAAACATGTTTAAAAATAAATGAAAAGTTGATTCAATACAAACTGACATTTGTTGAGCTTTTAGAAAATAACTAGGGAGACAAAAGACATTCAGCTACAATTTGTGCTTCCTTAACTTCATTGGATGTCCAAGATACTTCTAATACATATAAATGTTTATTATTGAAAGATATTTTACAGCCTTTCTTTCATTCTTTTTTAGTAAAAGGCTGCAAAAAGGCAAATAACATGTTGAAATAACAACTCTCAGATGAAAAAAGCACACACACAAGTTTACAATCAAAGAATTAAAATACTGTATTTAATAATGTATAAGACCCCAGCAGGCCATATATAAGTTCAGGTATTTGGTAAGTGAATATTTACCCAGACATCACAGACTACCAGTACTTGTACTAAGCTTAATTCCATAATACTGTAATAGTAAATGTTAATGGATCAGATATCTAAAATTCTATTATCCTGAAATCTAGTTTTTACCATCTCCTTTGAAGTAATTTACTTGTAAGCCAGCAGCAAAAGTCTGTTACATTCAATAACATATTTTAATTGAGTTTATTTTGACTTCAATTTGTGCAGATTATTTTTCTCAAAAACCCATGACTGTTCAATTTCCTATTAAAAAATAAACAAAGCAATTTCTAAAGAATTAATGGATTTGTTTTTAATCAGATATTTTTATTACTTTAAATTATAGTGAACATTTTATATTTGAAAGACGCCCCATTTTTACTTATAAAACAGTTTAAGGAGTTTATTATGTCTATCAGTCTGAATTTTATTTCAAGTTTGAAATAAATTCTTTTACTGATGAAGACAATTTATTGGCAAAACATGTCAAAATAAGTTTTCCAAATTGTCATATATTTGCTATTTTTGTCAAATTCTCTTTATATATATATATATATATATATATATATATATATATATATATTTGGCAGCAATTCAAATCAGAAAAATGGTCCAAGCCACACAAAAATAAATTTTAAACTGTTAAAAAAATTTCTTTGCTCTTTTAACCAAATGTTTACATACATACACACACAAATTCAAATTACTAACATTATCAAATAAAACATATTTGCCAGGTTTCAAAATACTTATTTAGGTATGCATATCAAATGTTACATAAGAGTACACCAAGATGAAAATAAAGCGCACAGAGAAAAATGTTTTAAATATTGTTTTTTTTTTTTCAGTTACTTTTTTTTATAATTCTGAAAATATAAAAAGAATAAACTATTCAGAATCTTTAAATCTATCAAACTGCATGACCTACAGTTACTAGAAAAAAATCATATGCACACACTTTTTAACAGTAATTTTCCTGAAATCTCTCAGTATATAGAGATAAACCCATAGTACAATGTCTTACTGAAATATGTTATAAAAAGAAAACCTCTCTGAGAATATATAGGCCAATGATTAAAAAAGTTTTAAGCAAACAAACAAAACAAGATTTAAATGTATAATAACCATCTTATACAGAAAGAAAGAAAACTAAAGAAAAAGTCATTTTAAAGATAAAATCAATTTGAAGGGGAAGGGGTAGTTACCAAGTATATAGTTCTGAATATTTCAGTTGAATACAGACATACAAGTGCCTATATCAATATTAAATCTTCCATTTTTAGTTTGTTTTTTTTTCTTTACTAACAATAACCCAAACATACACTATAATAATCATTCATGCATTTTTACATCAATTTACTAGATATTGAAAATATGGTTGTTAAAATGTTTTATTGAATAATGACAAGTGTTAAGCAAATATTTGTAAGGTTTTGTTTCACATTTTTTTTAAATAAATTTTCATTTTGAAAAAGGAGTGAAAAAGTTCTGATTGAGAAAATATAAAGATCTAGTACAAAGTGAAAAATTAATTAATTATAGAAATATTAATTAATATTTAGAAAGGCAGAAAAATAAAGAAAAATGAGCTTCTATATTTTTAAATGGAGATTTTCATTTTCAATAAAATAATTATTTACCTACCATTACTCTTAAGCTATAAAGAAAAATAAAATGTTTAACCTTGTCACTTGCAAATCATATGTGATGATAAAATCGGCAAAAGCCATTATTACTAAAATTAAAAGAATAACTATCACTATTAGATTGCACAAATATAATGCAAAACCTGGCATTTATTTTGTTCCAATCAGTTTTTGTTCACTTGTTTATTCAAATATCTATGTCTCTAATTCTAAAACTTAATGTTTCTTTAAGATTGTTTGAGTTTTTTTTTATTACTTTGATTCTTGTTATAATAAAGTACTAAAATAAAGATGACTAAATGCAATTTTTGTGTCATACACCATGATTTCAACTTTGACTATTGTGCAGCAAAACCAACTGCAACATCAACAGTGCTTGAGGACTGGAGTTAGCATCAGAAAAAAAGTAATGTTTCAAAAAATTCACTTATGATGATCTGGAACTCTAGTAGGAGCCTGGTTGTTGTCAACAAGTCATCACACAATGATGAAGAACTGTGAGCAGCCATTGAGGTAGAAACAAAAACTGACTTTGGGAGCAAAGCTGGCATTAGCTCTTACAACAGTTGAAAAACATCTGGCACAAATAAGCAAAATAAAGAAAATGCAGAAATAGGTACTTTGCTAAAACCAAATCTTCACTCTCGAAAGATCCTTCTGACTGTTTGGTAGTACATTAATAGAGTAATCTTATAATCTACCATGGCAGATTCTTATTGTCATCATATGGAACTGATACATCAAATGTTGCAAATATTTTGGTCAGCAGTAATGAAGTGACCATGACATAATCAATGCTGCTACTGATTAATGAAAAACCACCTGACAAAAATTGATGGCATTAAAACAAAGCCCTAGCTCACTTTTCTGTCCCCTACTGATTAGCACTATCTACAAGCCTTAAGGTTAGCAACATTGTCAATTCTAATGGTGATTACTTTTAGTTGTGCTTCAGGTGATTTATAATACTTGAATGATATTTACAATTTGTAAAAGTCTTTATGCTTTTAAAAAAATTGCAAGAAGTTTGTCATTTAGCAGAATAAAAGCTTTAATTACTTAATTGCAATAACAAACATCAAAGGCTACTTACGGTAATATGATTGTAAATTCCATGTGACCACCCAAAGAGGTCTACCAAACGATAACAGGCAGCTAGCTTACAACGGAGTATCTTCTCTTGCCTTGAGTAGCCCAAAGATTCCATACCTCTGATGTCAAGAATTGGAATGACCGGAGATGCTGAAGAGGTGAATAATAATAATAATAATAAAAAAAATTAAAAAAATAAAAAAAATAAAAGTGAATTAAATTTATTAATCCTAAGATAATTAGCCAATAGGCAAAAAAAAATGAAACAACTTCACAAAACTCAGGGGACACTCATGCAAAAGCCAATATTGGTTATACTGATTTGTACAATCCAAGTTAGTGTAAGAAGGTGAAATAAAAATCAAACTTAAAATATTAATTTTTATGGCAAATATTTATTGGAAAAAGCATAATTTTCTTAGGAAATTTTGAAATTACAGTAAGCAGACTGCTCTGCTGTATAATAAATCCGAGAAAGAAGCTTATTGTATGCATACAACTTGAATATAAAACAATACAAATGTTGGTGAAATTTTTAAACACCATTTATAGTCCACAATCACCTTGTTGATTTGAGAAGTTTTTTTTTTTTCTTACAGGTGCTAGGTACAAATACAATGGCTATCTCAGAGGCATCTTCTTCATGTGACAACACCAGAACCAGTACATATGGTGAAGCATCATTAGGCACTTGTTTCAATCAAAATACATTAATAATTGTTTAGAGTTGCATCCTTGGCATTATGTTAGCTTGTGTTGTGGAGGGTTCATTTCAATTTTGCTTTCTTCAATATTGGAGACACTTGGAATGTAACATGCATAATGATTCAAAATTCCCCAAATTTTGTTACCCTGTACATAGTCTTCAGCTGGTTGTATTACATCTCTTTATCTTATGACATCAATAAAATCACATCTGGGACAAAGAATTTGCATCTTGTGTTTGAGATACACTCCAAACTTATCGAACCTATGCCATACCTGATGTAAAGTTGATAAGTGAAACTCCCTGAAATGTCCTGTCCAAATAATGTCATCTATCCTAACAATGACATTTGAAATATGTTCCAGAAATTTTCTATTGTTCCTTGGAAAATTCCAGGTGCAGATTTCAAGCTATTACACAAACACTAAGAGTCTTTTGCAAATGCTGACCTTCTTGGATTCCTTGTCCAATAGTTAGGCTTGATAGTTTAATTGATATTCAAATTGATATAAGATTCTCCTAATGTTGCATAGTCTTGGGTAGGGTAATTACCCAGCTTGGTAACAGGATTGATAATGATTTTGTAATTTCCATATAGCCAAATTGTACATTCTGTTTAACAAATAAACAGAAAATGGATCTTTGAAAAGGTACTCCTTGAGGTATCTTTATTAAACTTAGTCTGGAATAGGAATATAAACTGTTTGCATTACCGAGTGATTATACCTTGAAATATCGAAAGAATTTAGGTCCTTAACTAAAGTGTGTGGGAGTGTGTGTGAGAAAAAGATACAAAAGAGTGCTTACCTCTTATTCCATTATTGCGCAGATTAGAGTGTGGCAGTAGGAGCTCTGTGATCTGCTGTAGTGCCAAACTTGCTGGGTGATTCCCAGCCTTCATGTGCTCATGGATGATTTGTTCCAATTCCTCTCGAAAAGCTTCACTGTTAAGCACAATTGAGACACGTTTGCGGTCTTCCATCTGCTTAACATCTTCCTTCACAACAGCAGGTCGCTGCATTTGACGAATGTATTCTGGATCATCAGGATCTACAATGCAAAATTGATACTTTTAATTATCAAACAAATCATGTAAAAATCTAAAGAATAATAAATGGCTGCACAATAGCAAAATGACAATGTGTAAACCTACTCCAGCAATATACTTAAATACAGATCTCCTGTATGTACGCAAGTTAAAAAAAAAAAAAAAAAGACTACTGTACACAGTTTAATAAAATAAAAAATATGAATCTTTCTTCATATATCATATTCACATTTATTCAATTTTTTAAATAAATTTTCCACACTTGGAATGATTTCTTTAAATAAAAAAAAATGATGTACCAATATTTTTTTACTTACATCTTACTATCAGATTTTTTAGTTGAGATCTAACTTACATTGAGTAAGAAAACAAGGAAAAATTACATAAAAAATAAATAATCATAATAAAATACAAAAGGTTCCGAGAATAAGTTTTAGAACAATTTAGCACAAAAACAATAAAAATGTATAAGATAATAACATGTATATTGAAGAAAATTACTTATACAGAATGTCAGATTTTTACTACACAGGCTAATGCTTTCCCAATAAAATTGATAATGGTAAAAAATTTCAGGATATTTATATGATAAATTATATGTAAATTCCAGCTTACTTATTATTTTAAATATTCACAATAAATTATTTGTCAGTGTAATTTTTATTACATAACTCAAGGATTAGTCATCATATTGTAGATATATATTTATAATAGTATAGTTATTTTCTATTTTAATTTCAAATATAAAAAGATTGTCATGAGCTGCACAAAGCATTAAAAGAAAAATATGATATTAAAAAAGTTATGAGAACACAATATTGGAAATTACAAAAAAAGTTGAAAAATCAGAGAAAAGAAATTGTAACATTGGAAAGAACAAGTAAAAAACTGGCTTTAAGAAAGTCATGAAAAAGACATTTCAGATAAAAAGTAAGAAAATATTTGAGGAAGCTGATGTTGTGAATAGTTAAAAGATGCAGAATATTAAGAACATTGAATAAAGACATGAAAGTAACCAAACTACCACCTTTTAGTAAAAATGTATGATGGTGATGAAGGACATGAAAACTGATTCAGCATCAGTAATTTTAAATGATGAATGTTGAACTACATTTGCTGGGTTGATTCCTTCACATAAATAATAAACCAACACAACTTAGAAAAAAAAGTGTAAAAGAGTAATGTTTTGGGCTACTAAAGGTGATGATTGTATCAAAATAATTACTGTAAGTTCATGGACAATAAATATTTTGAATGGTTCAAAAAGCTTTAAGTACATTTACACAAGATCAAAAAGCTTTTGAGTACATTTACACAAGATCATATTCCTTTAAATTTTGCAAAGTTTACTATTATTTACTGTGTCAAAAACAACAACTTTAATGGATTGTCATCCAAATATTAATTTAATTGAAAATTTGTAATCCATCATTAAAAGAATTATATGGGACTGGGAACACTATTCGTTGAAAGCTCATATTTAGAAATAAATAAAAAAGCAATGCCAAATAATTTTAATTGAAACAGTAGAAAATTTAAGACTGATGAAGGTTACATTAACATGTAAAATAATAAAATATTCAAATGTATAGGATATTGTATTAAATATATTTTGATGCCAATATCTTTTGGATTTATTTATATATAACAATTTATGTTACATAATAAAATTGGACAACTCCCAAACAATATATTGTAATATCTAACTTTATTAAAAATATTGATAAGTTGAAACTCCTGACATATTCCTCAAATATATCTTGAGAGAAGTTTGCCAACACTGACAAGATTTCACCATAAAAACATTGACTTGAATGATAAAATCTGAAAGTTTATAAAATATTTGAAAGCTCATATATCACAGAATATATGTACTATAATCATTGAATATTTTAAGATAATATTAACATAAAAGCTAAATACATAGTCAAGAGAAAATGCATGAAATGTTAAAATCCTTTGAACAAAGTTTTACATATTTCCATGTCATATACATATGAAATAAATTGTTTTGACAAGGTAAAAAAAGAAAAATTGTAAATTTGATATTTGCTTAGCCTTCTCTAGAATTATTTAATTAATACAATTACTGGAAAAGCTAAAATTCCTGACAATTTTTTTTCCTTTCCAAAGTAGTTGTCAAGTTGAATCAAATATGCTAAAGTTGAGATGGAAATAAAATCAGTCTTACTTCAAGATGTAATATTAGGTATCCCAAACTGCTATAGTTTAGAGTGCAAAAATGTGTCAAACTAGTGAAATTTCCTTCCATTTCAACTGCTGATCTCTTATTTATTTTCAAGGTTATTTTCATAAAATTAGCATGTAAAAAAAATTAATCTTTTCTCTTTCTAAAGATACAATACTTTAATCATATGAATGTAACGATTAGTTTTTATTCCACATCTCTTTAAATTAGGTCACTATTTCAATGACGGCACTTTTTTGCATTTTCAAAGTTAACAATTTCATAGTTGTGGTTTTAAAACTTGTTGCCATTAGACACAAATAAAAATAATCCCATCTTAGAGAAAAAAAGGATACTCATCAATTTGGTAGTTGAACAATAAGGTTTGAAGTTGTTTCTCAAAAAAAAAAAAAAAAAAAAAAATTTCTCAACTGATAACTTTACTGGATAAAATACCAGAGGATTTCAACACTTAAAATAAATGAAAATTACACCTCCTTAAAGAGCAATGTTTCATCTTTATCAATCAGTTGTTTCATATCTCTGCACCCATACAACTCAAAGCACAACGCAAGTCAAAAAGAGAGTACACTTAGATAATTTCATGCAAAACAGTTGGGTTCAATGCACTGAAATTTGTATTGCTGACCAAGTGAATAAACATTATCAGATGAACCTCATTTTAAATTCGATTTGTTTCATTAATGGATATTAATCGATATTTTTCTTACATTTTCTTTAATGATACATTTTAAAACTGTATAAGTACTTATAATTGGTCCAAACTATCATGCTTGAATTACTTTCACCTTTTCTAATTACTTTAATGTTTTAAGAAAATGCATAAACAAAATTCATATTCTAAAACAGAAAAATAAATACATAAATTAGCAATATTCTTAGTTCTTAAAAGTGCCCAGTTTTCCTTTTAATGGTCATTCATATCATTTGATTCAGTGGCTGGTAATATTTTCTCTAATTTTGGGATTTGGGGATTAAATTGAAAATTTATTCACATTTTCAGTTCAAAAATAAAACATTTAGAAGAAGAAAAAAAAAAAAAAAAAAAAAAAACAGAATTTAGTAAAAAAAAAAAAAAAAAGAGTTTAGAAAAAAAAGTTTAGAAAAAAAAAAAAAGTTTAGAAAAAAAAAAAGAGTTTAGAAAAAAAAAAGGAGTTTAGAAAAAAAAAAAAAAAAAGAGTTTAGAAAAAAAAAATGAGGTTAGAAAAAGAAAAAAAAAATGAATTTAGAAAAAAAAAAAAAAAAATTAGTTTAGAAAAAAAAAAAAAAGTTTAGAAAAGTGAACTGGATAAGCTTAATTTTCCCTAAAAAATTGAAACTTGTTGAAATCTTCCGGCTTCTTGCTTTCCAATAAACTTTGATCTTCAAAAATTTAAATGCAATGCCATTCATTATCTTCTGCTTTAATTCTTATTCTTTTATTGTACTCCCTTAATAGTAGTTTTCTTTTTTTTTTTATGTATTAGTGCCAGAGACCGCTACTCTAGTGATTAATAAAATTTACATTTAATTATCTGTTCAATGCTCAGAGAAGTAGTTTTCTTGTAAGTGATATATATAATGCTGAAGAAAACCACAAATTCTCTATGCTTAAAGTTAAAAACTATGATGAAGGGAATAGACATTTTACTGATATATCTTTTAATGGAACTATCTCTAAAGGAACAAAGGGAAGAAGAAAAGCCACTTCAAATGACCTTCAGTGACAAGTGCCAAGGTCAATGGGCTGCAGTATACCATTACTCCAACTTTTACATTGAACAAGTCATTGATATTACATCTCCATCCAGTACAGTAAATCAAAATTTTAGTACCAACTAAAGGCAGAAATTATTTTTGATAGACTTTGTTGGATGATATTGCACAAGTGGCATCAGCATTTGTCTTTAGATGGGACTTTGATATAACTGTTAAAATGAAACATATAATCAGTCAAAATTATCCTAATATGTTATGTCTTAACTATTTTGTTTTTGAGAATGTGATTTTTTTTTCCAATGTTTAGGCTGGTTTGATCAAATAATTATTGATTCTGTTAGTACTATATTTTTTTTTTTTTGCTTCAAGACTATATGATAATAGACTTATGATTTTTTAACTAATCTGAAACCTGCATCTTCAGTTATACACTTTCAAAATCGACTTCTCATCCAATAGCACGAGACTGAAAACTACCAAAATTTGGATGGTTATAATTTTGTTGCTAACTGAGCTACCAAGATAAATTTGGTACCATTTTTTGTTTTGACAAGTTCTCTATGCCAGTATTAAAGGATTTTAGATATATTGAAAATAAACTTTTCTTTAGAATATATAATAATATATTACTTTTCTAGCCACACTGCTGATGAATTTTCACATCTTTTCAAATCATGTACATAGGTTGAGTCTACATTTTCTTCAAAAGGAGCTATTGACCCAATAATTTATTTTTATTTTTTTTAAATTAATCAGGCTAAACTAAGGAAAATGACCGTATACTGATAAGTTTTTAGTTCGGAAGCAGATTTTAAATCTTCAGGTTTCCAGTTCTTATAAAGATCAAACAATTGAGGTTATATACTTAAAATTAACCCTGTTTGCTTTTTTCACTAAATCTATTTTTACCAATGTGTTTCTCAAAGTTTTTATCAATTTGCAAAATTTGCAAAATATATATATATATATATATATATATATATCTTTTTTGATGGAGGATAACAATATCTAAATATTTATATATCAAGAGTTTTGGAGGAAAGATATATGATAAAGTGGAAAAAACTTTCATGTGATGCATTTTGTTCCTTGAAATCGGATGGAGTTCTAAGGGACAAAACACATCACACATCTTTCCTCCATATATATATATATATATATATATATATATATAAGTAACAAATCACTGTATCACTGAAGAGACAAGTATTTCCACCTGATGACTGCATCAGTATGCAAGAAACTATATATCTCATTAACTTCAATGAAAAAGGTCTGTCGAGTTTTTTATTTATTTTTTTTTAATAAGTATTAGTACATCTTGGATAAAATGTCCAAAGTTTGTTTCTGTTCTGCTTGCTCACTCTCTCTTTATATATATATATATATATATATATATTATACATACATACTTTCCAGAAGACAGGGGAATATGAAATTTACTTAGGCCAAATCAGATTCAATAAAAAAGACAGAAACTAGAATCTATATTTATATAGTAGTTATATTACTGAAATTATATCTGATTGTCTGAAATAAAGTGATATTCTATTGAGTTAAATATGCTTAAAGCTGAACCAAATTTTAAAATTTAACTTAAATTTGTATTCAAAGCAATATAAATACTAATTAAAAACAATTTCAATTGTTTACTTCAATAACCTATCTACTTTTTCAAAAGTAACATTAAATTTTTAAAAAAAGGTTCTTTACATAAAACATTGAATGTTTAAATACAGTCATCTTTATCTAGTCTTCATTAATAATAGAATAATATTTCAATGCCATGTCTCTTCAAGATCTGAGTGATCATAGCTCTCCATAACTTTTGTTGCTCTAAATAGCATTTTACCTTGTTTCACCATCCATTTATATGAACTCCTCAAATAAGCTACTTGCTGTCCTCCCCTCCATCCTGTTTCTCTTGTATATGTCCTATGAGAGTTAAATTCTTTAAATATTCTTATGTTTCACTTCTCTTCAGGACATGAGCTATCATGGTTCTCCACAACTTCCTGTTCATTGTAGCTCTTAGTAAGATTTGTCTTTTTGATATCCCTCCTAATCCCTGTTCTGCTAACCATTTACACAAGTTTGTTATGCTGGTTATTTGCTGCTTTCCTCTCTCCCTTGTTTTCAATATGTCCTGTGAGTGCCAAATTTTCCAAGCCCTCTTTTCTCATTATGTGCCCTAAAAATTTAAACTATCTCTTTCTGATGCCAAGTAGAAGTGTACTTTTGGTTTCCATTTTCCTTAAAACTTCCATGTCACTCACATATTCAGTTCATGCTATTCTAAGCATCCACATTTCTTTTAAGTTTCTTCTTCATCAATGAGGAAATATTCAGTGTCACATAGGAGGATCAATACTACATAACAGTTCAGGAATTTTCCTGTTAATACTTTTCTTATCTTTTGGAAGACATCTTTCACCATTCGAATGAGGCTTCGGATTTTGGTATCACATTTTTCCATCTGCCATTAAAACACTACCTAGATATTTAAATTCTTGTACTTGCATGATTCTGGTATCTCCAATTCATAGTTCATATTTTGGGCTGTTCCTTTTATTGACAAACATACATTCTGCCATTTTACAATTGAAGTTGTCCTTTCTTCACACTGTCCTTTACTACCTTTTGTAGAAGTTCTTGTAGTTTCCTTTCCATGTCTGCTATCAACACTGTATCATCTGCATATCCTATATTGTTAAGACTGTGACTGCCAATAATGTTGGGATTTATAATTCTCTCGGGATCACATCATCTTAAAGGTCCAGTAAGAAAACACATCCTTGTTTTATACCTCTTTCTATTTTTGTTTATTTACTGAATGAAGGCAGTTTGCTCCCAGTATAAGTTCTGAATAATTCTAATATCTTTCACAAATAAATCAAGCTTACCTATCAGTTCAAACAGTTCTTCCTTATCAATTGCTTTTGCATAATTTATAAAACTTATGTATATATCCTTCTGCATTTGTATTGCACTTTAACGACAGTGAAATTAAACTGAACTGATAAAATAAAATGTTATTAAGTGCTTAAATCAAAAATTGAAAACATTTTCTACTTTTATACTACTAGCCTGACAGAGTGAAGTAAGTTGTAACTTAAGATCTCTTACCTCTATAAAATTTCTGTAAAAACATTTTCAGCATGACATCTTTTTATAAATTTGTTTTTGGGATTATCTCCACTTGAATTTTGAGAGAAAAATTTGAATGATTATTATGGTTAATAATAAAAATGAATTCAGCAAACTTACTATTTTTTCATTTGTTTAAATAACTCAGTACAGTTTTAAGAAAATCTAATTAAACAGATTAGTCTGACTTAGATAATTCCATAAAATATTGTTTTGCCACTGTTCCACTAATGTGTAATAATGTGAGAGCTAAGATGACAATGTTTATTATTACTAATGCTGTATTATTTATGACTGAATTTTGACAGAGGTAATATAAATTTCTACATAAATATGATGTATAAAAAAAAAAAAAAGAAAAAAGTTTAGGCAAAAACATTTAGACAATTTTTAAACTTTGAATTAAAAACAATAGGTAAAATATGCTTTTAAAAGTATATGCAAATTAAATCCTACAGCTTAGAGTGTAAATGCCATTTGTTTTATATATATATATATATATATATATATATATATATATATATATATATATATATATATATATATATTTAGGTTAGCAAAATGTGAACTTCTTGCAAAGGGAGGCAACAAAAAAAAATGATTGACAGCCATCTTCTATGTACTATGTCCCTTCAGGAGATGGACAGTCATGGTTCTCTACAATTTCCTGTCCTTTGTAGCTCTTAATAAAGTTTGTCTTTTTGCTATTTCACCTAATCTCTGTTCCGTCAACCCTTTATACAAGCTCATTAAGTAGGTTATGTGCTGCTTCCATCCTCCTAGCAACTTTGATCTTTGTGTTAATATACGAAGCAACTGTCATTTTCTGAAGTTGAAATTTTTCCTTTATTCTTCATTATCTGGACTATTGTCTTCATCTTTGTTGTTTTTTAACACTTTGGTAGATACACCTGAGAGAGACTGAACAAAGCTTGTTGCATCAAATTCAAAAGGGATATAACACATCAGAGAAAATGTTCACATACATCCACTAACTACAAAGATGAGAACAATGTATATAATATCAAGCAACTGCTCTAGAAAACAATGAAATATGTCAGTTGAGAAAATGACAACTATTCCTTTAAACAATAAATATATTTGTTGTTGGAAAAATGTTGCCGATATAAAACACTCGAGTGTGTGCATTTAATTAAGGACTCATCATCATGCATTTGTTTTTTAAAACAATTTTCATGAAGCTGTGTGAAATATTCATTACAAAATTAAATATTCAAGTTTGATATTTTATCATCTATACATTTATAAAAAAAAATTGTATCTTATGTGATGCACAAAGAATTCATTACAGCTGAAAAAAAAACTATTATAATATTATGAACATTTCTACACATTTCCAAGAGGTGTACAATTGTTAATACTACCAATATATATTGAAATAATGAAATAAATTTGTTTTTGTTAATAGCACTAGAAGCAACTTTGCTATTTTATTGACTTAAAAACAAGCTGATAAAAAGAAATACTTTCACTATTGTCATCATTTATTGCTGAACTTGTGAATAATTATAATTAATAACATACTAACATTTTAAGTGACTAAATGCAAAAGTAAATGATGCTAATAAATTATCTTACAAATAAAAAGAAATGATAGATTTTCTTTCTACGATTTTTGTGATAATGAGCTTGTCTAGCCAAGCTTGTAACATAGTAGTAGTGTTCAAACAACCCCTCGAATATCAGTAATAATATTTTTTCACAAATAATTTATAAGCAAAAGAAGATTACAAGGAAACAGGTTTTATTAATAGCTATATAATAAAAATAACAGGGCAAGTGATCTGAGTATTTTTTTTTTTTTTTTTTTTTTTTTTACAATATTCAACAAGATAATTACATTTTATTAAAAAGTTAACAATTTGATGGCAATAACTACCATTTTGGTTGCTTATTAGTAGAGCAGCATTTAAACTGAAAATATTCCGACAATGATTTGATGATTCATAGACCAAGCCATAGCCAGACACACACATATTTGAATGAGTGAGTTAATCTATTCATATTTTGTAAGAATGACAAGTCAAAATCAAAAGAGAAGCAACTACTTTCATTTCAACTAGACAGATCAATGACACAACACTGGTAGCAGTAGTAGCATGACAGTGAGTTACTATTACTGCTGCTCTGGCTGCTGTTGCTACTACTACAGTATAACCATGGCAACTGGCTACACATTGAAAATGCTTTCACCAGAACCACTTATTAGTCATATATTGTTCATATATAAATAGGTTGGAAGGAATAAAATTCTATTCAATGGAGAAAACAAAAAAGAAAAGCTATCTGTGTAGATTTTAATGAAGCTATAGAAAGAAATATTTGATTAGTCACATGAGGTGAGTATTATATAGACACACACAAAAAATTCATATATAAATTTTGATAGCAATTAATAAATTTAATAAATTCAGTTATTACTGAATTATCTAATCTTCTGATGAGTGGATTAAATCTGCAAAAATTTAAGTTGGAAAATTTTTTTTTTTTTTTAATTTTTATTAAACATGCTTTATTTTTTAATATTGGACACGTTACTTTCCAAGCATGTTGCCATAAAAGCATTGTTTTGCAATAATACAGTGTTTAACTTTTTTCTTTTTTTGTACAAAACATAATGTATGCTATTTGATTTGGGCCCTTGAGTAGTTATCACTAAAAGAAGCAGCCAGAAGCCATACTCAAAACCCACTTCCTGTAGTAAGATAAACATCATCTAAAGGACCCAAAAAGAGAGGCATTCAATTTTGGATTACAGAAAGATCTAAGTTGAGGAAGACTGGAGATCAATATTAGCTGCAGGCTAAATATCACAGATGTCTGACTGTACTAAGTCAACTACTGGTCCAAACCAATAAAGGTTAAATCTAATGAGGTCTGACTGACTGGCCAGTTGGGAAAAATCACAGCATCACCAGACAAAAGGATAATATTGAAACCTGTGACCCAAAGTAAATAAACACCTTGGAGGGGGGATTTTTGTTTTTATGAACAGGTAATTTTTTTTATCTGCAAGTCACTTTTTTCTTTTTTATTGGTAAGCTGAGTCATTCAGCAGAACAACCAACTTCCAAGACCACCTATCAGTAGAGAGGCTGAATGATAGTGAGGAAAAAAAAATAAAACAGAAGGGAATGATAATTGTGAGGACATGCACCAGTCCTGGATGATCAAATATGTTACTCCAGAAAGTACATTGCGAAATATTTACATCTGCTTCGTAAAAGTCAAACCCATGTTTATTTTTTTGTTTTTTAGCTAGGATATTTTTTTAGTTCATAAATCAAATGTATTACATGTTGCTAAGTAAGTCTGCAATTGCATATCATGAGCAAGTATGTTACTGTCTGCTATGCCATCTACAATATGAAATATAATATACAAATGAAAAGCAAAAAAATCACAAATTTTTGTACTTTACATCCAAGTATATGAAATAGAAATATTACAATGATATAAATAAAACATCTTTCAGCTGAATAGATTGAAGATAATTAAAAACTTTCAGACAAAAGGTTTAGTTAAAATATTGAGAGTAAATAGAAATGAAAAGAATAATGTAGAAATTTCTAGTGCCAGTGCAGGTTGGTTGGTGCAAGTACTTTAAAAAAATTACCAATAAAGCAACAGGTGGATTCCCAACTCAATATCATGATTGCTTGAAGTAAACAAAGGTGAATATGATCAGTAAATGCTTAATATGAATGAAACAGGTTTGTACTGGAAATAAATGATCTCCAGAACTTACGTTTCAGAAAAATAAAATGGATTGAAATTTTCTAATATGGATCACTCTCCCCATCTACCAACATAAAATATCTTAAATGATAGTAATCATGGTTTCCATCAGATAGACCCTCAGTAAGTTTTTTTTCATTTTTCTTTCTATAACTGCAGTCCAATGTTACTTTATTTATAAACTTCAATTAAAATATTTTCTCATATTTTGTTATTATGATACTTTAATAAATAGTTGGATTTGGCATAATGGTCATCTGCAAAGCAAATTCAAGTTTTGTCCTAGTCTATTGCATTCATTTTTGCACTAATGTACACAAGGTATGAATCCATTTGATCTTCAAGTTATGGGTTAAATAACAGGATAGACTGCACTCTCTAACCTCTCTCTAGCCTTGGATAGCAGCCAAGAGGAGAACAATTCTGAATTCAAAACCAAGGATAAGAGAACAGGAAACTACTTCACTATCTTTCCCAAAAATCATAGCAATTCACTGAGAATAAAAAAAGGAATCTGTAGAGAGTGAAAGCCTGATCACCTACATGTAAAAAAGAAATATTTAAAAAATCTTGTTCAAAGTTCCATTGGCTATTTCCACTGGTCTGGAATCAGTTACTACAACTGAATTGTATAAATTATGCAATCATTTCACAGAATTCATTATTTGACAAATAAACTGTGTATAGGTTTTTATTCCTTTAAAAATGTACTGCTGTGATGAAAGTATAAAAAATAATTCTGAAAAGGATGTCAAGAGCATTGGAGTGTTGGAGCATTGGAATAAATCTTAACTGGCCATCTACAAATGATAATATTAATTTCCACAAAAATTATGATTAAATTATAAATTTCATCAAGACATTTGTTTCAATAATGTATAAAAATTAATACTAATCAATGTATATAAATGTCAATATCAATTATATATAAAGAATTTTGCATATGTGAGAAAGACCTCAGAAATTAAGATATTTGTCATTTAGAGATATTTATTAATAAAGGGTTTACTTCTTTATATCCATTTTTACCTGCTCTATTTTCAATTAAATGAAATTAAAATGTTATAAATTTTTTCTTTCACTTTTTTTATAAATGAAAAAAAAAAAAAATAGATACTATATATTAAATGTTCAGATAACAGAAAAAAAATCCTGTATTGTACTAGTAATTCAGATAAATATTTTCTATTTCAATTTACTCATGGACCTGCTGAAGTAAGAGGAGTAGTATATTTCTTCTTACTAGTGCTAATGATCAACAACAGATAAAAGCCAGGAATTTAAATACTGATTTTTCAGAAAGACCCTATCCACTCTTTTTAAAAAGTTTGTATGTATCCAATATCTTATTAGCACAACAATAAATTGAAAAAATTTACATGAGATTAAATTTTGTATACATCAATCAGATCATTTAGATGCAAGAAATGAGTGCAATAAAGAAAAAAATGGCCAACACCAAAGTTTAACTAAAGAAACAAAACATTCCCTTATTGAGTTACAACATATGTAACAATGTGCAGTAAAAATAAAGAACAAAACCTAGTGCTTCCAAAGTCAATGCTGCGTTATTCTAGTTATTAAATGGATAATTTATGCCAGAATTGCTGGGGGGGGAATTATCATTATTACATTTTTTTCTATTTGGATAAGCATTCAAAATTTCCATACTATTAACAAGTATGACATCTGAAGAAGGTCAAGAGGCTACAACAGTCAAATTGCTGTGAGTATAACAAAGATGATTTTGCTGGTGTAACTAGAAAGGTATATATGAATATAAGAATAAAAAGAAAAAGTAAGCAACTAATGTAAAAGCTGACTAAAGCAACATTTGAAGAATGACAATATTTCAAATAGAATAAATGTACAAGAGATTGCTAAGTAGCTATGGTTCATATAATAATTTTAAAATAAATATAAAAAATATATGATACATGCTTAAAGTATATTATATGTATACATCAAATTTTCTATTATCAGTTCATTTATCATCAATGTGTTAAGTCAGATTTTGTCATACAAGTCAATGCTTTTATAATAAAACTGGTATTAAACAACCACTGTGAGTAAATTTATTAGAAAATATTCATGAAAAATAAGGGAAATCAGTTTACAATGTCTTCTCTTAAAAATAATATGCTACTCAAAGATTCATCATATTGTACATACACATACAAAGATGCTGCTAGGTACACATCATGCATCCCTGATGCATAAAAATTTAAAAGGATGCAGTAAACTTCCGATCTGTGCACACCAAGGACACACCTCAGTTTTCCCCATGAAAAATTATACATTGCACACAATTAACACATAACAGCTATGAGATATCAAAAGGAATTTGTTGCTTGTTGACATTAAGTAAACAAGGACATCAGTCCGAATGATGTGTCCCTGTTTAATTTAAAATTTAATTAATATATTCTTTCTGTAACCAAATATGAATCATCTGTCAAATGAGCTACAATAGTTATTAGTGGTAATTAGTAATTAGATTTCTTTTTTTTTTTTTTTTTTTAAAACATTGTCTTTTTTTGTTAAATATATTATAAAAAAATTTTTAAACTGGTTTTAACTAACAAGTAGAGACATTTGTTATGACTGGCTATAATAAATACTTAATTTTGTAGTGTGTTCCAGTCAAGTGATAGTCAAGTGGAAATGTGTCAGACTAATAATGTCATTTTTCTAGTTTTGAACCCAGCTACAAGCCAAGTATACAAATAAATATAAATTTTAATTAATCTAATTGTCTTTACATTGGGGAATGAAACAAACAGAACTTTCCCCAAGGAATAAACTTTAAACAAGTTAAAATGTATTCCAGACACAGGGAAAACAAAACCTCTTGTAGAAATGCATCAACAGATAGTAAAAGTGTTAGTAAAAAAGATTTTGTCTTAAAACAAGAATGATATTTTTCAAAATAAAACAAATTTCTTAAATTTATCTTCCAGGAGCAATAAAAATGTATTACCTTCTTATCCTATTACTTCTTTATATGTGATCACTGCAACTTGTTAATCTCAGTCAAAGTGATTATGACCAGAAAGAAATAAGGGAAAAAATAGTGAGAGGTAATAGAAAAATGAAAGAGAAAGCCCTTTTTGGGTTTTTTGTTTTATTTTTTTTTTTACTTTCCCTCTCCTTAGACCAACCCTTTTGTTTTACAAACATTAGAAAAATGACTTTCATCTTTAAATTTAGCTCAATGAAATTTTTTGATTTTGTGATGCTCAGAGTGAAAGGAAAATTTATAAGAATGCCACAAAAAAGATAAAACCCATTGATGCTCAGCAGACTATTATTTGCATTTTCTGATTTTTCTACCCCTGAATCTCTTCCACAGCCTGCTCAGTCCATGAAGTTTTCAACAAGGCCATTTGTATCTTGTGATGAGATACAATTCCCTTTCATCTTTAAAAAAAAAAAGTTTTTCTTGAGCAGGGACTCACAAGATACAAACAATTGATAGACTGGAAGACTTCACTAAAGTGTCACAGGATCTCAGCAAAGAACTCAAAAGATAAACCGCCTAAAGAAAATATATATATATATATATATATATATATATATATATATAATTAAAAAGAGAAGCTCATCAGTATCACTGCTCTGATGATAGATCTCATGCTCCTGTTACAATCTTATCACTGTTCCTGCAAAAAGAAAAAGAGGATGAAGCTAGAGTTTGCCATCAAGGATTTGGAAATAATCAAAGAAATGATATCTTCCAACATAACAGAATTAACCATAGACATCCAGGGCAACAGGTACAAAATATCCAAAACACCACATCCAATCTGAAACTGTGCATCAATAAGTTCATAAGTAACATGCACTCCAGGTTTCCTAACACCTCTCTGTTGTTCACATTTGGTGCACTGAGTCACAATGTGTGCTGACCCACAAATAGATTGAGGATAGAGATGGCTATGAAACTAGACTGGAATGGGAGCTGCTGAAGAAACATCACCTAAAAGATTTCCTCATCCACACCATCTTTGGCTGTATTGTTACGAGGCCCCATTTTGTCCTACTTCTTTACACTTACACTATAAAATACAAAATCTAACTTAAAATGACTTAAATCTGTAGCTACTAGATGCCCTTTTTACCTTACAAAAAGCTCCCATTCACCAAACCCTTTAAATTTCATAATAATAGAATGGAACTTTCTAGAAACTTCTACTGGGTTTTAGAGAGCACAAAAACAAACAGGAGTTCATACCAACTAGCCAGTTGCCTCCTGAACCCACAGCCATAACTATTGAGGTTGGCTCTAGTCCTTGTGATTCATGAACAAAGCTTTGACCAAGAGAATCTAAGTTCTGACAGTCCTTGAAAAGAAAAGACTATCGCTAAATACTTCCCCTTTTTTTCTTGATTTTATTGACCAAACTCCTTTATTTTATATATATGTGAATATCTAACTATTTTTTAGAAGAAAATATGATTCTTTGACTAGCGATGAATTCCCATCCGTTGCCTTAATCTTAACTGTATTGGATTTCCTCTCCCACTCCCTTGTATAGCTACACATTAAGCCAACTACTTTCTGGGCTCTCACACGCTTAGTAACTTGTTAGCATTTCCTATCTTATGTTGTTTAAACCTCAGCCCTATTGTTTAAAAAAAATATTGTATTATATGTTAAATAAAATGTGCATTTCGTTATTAGATGTAATCTTTTTTTCTTCAACTTTAATTTCTACAAATCTGGTTCTTATTTTGTGTTGCGCCAGTATATACAGCTGGCTGGAACGTTCTCTGTTCAGAAGTACAAGTAATCATTGACAAATGCTATTATTCACATTAATCTGCTCGTTATGCACCACAAACATTTGTATCATTTGATCTTTCCCAACATACTTTCCACTGTTTAAGTTTCATTGTTGTGTTAAATGCTTCATAGTGATTGATGAGAAAATTAACCCAGTCAATTAAATTAAGATGAAAACGTTTTTATTCAGGTTTTAAAATCAGTACTGTTATTATTAATTTATTTTGGTGCTATTAGCCATGACAGCCAACATTTTGTTTTTATTTGAATTTGTGCAATATTTTGTTCACGTGCAGTATACTCATCTCTATAATTTATTTTGGTGGTATTAATGTTGTTGCAGACAATTTTTTTTTTTATACAGATGTGAAAGTTGGGAGCATTACTGATCAATTAGTCCTAGATTTCTAAGCCAATTCAAAAGAAATTACTTAAATTTTATAAAAGGCATGCTCACCTAATCCAATTTGCTTTTATAAGAAACCAAAGTCATGACATGATTAAAAAAAAAAAAAAAAAAAAAAAAAAATTCTGTCATAATTCTCCCAAATATAGTAACTTAATTGAACCATGATTAAGTGTAAATACTGTTTTTGTTTTGAATTTATTAATTTGATTTACAAAAAAGCTTTTGTTCTGTCAAAAAAAAAAAAAAAAAAAAAAAAACTGTTCTGTCAATTTCAGATTCAGGATGATTAAAATTATTTTTCACTGAGGACACTCAAATCGTCAGTGGGTTCCAGGGACTCACTACATTAAATAAAAATGTATCAATGTCACACTATATATTATACACACAATCAAGTTTTATTAAATTGAACCGAAAAGGTTTGTTTAATTTTATCCATTTTTTCCAATTTTCAAATAAGAAGTTTTATATTAAGATTGAAATTATGGAGAAACTGTTTATGCGGTTCTGCTGTTTTTGTACAAGAACTTTCTTAAGTTTCAAAATATTTAAAAGAACTTAATTTAATAGCTAAAACATCTTAAACTAGCTAAATGCTGGTTGTTTTAACATGATCCACATAAACTGCTGTGAAAATAAGAGTGGCTAAAGTTCACTTGACAAGTGAATCTGTAGTTTAAAATTAGAGATTATCACATGAATGGCAATAACTTAGGCAATTTTAAGATGATTTGTCAATAAAAGTAAAATAAAACTGAAATTAATTTCTGCAAGAAAATTATTTTAAATGTTTGACAGCCATCATAGCAAATGAGAGGCAAGGTATTAATTTGTGTTTGAAAATTTTGCATTTTAGCTTTGTAACCACATCAGAATTGTTTCTCATTAAAAAAATTATGCATCCAATGCTAGTGTGTGTGTGTGTATATAACTTGATTAGTAGGAATAATTCCAAGGAGGATATAAATCCAAAGAGAGCTCAATGTAAGAACAGAGCAATATAATAATGAATACAGAATACTTAAAAATCCATCAGGCCAGATAATTTATTTCTTGAATTTCAAACGTCCATCTCTCCAGACCAGTTTTACAAAAGTAAATGGATTTCAATTTATTCAGACACAATGAAAAGGAAAAGAAAAAAAAAAGGAGAGAAAAAGGAAAAGGTTTTAATATTAAAAGGGGAAAAAAGGGAGAGAGGATGACTGAATGTACAGTTGAAAGTACTTGCAGATTAAAAAAAAGACCTTATACAGCTTGTAGTTATTAAAAACAAGGATCATAACAGCCATCGAGTGATTTGTAGGTTAATGAAACTTTAAAATTTTGTTTGCGAAAAGGATTTTCGCCATTTTATATCATTAACTTTACTAATCTACTTTTTGTATGAATGATTCATTCTAATATATAATATATATATATATATATATATATATATATATATATATATATATATATATATATAACATATATATATATATGTTAATAATAAAATTATAGATAAAGAGAATAAAATTAAGTCATAATTTAAGATTATAGCCGATGTAGGCAAGAAAACCACATAGGTGATCATATATATATATATATATATATATAAAACCACTGTCGAAAAAGAAATCAAAAACACTGATCACATGACAAAATTTACAAAAAAAAAAAAAAAAAAAAAAACAACTTGCTTTAAGAATGTGACAAGAAGGGATTTCAGAAAGAAAAAAGTAATAAACAAGAATAACCAGCAAGAAAATATTTGAAGCTGCAAATTTAAACATAGAAAAGTTGCAGATTATTAAGAACTTTGGTAAAAAACAAGAAAGCAACCAAATATCACCATTAAGTAAAAGAGAAACATGTAAATTGGGTAAAGAATTACATGAAAGCTGATCTTTCTCCAGGAATTTTTAGTGATGAATGTTACATTTGACAGCTGGGTTCATCATGAAAATAGTCAACAATATAAAAAGACAACTGTGGGGAAGGTGGGAGAATATTTGGGACTAGTATTATGTAGTAAATAAAATTATAGGTCCTTTTGAATTTGATGGTGATATAAAGATAAGTACAGAGAATTATTGTAAGTTCTTGGACAAGACATTTTTTTGAGTGTTACAGATCATAAACAAAATAGCTAAAGGGTATTGTCATGCAAGACAATGCTCCTTTACATTCTACTAAAAAGGTTTCAAAGACACTGAATTAATAAAATTGGCCCACCTCTCCATATATTAATCTAACAGAAAACTTTTTAAAAAGAAAAAAAAAATGTATATGTGTATGGAAAACAATATTCAAGTAAAGATCCCTGCAAAACAACAAAAGAAGTAGAGAAGTTAAAATCAATATGAAGGTTATAGAATGGCAATGAATCAATCCATATATAATGTATAAAATAATTTATTCAGGTATATTGAATATTGTATTAATCAAATGTTTCTCTGAGCTATATCTTTTAGATTTATTTATAAATATAAATTTCACTTAATTTGTACAATGAAACCTGACAATTCCAAAACAAATTATCAAGATTTTTAATAATGATTGATATCAAATTTTGAAACTTGCACAATTACTTAGTTCATGTAAATATATCTTTAAAATGTTAATGACATTTTGCTAATACCAATTCTATTGTGAAAACATTAACATAAAATTTAACTGTGGATTTCAAGTAGCACAGAAAATTTAATTCTGATTAAAATTTTATAAAAACTGTTTAAAGAATGCACAAGTACCATTATGAACCATGGATTTAAAAATACATGTGCTTAGATTTACACAAGAATCTTTTTATTTAGTGAACTCAAAAGTACAAAAAATACAATCTGTTTGGTCAATTTTTAAAAATTTGTATTAAAAATGTATTTATATATCCTAAAATTTCTTTGTATTTTCAAAATGGCCTAATTTAAACTAATAATATTGATAGAGATCAAATACAGGTTTTAAAAAGTATTTAAAAAGAGATCAGTTTTAATCTATCATCAAGTACTTTAATTATTTTAATCTCAGTGATTTGCACATTCACAGAAGCAATAATATTTAACAATGTGAAACCAAGAAGCAAGATAGGTAACAGGTAAGAAAATACTGAGAAATTAAACTTTCATACTGATATAGGTGCTCAGAAAGCAGGTAATCCAAATATGCTCCACCAAGAATTTAGATGAAAAACAAGCAAGCAGCTCAAAATATCAATTGTGTTTACAGGGAAGAGAGGCAGGTAGGTAGCTAGAGCTTATAGAGACAACATTGTTGTCATGGCATTCCCCAGACAAGAGCTTTAAAGTAAAATGAATAGATTGCTTATGTTCTTCAAACTTGTCTCTTTCTGTTCTCAATGGTTCATGTTACTACTCCAGAGCACAAAACCATGTTTCCAAGCAAGTCTTGTTCTACTGGAAATCACAAGAGATTCCCCTGAAGACAAACTTTTACACTAAGGTACAACAATATGATTAGATCTAAGTATTAATAACAGCTATTAATACCAGAAGTACTTGGCACATTCTTTGGTCTGCCTTAAGGCTGATATAATTGCACATTTTCCACTGATGCCAGCAGTTGGTATTTGAGCTAAGGAAAAAACCAAATTTTCAAGACAGCTGGTCCTTCCCTACTTGGAAGAGTGGTGCAATATAATCTTCCCACTGTAAATTCCCTATATATACAAAATTAAGTTTTGTCAAGAAAAAAAAAAGTAGTCAATTTTTATATCTAAAAACTATCTATCAAACTCCTAGTAAAGTAAATATATATATATATATATATATATATATATATACACACACACTTTAAAAATTTGGAGGTCAGTTGAATTTGCTACCTTGCTTTCAACCTTATGGTATCCTTAGGTGAATTTTTTGTCAAATGACCTCTTAACACTTAATATTAATAAAAAAAAAAAAAATTTAACACCAATGAATGCTATATTATTATTTCCAAAATAAACAAACACACAACATTGAGTGTAATAGAAAGGGAGGAGGAGGATGTGGAGAAGGAAAGAAAAGAAAAGAAAGGGTATTGTAAATGTATGGGGGGGGTAATTCAAATACAGATTACTTTTTTTTTTCTTTTTAAATTTATTTATCCACCCTCATATGTGCTTAAGAGGAATTTTTAATATGTAAGCAAGGACTTAAAACTTCAGATTTTTGGTTTAAAAGGTTCTTTGGATCTGCAAATGTCATAATTGGTAATTTTTTCTGTTGGCAGAGGTTGGAAATATTGTTGTGGTTATTGTAAGGCTTTGCATTTTTTTACATTTTCCACCTTACAATCAGATCACTTGAGTTTTCTTTTAAATTCCACACACAGTCGGCTAGTATTACATAGAGATATTCCACTTCAGACCTGGAGAAAATTCAGGCTCTGCTAAGTAATGATTAAATGTTACTAGTTCAGTTTTGGAGGTATTGAATGTTACAAGCCAGTTTTTTTTTTTTTTTTTTTTTTTTTTACCTCACTGATAATGCTATATCAGAAAGGAGATGAACTGGAAGGCTCATATCTTGATTTTTGTAGGTACTCCTACAAATTGTGATATCATCTGTATAGATATTTACTAAAGATCTGAGAATATTTCTAGGTAGATCATTAATAAAAGACAGAAATAGGGTAGGACATAAGAATCCTTTCTCATTTACATTTTATTAGTAACATTATGTAGTTAGGCAAGGTACAAATAATGGCATCTACAGTAATTTGGTAAATATTAACAAGTCAAATAACCTCAAATTAATGCATCATTTTTAGCCATTCTATAAGGGGAAATGTTTTAGATGCAATCAAAGACAGTATTTTTATAATTTGTACTTCTTATGAGACCAGATTTGTTTTTTTTTTTTGTTTTTTTGTTTATTCCTTATTACTATTTCTTTTATACTTTCATCCCAAATTTATCGGTTTAGAACAAAATACATTGCTGATCTGAACAACAAAATTTAAAACATAATTTGGCTTGAATGCAAGTTTAGTCAAATCAAGCACTATCAGAATGAATACAATGTTACAAACAATCCAGAAAGCAAGCTTAAAAGTGTATATCTTGATATGTTTCAATTTCTACCAGATATCTTCCAATTGTTTTATGTGCTAACCCCAATTTACTCCCAACACCCGATTTTTTTTCCTCCAGTTTTTCTTAATTCTTCGTTGTTGTGTAACAATTTGAAATTTCAAGACTCATTTTGAAAATCCAGATCAGAAACAAATTTTTGGAACAATGCAGTTCATTATCAAACTGATTCCAGCTTTCAAGTACAGCTGATTTTGCAGGTGGATTGTGCAGCACAAAGTTTGAGCATAATATATGAAAATCTTGCTTATTTATCTTTGCATAGATACCATATCAGAAAAATAAAAGTACTCAAAAAATTCAAACAATCCAAAAGAGGAAACAAAGCTTTAGAATGATATATAAATGTATGAATAAAGAGAATGGGGTAATATTCTAACCTAATAACTTTAGAATAATCATCTTGTATAATATATATGCTATATGATATTCACTTTTCACATTTTTCTCAACAAAATCATTGATTATATGTATATTTAAAATTTTGTGTTTTATCTTTAAAATTAAACAAATTTTTAAATTTGCATAAAATTTGTGTATATGCCATCAAATACTGCCCTTCTATAATGTAAGGATCTGTATGCCTTTGTCGCAGTGTGCCCAAACACCACTCCCACCGTTTCTTAAACAACCCCGGCTATGCCTGCCGATAGAAAGGTCACGGCCCTTGTGTGCTAAAAATAGCAACGACACCCTTTCAAACTGACAGAAACACACAAAACTCAATTTTCGCCACTAAACAAAAATAAAAGATCTTTAATTTCGAGCCGAAATTAATTTAAATACAGTCAACAAACACCGAAAACACTTTTGACTGTAATTAATCTGACTGAAAAATTATATTCATTTACTTGTTTAGCGTCACCGCTTTCTCTTGTATGAACCGTCATATCTAGATCCCCGAGACTTTAAAGCGGTTTTAGCGGCTCGGGGGCAGCAAAGCTCCCTGATTCACGACTTTGACACGCCCAGTCAAGTCGACCAAGCCCAACAGCTGACGGGACCCAGCAGTAGCAGCAGTTGTTCAAATAGTCCTTTTCAGGGCTAACTTCCGAAAGTCATTCGATCACCACTCTTCGAGGCTCCACTCACTTCACTCTTCGCTACTGCCTTCCCTCTGACTCCAGCTCACTCCTGCAGCACTCCTGCAGCTTCCAGCACTCCTACCGCTTCCAGCCCACTCCTGCAGTTTACAGCTCACCCCTGCGGCGCTCCACTGACGTCCCGCTACCTATTCCAGCGCCTGTTATCGTCCGGACACCGTTCAAACAACCTCTGTCTTCTTACCATCCACCGTTTGCAAATAAAGACACGATTTCCATCGTCTACAACGGACCATCTGCGTTTGTCATCCTTCTTTGCTATTGCCATCTCCTTGCCTTTGTGTCCCCTTTTTAGTTGTACGGTCGATTGGCACTCACACCTCTCGGCCCGCTGCAACACCTTGAAGGAATTATTCAAGCCACAAAAAATTTTAATAATGTAGTTACTTCTTGAAATTATCTATTTATAGATAGAGTCTGGCTTGGTTTATGTAAGGTGATGAAAACTCTTGCATAGCAATTTTTGGAGATCATCTTGCATTTTCTCCTCTCATTGAGAATCCCTGCTACAAAACAATTTAATTACAGAAATAACTCCAATGTGGTCAATATTTCATCTGTAGAAACACAATGTGAAAATAATTTAATAGCTGACAATTATTAGAAACTTCAGATAGTTTAAAGTGGTTAAATACTTTTGCATGATATAGAGCAAGCAAGTGCATGGTCACTATTAACTGCAAAACTTAAAATTCAAATTTAAAGCTTTTAAAATGAATTCACAATGTTTTTAAAACACTGTACTTCAACAACCTATATTTACTTTAAGTTATATGAATGAGTAAGGTGTGCTGAAAAGTTTCCAACCTACACCACTTTCCAAAATCTGACCAAACATCAAAATTTATTTTGGGATTTGTTGTGAAGTAAATATAAGGGAATAAATTTTCCATGATTACAGAGTCACCGAATCATTAATTTTAAACAGAATCTGGGTTTTTAATGTAATTTTCAATAATAAATCACAATTGTTTGATTTCTTTCAGATCTTTTTCTTTCAAAACTTGTCTTTCCGAGTTTGTTAAGCATTTTAATAAATATAACAATATTTCCTTGAAATTTGTTTTTACAAATATTTATAGTTATTTTCCTTATAAAACCCCAAAAATGATTAAGAGCAAAAATGTTTACATAAAAAAAAAAAAACAAAAAAAAAAAATGTTGGTTGCCAATTTTCTAAGAAACTCTATATAGCAAATGGTCATGGCCTCCGAGATCCATTGCTAAAGTGGAAATGAAAGACAGACATTAGTTGCTGTTGAAATTGGAGTGGGGAGAGAGAGAGAGACAAAAATCAAACCAATAAGTTTAACAAATTCATTTTCTTTAAGTCCTCACCCAATTTACAAGTAAAAGATTCTAAACTTGTTTTATGAATATGAAAGAAAAGTAAATGCTATCATGTGCCTAGCATACAATTTAGAAATAAAGAAAAAAAAGAAAAAAAATTCTCCAAAAATGCCATTCTATGAAACAACTGGCTTATCTAAGCTTATCACACAGCAATTCTCCAGGATTAATAATTGCAACATCTTCAGTGCTTCACTAATGTAACATATTTAAGTTGAACAAAAAAAAAAAAAATTCCTTTAATAATATCAATTTTTTTTCATATTTTATTTACCTTTTGTAATCTAAACCAGTTGTATTATGAATAAGCAACAAATTGCCAAGATGACTAAATAAAGTCAATATAGTGAATCAACCTCTATAGTTGGGTCTGTTCCTCCTGATAACTTATGTAAAAGAAAATATCTTATTTTGCAAATTCTGTCTCCATAATGTTGATATATTTAGGATTGACACAATCAAAGAACACATTCAAATCTAAAATTCATTTAACAAAAAAGTTAAAAAAAAAAAAAGTCAGCTCAACTGAAACAAAAGGCAATCACAATTTTGTTGAAGAGTAAAGCGGTACAAGATGATTTTGTCCTTGCTTTTTTGAAAATGTGCACTTTGACATTCTCCTATACAAAATTGACAAAATGAGGCCATTCATATTAAAACATTGTAAAGATAGTGGTGCTATTCCAAGTACCACTTGTGTTAGGCAACTTCATCTACCAAAATTGTCTGCTTGTCACTTTGCTGCCCTGAAAACCAAGCTTGTTAATCAATCAGTCAGCATCATAACAGTTGAAACAACTATTATGACCACAGTATGTTGAATGTAATTGCAAGCATTTATGGGGAGTCATTTCTCACTGATGTTGTAACCTTGGGAGAATGCAATCATCAAACTGTAAGTTAGGCAAGAATCCAAGCTGTAACTGATGTGGATATTTCATTTGAGGATATTATTGTCATGGTTACAGATTTTGCAGCCTATGGCAAAAAAAAAAAAAAAAAGCTCATAAGGAAGTTTTGTCAAATGTCTTTGTTAACAGTTGCCATGTGTTGTACTTAACATATATTAAAAATCTTGTTGGTGAAGTATTTTCACACTGGCCAGCATTTGATAATGTTACCCAGCTCACTACTTTTATCAAGTCAGCCTTTTTTAAAAAGCCCAGTCAGAAAACGCTATACTTAAAATGGCTTGAAGGTTCCTTGCCTAAGAAACAATTGAAACTACCACTTGTACCAGTGGCAACCAGATGGAATTCCTGGTTTAATGCAGTCAAATATCACTCATCCTTAGTACAATTTTATGAAGGATTCTTTAAGCAAAAAAAGAGCCTAGCAGTAGATAGTATTCTAGAATTAGTAGATGATGGTCAGCTACATCATGCCTCTTACCATAATTTGTGCCTAAATCTGCATTCATTTAATAACAGCTTTGACAAACGTAGAAGAAACTAAGTCTTTGCTTGCATGTATAACATGATGGAGGATGTAAAATAGTATTTGTATACTGGTAGATCAAAAAATCAACATTTGGCCTAGAAACTGGTTGTCTTCTGTCTGTACTAGAAAACACAGAGGGAGAGAGTTCTCAAATTTCCAAGATTTTTTCAACACATCTTTTTCAAAACTGAATAAATACCTGGATACCCACCCTGTGTATAACTTTTACAAGGCAGCCTGCCTGTTTGATTCTAGACAGCTACCCTGTATAGGCTATGATTTAGACAGTTTTGCAACCATCAAGGACTTGCAATGTCTTTCTACTGATCTTCTTGAAGAATTCCAAATGTATATGAATTACCAAGATGATTTACCAAATCCTTTTAATATCCCATCATTTTGGAATGCAAATAAGAGCAGATTTCCTCTTCTGGAACAGATGCCTGTTACCAGCATAGATGCTGAATGTTCATTTTCTCAGTATAAACATTTACTCAATGAACAATGTGAAAGTCTTATCCCTGAGAACATCAAGCAACTCACAGTGTATTACAATGAAGATTTAGAGAAGAGATTTGAAGATTAAACATTTCCCAAATTAAGAAATTAGCAATTTTAAATTTAACCAGTATTTCAACTTGGGATAAGTAGGTTTTTTTTTAAATTTTGAATTAATATGTCTAATTTGTTTGATATTTTGTTACAAAGATTCAGTTATTATGGTTTAATTACTGTTTTGTAAAATTTTAGTCAAAATGCTTGACTTTATTCAGATATTTCTTATTGAAATTAAAGTTATTTGCAGCTGATACTTTAAATGTTATTTTTATATTATAAATCAATGTAAATGGATTTTCAAGTAAAAAAACAGTTTAATGCCAATATTTAAGCCAAAACGGAGCATACCATTTGCAGCAACAAAGCGTTAGAAAAACTCAAAAGAAACAATTGGTGTAAAAGAAAAAAAATTAACCATTCAAAATGAACTGCACCAGCAGCGTATGTAAAGAAAAAAAAAACATTAGATTTGTGTTTCCACAGATCTCGACAGGATTAAACACATTTTTGTTTAGAAACATAACTACCTATTACCAAGTCCAAAGGAAACTTTTTTGAAGTTAAATGACGGAAGAATATCTTCAAAGCTGGATCTCTCTGAAGCGTATTTACAAATTCAGATTAACAACCATAAATACGCAAAAAGGATTATATAAGTTTAACCAATTTCCTTTTGTATAAAGCTGGTACCAGCTATTTTTCAACAAGCTATGGATACCATGCTTGTGGATTGTGATTTCACAGTGGCATATCTTGAAAACATTTTAATCAAAAGTATCTAAAGAACATGTTGGGCATGGTAAAGCAGTTTTGGAAAAACTAAGAGAATATGGATTCAAGCTCAGTGAAAAAAAACGCGAATTTCTTTTGCTGAAAATTAAATATGTTGGTCAAATTGATAAAATGGTCATCAACCAGATTCATTGAGGGCAAGTGCAATTAAAACTATGCCTGCACCAAAAAAACATGACTACATTACAAGCTTTTCCATGATTGGCTAATTACTATCAAATATATGTACATTTGACACACAATTTGAGAGCTCCACCAAACAATCTACTTTAAAAAGGAGTAAAAGTGAAACAGGAATGATAACTGTCAAAAGGGTTTGATGAAAAAAAAAAAAAAAAAAACTTACAGATTTATCATTTGCACATTATGATCCAAAAGATAGAAAAAGAGGCTCTAGCAGTTATATTTGCTATGAAGAAATTTCAAATTTATTTATGGAAGAAATTTTAGGTTGCAAAACAAACCACAGACAATATTAACAATATATGGTGCAAAGAAAAGAATACTTACACATACAGCTAATAGGCTACAATACTGGGGTACCATCTTATTAAACTATGATTTGACGATGGAGTACCAACTGTCTAAAAAATTAGGACATGTGGATGGATTATCAAGTTTAATACCTAAAAATGTGGAACCATTTGAGGACACAGTCATTGCAGCACTAAAAAGTGAAATGGAAATAAACATTTTGTGCAACATAGTATAAGAGTTACCAGTAGCCCTCAAAGAGATAAAAGAAAAAGTGGAAAATGACATCTTTATTGCAAAAATAAAAAAAGCAATTGAAAGAAAGTAACAAAGAATGAAATCCAGACTTAAACGCTTTCTCATTATGCAACAGTGCAGTAATGTTCAGGCAAAGGGTTGTAATAACTAGTGTGTTACAGAAGCGAATATTGAAGGATTTTCATAGTGAACATCCTCTTATTTCAAGAATGAAATTTTCTGATGAAAAGTTTCATATAGTGGACCAGAATGGACAAGGTATTGAAAAAAAAAAAAAAATAGTGAAAGATTGCAGAGGTTGTGCTCTGGCAGCAAAACTATCTATCACGAAGATAGAACCTTGGCCAAAGACAGACATGTGGTGGTCCAGATTACATATAGATTTTGAAGGTCCTATGAATGGATCACATTATCTTGTTGTAGTTGATAGTTGGGCAGAAATTTATAAGTGCAAGAATCCAACATTTTCAGTGACAGTGAATTTCTTGCGTGAACTGCTTAGACAAATATTGCATACCAGATACCATAGTCTGATAATGGAACGCAATTCGCAGGTAAAGAATTAAAAGCCTTTTGTAAGATGTTCTTCACTGTATCATCCAAGGTTGAACGAACAAGCAGGACGGTTTGTGGGAACGTTCAAAATGGCACTGAAGAAAGCAAGTCTTGAGAATGTAAATGAGGAAGCACTTCAAAATTTTCTGAGTGTTTACCATGTAACACCTAACCCCAATAGACCATCAGGCATGTCAGAATTTGTAAACTATGTTGGTTTTTTGCAAATCCCCACTCCTCGTTAGCGATTTGCAAGAAACCAACATAGTTTACAAATTCAAGTGCCTTTTGGGAGATTGTATCGCCAATGGATTAAATAATATTTATGTTGGTCACACCACAAACTCACTTTCACGACGCTCAACTCTACATTTGAATGAAAACTAATATTTTTAGGCATTTAAAAACAACATGCCTGGCCACGTACACAATTCTGGAAAATCCTTGTTGAAAACAACTATACTTAAACATGAAAACAATAAAATAAAACAGTTGAGACCTAACCTGAACAAAATAAACTACAAAACCTCCACAAACATTCTTAAATGCCTATAATTGATAGCAGAAGCCATTGGTTTATACCAACGGCTTCCCATACTTCTCGTTTTACCTCACACGTGGTCATGTGCGACATCACGAGCTGCGATGCGATTTTCGCTTCTGTGTCTCATATACACTAGTTAGTTGTTGCTTTGAAATTTTTCACGCAACAAAAACAGACTACCATTATTGTTCCATGTATTGGCTGATATATTGAAAAGTAATTGTCATCTTTGATAATGGCTTATGTAAGCCGAAAGCTTAGACTGGATTTAAACATGTATCAATATGGTGATTTCCTTTTGTCCTTCAATGATAATGTTATTAAGCTTATCAGACAATATGAAAGGAACTTAAAATAAATAGACAAAACTTGTCTATATTATTTAATGAAATATTTATCAATATATATATATATATATATATATAGTATCAAACTATATTTGCAGTCACGTTTTAAGTAAAATATAAACAACAGACAAGTCTATAGTAATTCTTATTCTTCTCTTAATGAAGTATATTATAGCATTAATAGTTCTTTTCAATTTAAAAAAGATTCATAACCTCAAAAGGATCATCCATTTGTAATGAATTGTTTACATTTAGAAAACCTGATGGTAATTAATTGCTATTATAATTTGATATGTGGATTTATGATACAGAAAGTGAATGCTTATTGGCATTGATTTGATTGAGGGATTTGTTTTTTTTTTTACAGCTTATCAACCTTTTGTGGATTATTTAAAACCAAACATATTTTGGATTGTAAGAATAATTCTTTTTGTGTTTGTAAGTGAATATTCCATTAAACTTTTGAGAATAATGATTTTTCCAAATCCAATCTTACTATTTAACCCATAGGTGGTGAAGGAAAGAAGTGGATTCATACCTTTTCTAAGTGTATTTGGGTTTAATGAATGTAACAAACTCGACTGAAATTTTCTCATTTCAAGCTGCTATCCATTAAACCACTTGCACACCCACTGGCTTTTTGCTGTTAGTGTTAAATGTAACTAATAAGGATAAGCCAAGTCAAAGAAATCTCTTACTGTTAGTTTTTACCTTTCTCACTCTTACAAAAAAAAAAAAAATGTTCAAGAAAACTCAATGATACATTTATTCTGCTTGACAAAATAAGCAAAGAGAGTAATTAAGGTTTCTCATACAAACTCAATATCAAGGTAACAATAACTGTTTTTAGAAATCCTATACATTTACAGCAGTGATTTTGTTATAATAAAAAAATATTTCATAACACTGTAAAAAAGAAAAAATATGAATAAAAATTTTAAAAAACATTTTAGGTAATTAGTAAGTATGCAAGTGTAACTAATTTTTTTTTTTTGTAATAGGCAGTTATATAAATTTTCAAATGAAAATATGATAAAAGTAAATCCCTATACTGAATGGCAATCATTTAATACCAATACCAGACAGTAATTAAAACAACTGCAAACAATCTACAGTTCTTTTTATAAACATGTCCATTCAGGACCAGACTATCATGGCTCTCCTGATTTCTTATTCCTTATTCTCTGAATTACTATGATTTGAGAAAGTCAGAGTAGTTTCCAGCTACCTTCACCAGGGTCTTGAATTCAGAATTCTCCTACACTGACTACCATGAAAGCTAGAGCAACAAACTAAGACTCAGTGATTTTACTTTCCACACCAATGACCATTACACTACTGACATCTATCGACAGTGTACATAATCTAAATTGTTAAATATCTACACTATCAAATTCATAATATAGAAGAATCTTTCTATTATGAATCCGATAGAAAATAGATTTGGCTGTTTAAAAAAAAAAAAAATCTACACTAAATTCTTGATATGATTTAGATACATTTCAACAAATTCAGCCTATAACTGTACTGAGTTTCAAATGCATACATTAATAAACAGTTTCAGTTTGTCAATATAGGATTGGGGGTGGGTAAAAATAACAGTTAAACTATTCATGCAAACTTTAAAAGGACATACTAAACATTTTGAGTGCTCACAAGCATTTAGAAATTGTGAGAACAAATAAAACAAGTAAAGTAACAAACAAATCCTTTAGCTAGCCTAGAAGATTAAAGTGCTGGTTCATGAATTTGGTGGCAAAGTAATTGAGAGTTCAATCCATGGGCTTGGTACTACAAACTCAGATTCTGTAGAAACAGGGCTAGCAATAACTGAGCAGTATCAAATAATGGCAAGATGAGATATTCTGTGACATGTGCAGCAGAATGAAAACAATCTACACTGTAGTTTTTCAGTTTAAAATTCCCTGAAGGTTAGCCGGATCAGGACAGACACCTGATAAAAATTTGGAGGGCACAACAGTCAAAATATTTTATCAACAAATAATAGGATATTAGTCCTAAGGTAGTCCTCATTTAAGAAATTCAGAGAGAAATTAAATAATATTACAGAACTCCACCAAAGTTCAATATTGTCCTGTGCTATCAGTACTATAATTTACCATACTTATACTTGCTATAAGGTAAAAGCCTGATCTGGTAAAAGTGTCAACACTCAACAGCTGTTATAAACAATATGAGGTTGATTATAATATTAAGCATAAAATTATTAAAGGTCTTATCCATAAATGTTTGGATACCATAATTAAGACTGTGCTAAGAACTTTAACAGAGAGTTAAGTTTTACTTGTTAAAAGCAATATACAGCTTTTCATTACTAATTAGTAATTTTAAATTTATCATCTACTAAAAATAAATGGCAATTATCTTTCATGTTCAATTTCAACCTAATAAAATTTACTAAATTTTTTACCTAAGAATTTTTTCTTAAAATTTTAACTTACAAATAAATGTATGACAACTAAAAATCTAAACTATGTATTACAAAAAAATAAAAAAAAAAAAACTGATGTAAGTAAAATATATAAATAAAATAAACATTTCTAATTTTCATCATAATTCATCTAAAAACCAAAATGTGCTAAGAATGTACATAATATAAAGAAATATAAAACAAATCTACTAAACAGATTTTCAAGTTTAAAAGTAAAATATGAAAGTACAAAATGCCTTCATAGAATATAAAAAAAAAAAAAAAAAAAAAAAATTGTAAAAATAGAATCAATAAAATTATTTCAATTCTGGTTATTCATCATGAGTACTTCAAATTCATATTTAGCCAATGAAAAATAAAAGTTACTCATTGAGTCAGTAATGGTTTTTTTAATTTTTGTTTTGCATCAACATTTTTGTCCTGACAAATTACACTTTAAACTTTTTAGTAATACACTAATTTTAATAAGTCTGTATTCAGACATAAATTAAATTACTACAATATAAATACACATTATAGTAACACTATTTTTTTTTTTTTTTTAGTTATAAATATATTTAAACTAGACAATATTTAACACAAAACAAAATGCAATTTTTCAAATATTTTCTTTTTACTATTTACAATTTTATCTTATAAAATAAGAAAATTAAATCAACATACCAACATTTTCTTTCAATGTAGGCAACATTGAAATGGGCATTACTTTACTTTGGTTGACTATCAATTTGTTGCTGTTCTAACTGCATATATGGTACCACAATTGCTCTTCAAATTTCTTTCAAGAAACAATAGTCAAGGTGCGGAAAACAGAAAACAAATTGGACAGTTTTTCCAAAAAGAAGGAAGGAAGTTCTTAACCTCAAAGAGGTTAAGGTAGTAGCTAAGAGTAACATTACAGCCAACTGGCATATAAGATATGGTTACAGATTGACCAATTTGTTACATCCGGCAACTAAGTTCAACATCCGCACAAACCAATTAAAAAAGAACACTCACATTTAGTTTAACAAATACATTGACAAAAAGAGATACAGAAAAAAAAAAGAGAGGTGAATAAACAAGAGTACAATCAGTATTCCATATTCATAGGATATGATTTTTTGAACTTACATTTTCATAGGGTATTCCTAAAAATTGTAAGCTATAAAAAAAAATTGGGCCGATTCATAAGTGATGTCACACATGTATCTCCAAGCTCAGTCTCTGAGTAAGGTGCAATATTCCTTTCTGTTGGAGTATTTGCATCTACATTATGTTAAAATAGAGTGTGTGTGTGTATGTATATATATATATATATATATATATATATATATATATATATATATACACACACACACACTACTCTGTTCATCTCAATACTCATTGGTGCTAAAAAAAAAAAAAAAAAAAAATCAGAAGGGACCATGAAAAAAAAAAAAAAAAAATAAATAAAAAAAATATACAGATTTTAGACAAATTTCACGATACACCTATTTAATAATAACATAAGAATGAATACAGAAAATAAGAGAAGCAGTGAGTCCAGGTGAAATTCATGCTGATAAATAAACTGGTTGAAGTGATGTTAAAATTGAAAAAAAAAAAAAAAAATGTGCTGTTAATTTAGATTCAAAATCACCTGAAGAAAAACTTATGTGAATGTTTGTAAGCTTCTCTCAAAGGTTTAGACAAGAAAGGGAAATAGGAAACTCTTGTTTCTAGAAATACAATCAATGTTTTTCATTCCATCAGACAAGGTTTGCTTGAACTGATCAGGAAACTTAAGGTCTACACTGTGCAATCCAAACTCAGAGGAGAAAGAACATTAAGAGGCTTTTAATGCTGATGAGGTGCTATTCTGAAAAAAAAAATAATACCTCAGTACACATATGACAAATAAGAATTTATGGTGACACAACATTTAGGTCATATGTCAAAAACCTGATTTAATTTTCTATGCACGAAACTAAATTGTTTTTAACCAGGCAAGAAAGTCTAACAAGAATATGTTGTTCATGTACTATATGTAGAATACAAATTCCTGAACAATAAAGACATACTTTCTAAACATTTTATTCACCACTGCTTATTCCTTAAGTCAAGAAATAAAGAGAGAAAAAGGCTTCACTTTTAAGCTTTCATGCTGGACAATAGCCAAGAATAGCTGTATGACTATGCAAATGAAAAAATGATCTTTCTACTTTCAAACATTACCTCCCTTACCCAGTCACACAACCAGCAAGTATTCTAATTTACTCAAGAGATGTTTGGATTGAACTGTTGTGGCCATGGACAACAATGACAATTTTAACACTTTTCAGTTTTGGAAGAAGAACTTACCAGTCTTTCCTAACTCATGGAGCCAGTTTGTAAATGGCTATTAGAAAAACTTCTACTTGTACATTCCACTACATGAAAAGTACAAAGAATTTATCATAAAAATAAATTTGATGGCTTGGAGAACAAGGGAGTAGCTTTCAAGGATTTGGAAGATAGCATAAATAATTAAATGATAGATAAATTTGTTCCAAATCTGAAAATGGAGAAGTTGAGAAAGAAAATAGCATAGGCAATGCAAGGTCTCAAAACACCTTATAGACTTCTACAAATATTACATGAAAGGCTCAAACACAAAATATAGCAATGTTCAATATTTTACTCAAAAGAAACATCTTCCTATCACAATATTCTCCAGATGAACATGAACCAGAAATATCAACTTCAGTTAACCTTGTTTCAACATCATACTTCCAAACATTACTGACTATTCTGCTGTAAAAATTTTAAGCACATTGAAACATTATTTTGTTAATCATAACGACTACATAAGTATTTAAGTATTGAAGTTACTAAGGTGAGAGTACAAATTTTATATTTTCTTGGGAGACATTAATGCATAATCTATGAATATAGAAATCCATCTGCACACATACCAAAAGGGATTTTAAACAAATCTTAGGATATTTTAGGATTCCAGGGACAAAAAAAAAAAAAAAAGTTAAAATTGTAACACCCACACACTGTTCTAACAGCCACATAAAAGTGGGTGACAGGAAAAGTATCAATTACACCTCCCATTTATACTTGATCAAACATCCATCTTCCTCAAAGCAGTGGTAGATCTCACACATAGGTAGAAAGGAAAAACAAACACGATTCCTGTTTAGAAAAAGAAGTATCTTTTTCTAAACAGAAATCAAGTCGGTTACAGACTGAAATACAATTTTTCTCTTTCTTTAATTTTCCATGTACCTCTCCTTTGATAGAGTAAAATAGAAGAGAATGTAGTTTGAGAGATTAGATATTTCATTTATGGAATCATGATCTTAAAACAAAAACCTACCTGCCTTATTTGATAACTTCAACAAAATAGTGGTAGCATTATCAGAACACACAACTTAACCCAAAAGTCAGTAAACATGATTGCCTATTCAAACCATTTTCAAGACAAAAGAATAGTTGAAATCCTGGTGACAGGTGTCAAATGTGAAGTACTAATCCCTGAGGTCAGCTACCTTATTTCTCCTTACATTAATATTTCTTTGATTCATATTGTAAACAGAAATTCCATAGCCTTCTTTTCTAAGGTCAAACAAAATTCTAATTTCTTTTTTTTTTTTTTTTTTAAAAGATAGATTTAGAAATGACAAATGTATTGGCATTTCTGTTTTACTCTGCTATTAATAAAATTAAGAATAAAAGTTCTGCTAAAATATACCCTCTACCAACATGACAGTAAGCTCAGAGTCAAAATAATAGCCAAAAAGGTTGCTTCAAATCAATTGGTACTTTAACACAGTAAGTGTTACATTACTCTATTTCCAACCATTTAATGCTAAACATAATCCCATCACAATACTATCATTTAAAAAAAAAAAAAAAAAAATACTCTATATCCATTTTTCAATACTCCAAACCCAACTTAATTCATTTCTGTTATATTCTGTGCTAATAGGAATATATACCTGGGAGAAAAAAAAAAAAAAAAAAAAAAAAAACGGTGGATAAAATTAGTAAAGGTTTATTGTAAAAAACCCAATACAATGAAAAAAAAATAGTGGTAACCACAAAAAGACACTAAATTTCCCATACTAATCTTTGGCCCACCTACTGATGTCAGAAAAACAAGATTTTTAACCAAAATTTTGAACATGCTAGAAAAGAATAAAATATTTAATAAAATAAATCAAAATAACTAATTTTTTCCTCTCAATAATAAAAAACATTTTGATGATAAAACTTTGTATTTATCAAGTTTAGGGCCTTTTTTTCATCACTGTATGCTCTTTTTCTAGCAAATTTTTGGAAGTACTACCACAATAGGCATATTTGCAAATTCTAAAGTTTTAAAAAATGCCAGGATATAACCAACAAATTATTCTGAAAATCTTTAGGTTAGAATTCAAAACAAGCTTAAATTTTTATTTTTAGTATTATTATTTAAATCATATTTCTATATTTAAGAAAATCTTAAATGCATTATTTGATAAAAGCTTAACTAAGAAGTATATACTGCTCTACAAACAAGGTATTGAGTTATTGGACTGTGTAACAATTCTACATAAATATAAATAGCAGGGCAGACCATTGTGGCTGGAAATCAGTCTAGCTAGAAGAACAATTATGAATTCAAAACTCAGCTGTACAAAGGTGGTTAGACATGAAGTGCAGATATTATGTCTGTAAATCAAAATAACATGATAAATTTCAAAAACTAAATGATCCCATGATTATCAAGAATGTTTGCCCCCAACAGGCATTGGGCCTAAGGAAGAATCACTCTTCACTTGACAAAGAGTCTTGTCAATCAAAACATTGCAAAAATGAACAATGTTAAAAAAAGTAAGTACAAAATAAGCAAAATATTGAGATATTATGGGGAACAATGTTCCTCATAAGCAACTTAAAATTATACTTGTTCAAAATAATGGAGAACATATATAGAAACAACATGAATAAGCAATATCATGTATATAATATTGCAATAATTGCAATTTATGATATAAAATAATTTATATATTTTTAACACAAAAAGCAGAATTTCATGACACTCTTCAAAAGTCAGGAAAGAAATCCTAAGAATTTATTTAATCGTTATTAGAGATTTACATTCAAAAAGCAGTGTTCATTTCATTTCTCTTCCTTCATATAAGTTAATCAATGTGCACAGGAAATATATGAGGGGGATGCTGAAAAATAATCAACCTAACTTCCCAAAATCTGACCAAAAGTCAGACATTTTTTAAATTAAAATTAATAAATATTCACCCAAGATATATTAGAATTAGTGTTTTCACTAACCTTTACTTGTACTGTGTAATAACAAATCTTTACAAAACTATTTTCAGATAAAAGAAATCACAGTGAATTTTCTGTGGGAATTTATTTAAATAAAAAATAAATAAATAAAAAACAGCAACTATTTAAAAAAAAAAAATAGAAATACATTTTTTTCACTTGTAGAAATCAAGTACGTAACTAAACTGTAAAGTTGTCGTTTCATCCAGAAGCAACATACTTGCAAGGTTTAGAAGACTGGATACCTCATCTCCTAAATGTTAATTTATGTAGCTATTTAGGTCAGCTCTGAATTTTCACAAAACAACTACATCTAAGAGATGAATGAATGAGGGTGGGGTCTGACTGTTTATGCTTCATGTTTCTCAATGAAATAGCAAAGAGAAGCATTTTTTTTTTTTTTTTTTTGTTTTTTAATGTAACTTAGATTTTGTTAAAGATGCTCAAATCTTAATTTGAAAACCTAAAAAATACAAAGTTAAATGTTCAAAATTACCAGTTATCTGCAATAATAAGCAAGAACCACACCAAACAGTTGATTTCTGTTTAAAATGTGTATTTTTTAAAAATCACTCAAATTTTTGCATCTGTGATAAAGTGAAGAAATTAAATTTTGGCCACCTTAAGCATAACCCAGTAATCCACATTATTTATGAACATCTAGTTGATTTGTATATTTGAGAGGGAAATTTTCTTATTACATTATAGAAACAAAAATGAGAGCAAATAATCTTTAACAAACTTTCATGGTATAATAAAAAAAACTTTAGAAAATAGGGATTTGGAAAGGGATTTTATTTTATATCTATATTTAATGTAGTGTTAATATAAGCAGTTTTCTTCTAAAAAAAAAAAATTAAAAAAAAAATAAATAAATAAATATAAGTAAAATAAAATTCTTTCTCACACATTCCATTGGCATAAAAATGAAGGATATATATCAACTGAATTTATCTAAATATGTTCTTCCCTCCCCACTATAATGAAGTTGTGAAATAAGCACCATACATTTAGCAACACTGTAACTAAATCTAGAAGGAATGTTTGCTATTGCTGGAGAGTGCAAGAAATTTATAATCTCTGGATGGTATAATAACAAATCTTTACAAAACTATTTTCAGATAAAAGAAACCACAGTGAATTTTCTGTGGGCATTTATTTATTACAAATACCCAAGTTGTTATAATAAGCATACATAAAGTTAAAGCAGCAAAATCAGCCTAAAGATTGAAAATTAGAATCAAAATACAACTATTCATAAGTGTTCAGTGTTTAAAATACAGATGCAAAATTCAGTCTATGTCAAGTATGATATTAAATGAAACAGTAAAAGGAAATATATTTTATTAGGTTTTCTTTTATGTACCATGTCACTTCAGGATGTAGGCAATCATGGCTCTTCATGATTTCCTGTCCTTTGTAGGTAGGTGACATGCTGTTTTCTGCTATGTTTCTTGCTTCAATATGTGAGTGTCAAATTCTCCAAGCTCTCTTTCCTCATGTGCTTCCTAAAATTTCAATTGTCTCTTTCCAATTCTAAATGAAAGTGCCCTTTTGTTTCCATTTTCTTTAAAACTTCATTGTTACTCACATGCTCAGTCAATAGTATTCTCTGTAGAACCACATCTCCATTGTCTCCTCTTCATTCATGAGGAAATTGTCCCACATTCACTGCCATGGAGAATTGGCTTTACATAGAAGCAAAGAAAAGAATGTTGAACTAACAAATGTTTCCTGTTAATACATTACTTAGCTTTTTTGGAACACATTTCACTAATCCAATGGATCTTTAGATTTCAGTGTCACATTTTCCATCATCTATTAAAACACTTCTCCCAAATACCTCTACTTTAATACTTCTAATTACTTAGAATTGGTTGAAAGATAAAACTACAAACTAACATTACTGAAGTTTCATTTAAGTTTCATTCTAAGTTGATGAGTATGGATTTAAAAATATATTTTTAGCTATAGTAAAGAGCTTTTCTGCCACATGGTCAATTGTCAATTCGCTGCTCATAAAATTGGCAATATACATCAGTTATCTAATCATACATATTCGATATGCTTCCTTAAGACAATTATATTTCAGTTTTCATAATTCTATTTTTATTCCTTTTTTCTATCTTATCTCTTGTTGCTTTTTATCACAATTTTCAGTCCTTTTTACATTTTACAATATTAAATAAGTCTTTATTACCAATTCATGTTACTTAACAGTTGTAGAATGAGTTTTTGATAATAAAAAAAAAAAAACAACAAAATAAGAAAAACTAATGAATAACTGGTTCAAGTGTAAACTGAAGACCATAATGTAGCAACTGTTATCAATTTCTATGTACTAAATAGAATAGTCACTAGGCCTAATATTTGAAAATTCAAATTATATCATTTTGGGGTTTGTTTTTTTTGGATTTTTTTTTAATATCATAAGTCACCTACTCAGAAGCAAAGCCTGGAATAAAAGAGATCCAATTTTTGCTTTTAAATCATGGCCAAATGCAACATTTTTCAAATACCAGAAAGTCACTGCTGAGCTCTTAAAAAAATAAAAATAAATAAATAAACCACCAAAAGAGGAAAGAGCAAAAATCAGCCAAACTAATACCGCAGCTCATTTATTAAACTGAAATATGAGTAAACCATTACTTCAAAACATTTTCTAATACAGAAAAACGTTGCTACATTAGAAATTACTAACAAAAATTAGTTGCACTGCCACCAAACTAACATATAATAAATATCAGTCAAGTCCTGTTTAAATAAATTACAAATGAATCATTGACATTCCAACAACTGTTCAAAACCTTTAATCAAATTCCTTCAACTGAAAAACTAGTTAATGTAGCATCTAAATCATCCATGATTTCCGTTTCATGAAAACACTTTATATTGCTTACTAACAATGGTTTCTAATGTATATTCAATTGTTATGTGAATTTATGTAAAATAAAAAGTGTATTTGAACATACACTTCATTAAGTTGGATTCAAATATATGCTAATTTTAAATACAAAATGTCTGAATCACTTCCCAAAAATAACAAAACATCAGAATTAAAGTTTCAAGAGACTTTTTTTTAATATTCCTCAGAAAAACTGTACTAAAATCAGTGTTGTACAGTTTTAGTAAAACAACAAAAAATAGCATTATCATAAGACTGTATCCTACCACAATAAAGAACTAAGCCAATTTGCATCCAAACTGACAGTGTATAAAAAATTATGTTTTTAATCAAGAGCTTTCAGTTGTTCATTTAACCATTTCCAAAATCACATATCATAATGGCTGAAGATAAAATGCCTTAGTTATCAACATGTATTTGGGTGAGTTTTTTTATTTCAATTTAAAAAAAAAATTCAGCATTATGGTCTTCATACATTGTGATGATATAATGCACAAGGCAATAAAATCTCTCTCTAAGCAAAATGTATCAGTCATTAATTACATTCCAAAATCCCAGTACTTTGAAGAGTTTTGAGTTCTTTATTTTAATAAAAGCTGCAAGAATCTGAAATCTCTCTCTGTAGTTTATATGGTATAGTATTATCAATTATTTTGCATATACAATTAAAAAAAAAAAAAAACACCAGTAACTAACAGTTTGTATTCATCAATACAAACAGCAGATTGCACTGTTACAGAACAAGTCACAAGTTAACCTACATAATAAACTAGTGGTTGCAGGATTAAGATATTTATTAAATGTATGTCCCACATGGATAATATTATCTTCCAAGGGGAAAAAATGTAAATGATGTTAATATAGCTTAATGTTGATTTCTGATGACAAGATTAGAAACAATTAGGTTACATATTATTATTAGTACTTACCTATTCAAAATGTCTGTTTCATAATGAGTGTTTATTAAATTTAATAAAGTACTTTTATAGGTTAATTGAGAATGCTCACTTATGGATCAACAGATTTGTTTGATAAAGAAAATGAATGGAAGACAAGATATTCCAACTACTTTACACTCATTATGAAACAGACATTTTGAACAGGTAAGTACTTAAGCTCTATATTAGTAAAGTGAAACAAATACCAACCTTTATAAAAACCTGCTTACAAGGGTAAAAATTTATATTTTTAGGGAGACATTCATTGTTTCTTCTTTATAAAGAAATAAACTTTTATTGAAATTTACATTAGAATGCCAAATGCTGATAATTTGTTATCTACAAAGAGTTGATTTTAAAACCAGATTCAAACAAAGACAATGAGAATGTGACTTAAAAATACTAAATTTAAATAGAGAAATAAAAACATGGACAGTCATTTATGGCAGAATATCTAATTGTCCCAACAGAATTCTGATCTTTCTGAATTTTTTCTTCTCTGCTTAGCCACATGCTTATCAGTTCCAGAAACAATATAAAACATTAAATATAAACAATAGCTATAAATAATATTGGCAAGTTATTAGAGTTACCCTAATAACTACTTCATTGCAGAATGTTTGATCTAATGCAAAAAATTACTCTCTAAAAACATAATACTTGATAAAATATATATAATGATGACTACTTAAGATGGCCACTAACTAATTATGGTTGGATTAAGTGGTTCCTTTTTCAATTTCTGGAAACCTGCTAATGGCCACACATAGCTTGCATAGTACAATATGAACTCTTAGCATCAAACAGCTTTAATCCAATGACAAGAACAAATCAAGATAATTGGAGACTGCCTGTACTGTATTCAATTCACTGCCCAAATCATACTGTGAAGATATGAATTGCTATGCTTACCAAGCAGTTTTCCCTCTAAATACTGATCAAGCTTGACACTGATTATTTTCAGTGATCAAAGAAAATCCAGTGCTTTCAGTATGATTTTATCATAATATACATTTTACACAAAATCCATTCAAAATACAAAGCTTCTTTAGCAAAAAAAAAAGAATATTTTTAAAATTTTGCTTTGTAGGTCTTAGAAAGCAATATTGTAGATGCTAATATATTATTTTGCAATAACATCACAATTTTCAAAAATTTCTAATTCAGGAAAATGTTTGAATCAAGAAGTTGATGACTACAAACTTAAACCAAATTTGCACATTTTTTAATGCGTATTTTGAATATATGCAAATAATTAAATTTGATGCATATATAAGAATCAACTAATTTGAATTCACATTTAAATTAACCTTTTGGAGCCACTAAAAAATTTTTTTATCAACGACCAACAAGTTTTAGAATGTAGTAAGAGAATTTATTTAAATAAAAGAAAACCGTTCTGTAATCCTAGAAACATTAATTAATCATTTAATTATATAAACAAAAAAGTACAAAAATATAATGTTTATAGTTGTTATATAAATTCAGGGATAAATTTAAATTTTAAAATAAAAAAATAAATGGAAAAAAAAAGTAAAGAAAAAAAAAAATCACCCTAGAAAATTTATTTGCAGAGTTATAAATTATAGATATGCATAAAACAAGCATGTTTGGATCATTAATAATTAAATATAAAAACGTTATATCTTAAAATCAGCTCTTAGTCATTCTAAAATATTTAGAGATAATTTATAGAGCCTTTACAAATATTTAATTAAAAATTACAAATTTTCACTTTTCTTAGTCAATAAAGCTTTATTGACTAAGAAATGTGAAAAAAAGATGCAAGAGGTTACCGAGTATGAAAGAATCTGAGATTTAAACACTATTAAGGAGAGAGAACACTAAAGAAAATGAATTAAGACTGAAGATGACACTGCATTTAATATTTTTAAGATCAAAGTTGACTGGAAAGCAAAAACCCAGGAGACTTTTCCACAAACAAGAAGTGCAAAAGAAGAAACTATTAGCATAGAACTTACAGTTATATCTAGCCATTTCAACTCTAAAATGATGAGACCTAGCTGCCAATCTAGCACTGCACTTAAATTCATAGTCAAGGTCCCAAAGAGGAAAGCTCATAAGAACAATTACCATGAAAATATTATAGAAAAGGCACAGGGAAGCTACATTATAGCAGTGGAAAAGCGACTGAAGCCAAGATGCTAGGTCAGGATCTATAACTTTGCAGATTCTTTGGATTTTATCAAGAATCTCTAAATACATAGGAGCACCAGACCAGATGTGACAGCAATATTCAATTCATGGATGAATGGTAAACTTTTAAAAGGTGTAAGATAGTTTCTGGTAAGAAAAATTGTCTTGCACAACACATTAAACCAACTTTCCTAGCAGCAGACCTAGAAATTGAGACAATATAATCTTTCCACTTAATGTCAGTGAAAATATTAGCTCAAAACTGTGCAACAAGTCATTCTCCTGGAGATTAGCATCAGCTATATTGACAAAAGGCAAAAAAGTTTCTCTAAAAAGAGAACAGTTTTGTTTTGGAGGCATTAAAATTAAAAAGCCATTTCTTGCCCTTGTTAGCAACAAATTGAAAGTCATTTTACCATTAAGACAGGAGTAAATAGATGTGTCATCAGCATAGATACAGAGTTGAGAACTGATAACATCAGGAAGGTCATTGATGAAAATTAGGAATAACATAGGTCCAAGTATAGAGCCCTGGAGGGACACCTGTATTAATACAAAAAGATCTAGAAGTATGGCAGTTTAAGAGAACTTTCATTTCACAATTCAATAAGAAATATTGAATCAAATAAAAATTTGTCCAGAAGCATCAATCTTGAAGACCAGCTTAAGAATTCTCATTTAGGCTAAATCTCTAGACATTTCAATGAACAACTAACTAAAAAGCATTTGCAAAAATGGTGGGTTGAAAATGAGTTTCTTAGGGTCAAATGCTAAAAAAGCAAAAAGTAAGCATACATTTTATCAGAAACTGTACAATACAAATTGTGACCAGAAATTATGGAAATTAAAATTCATAGTATGTAACATTTCAAGGATACTGTCAAACTAAAATATGCATGTATTAAGGAAAGCGTATTAAAGGAAAAAAAGAGGGAAAATTTATTCAAAATACTATTCTAATTACAATTTCTTTACAGATTTCATGAGTTAATAAGTTAATATTCTAATAAAATAAATTATTGTGTTGTACAAATACTTATGTACTTATTAAATATAAACATTTTTTAACTTAATTTTTTAAGAAAGTATAACATTTTATGTAAAAAAAAAAAAAAAAAAAATATATATATATATATCTCAAATACTTACTGATAGAATCAATAAACTTTCCTGAGGGGCTGGAAGGCCCGTTCACCTGGTGAGCAGTCTCAGTCATTGCTGACTAATCAACTCTCCACCTCTAGAACAGGAGGAAAAAATAAAAAGAATAAATATTAATTAAAATAAAAAGACAATAAAAAAAGAAAGAAATTTCATGTTAATAATGAAAATTAGTTTTAACTTTCTGTTATTCATAGACATCTTATAAGTTTGTTACCTTCTAAAAGATCTGTATACAATATTTTTAAATAAGTTTACTGATTATGCAAATTTAAGAAATTTTATATTTGCTTTCTATTAAATTACAATAAGGTAATCAAGAGAGAACTGTTCCTGCTTTCACACAAACAGTAAGGCTGATCTCATATAAAAGCAAATATTTAATTGCAATATTTTTTTATTAGCTGTAATTTTTTTCCTCCCAATAGGTATTTGCTATTGTTTGTTAACACTAAAGCTCTATAACAATTCTAATGCAAGCCATTGATCAATACAGATCGAAATATGTTAAACTATTTGGTGCAACTATTTCCAATTGATGAAGAAGCAGACAATGGAAGCAGACATTCTCTGCCTTCAGTGTTCTTCACTCACAGAAAAAAAGTGACATTCATTGAAACTAAATACTGCAACAGAAGACAAAAGCTACCTAGCTGTCAGACTAGGCATATTTTTACAGTAATTTGGTTATCTTAGTACTTTTTCAAGATTAGAAAAATTTTATTTGTATCCTAGTTGAGTCAAAAATACCATACAAGGTAACAAATTTATATCTTCCTTGTTTATAAAAATCAAATGATGTATATATACAGGATACCACATAAATGCCATTACAAAATTTCAAATGAATTCTATTTCTAAATTTTGGGTCATTACAGTGTGGTTTATGGTTTAGCACTCACCCAACAATATGCATGTTTTGTTTTTTCAAAGTGTTTTAGTATTTACTGGCAACAATATCTATAGAAATTAAAAGAAAGTATATAATTGAACAAAATGAAAACAGACTGACTGAGATTTTTAAAGCTAGAAAAAACTTGGAATCAATAGAATGATTATCAAAAGGACAATCAATCACTACAACAAGACTTCCTCCATCAAAGATTGACCAAGACCAGAACACCTCCAGAATGCCAAAACTCATTAAACAGGTGCATGAAAAAAAAAAAATCAAGCATTATCCAAGAATGTCAATGAGAAAATTGGATCAGGAGGCCAGATCATCAGAGAGAACCATGTGGAGGCTCTATCAAAATGATCTAGAGATGTCACCCTATAAGATAACCAAGAAATAGCATCTTTCAGGAGCTACAATGAAAAAGAGGTTTCAAAAAAGTAAGCAGTTGCTGAAATGAATTCATAATGGCATATTGCAAAACATCAACTTCATTGATGAGAAACTGTTCACTATTGAACAGACTTAATTATCAAAATGACTGTTCTTTCAACAAACTGTCAGTCTGTTCCTGCCACTTCAGGAAAATACCTCAAAACCCAGAAATCAGCATTAGTTATGGTTTGGTCAGCCATTTCAGAAAGAGGAAAGTTTCCACTTGTTTTTGTACCTAAAGGGGTAAAGATCAACAAGTGTACATAGAGGACATCTTGGAAGGTGCATTCAAGCCATGATGCAATGCCACTTATGGTAATGAACATTGGACACTTCAACAAGGCAGAGCAATGAGCCATACTGCTTGTGTAACACAGCAGTGGTGCAGAGACATTTGTCCAAGGACGAATAGCCTCCCTCATTACCAGATATTAATGCTTTTGATTATTGTTAGTGGGCAGTTCTTAAAAGTGAGGCCTGTTCTACTCCACATCACAATATTGAAGCACTGAAGGCAAAAACTGAAGAGAGTATAGGGCAATATAACCATGGAAACTGTGCATATTTCCATCAATGACTTTTCCAAAAGACTTTGACATAGTACAAGCTAAAGGGAATCATATTGAATGAGGTTTCCTGGTGTTGTATAGCAGATTAATACTTACGCTGTGTTAAAATTGTATGCTGATATAATAAATTTTGCAGGAGTTATGAGCATTTACATTTGTAACAGTATTTATGCCATAACATGTACAAACATGTCTTTTCTGGATAAAAAAAAGATATACAAAATCAAGTAAGTTATTAAAGCTAACTTTAATAAGTTTATTATAAAAATATTGTAGGTGGCTCTTTCTTTAACATAAAGAGGTACTGAAAAGTTCTAACCCACTTCCTGAAATCTGACCAAATAATCAAACATTTTTCTTTGACAGACTGAACTTTTCAACACCCCCTCATAATTGATCATTAACTAGCCCTTATTTTACTTAATTTAATGAACTTGTCACAAGACCAAATATGAGACTACTTCAGATAGGTAAAAATGGAGAGATCTCAAGAATAGAAGTACTAGTTATGCAAAAAGAGAAACCTCATTAGAGCTCTTACTCTGGCAAGACATACTACTTTATTCATATTACAACAAAATAACTCAGTTTATCACTCAAGTTGAATATATAATTCTACAAATGAGAATTAAATAAAAGTAGATTTAAATATGTTGAAAGCCTAAATATATATCAACATTTGTTCATATATTTCCAACTATTTATTACTTTAATTTGCAATCATAACTACATCTACTACATTTATGGGGTCATCACAGTACTATTATGTCAAGTTGCTTTTAAATATTAACTAAGGCCTACCCATACCAACCATAAAGATTGGAAGATGTAAGGTGATTTTTGAAAGTTTTTTTCTTTAAGTGTGCCTTATATGACAGGAAATATGATAAGTAATCTAATCTTTGTAAGAGCCTGTGATATTCAACTAAATAATATCTTATATATCTAAATATACATTTTTATGTACAAATCTTTTTCTGTCAATTTCTAAAATTGATAAAATTGTTAAAGTAAACTTGAAGAAGTAGGTTAAGTTTTCTTATGTAGATATTTAAAGTCAATAATAGATTAGATTAATTCTCTAAAATAATATTTAAAACAAAAAGGTACAAGACTATTCAAGAGAAGATGGAGAAGGAATTTTGCTTATAAGTAAACAGATCTTTCTTCTTGATTATGCTTTACTTTTTATTTTTGCTGTGTCAAAGACATGAAAAAATAAGGACATTAATGATAATAAGCATAAAATTTATTTTAACTCAATCAAAAGGTTCTTTTTAAATAATCCATTCCAAACTTACCTAAACCTAAAGAAAGGGATAGTATTGCAAAAAAGAAAAAACTGTTCTTTTAACTATAAATAGTTATTAACAGCTGAGAAAAGCAACATGTCAGTAACACCCATTTCTAAACAAGAAATAATAAATCAGGGAGTGCTAAGAAAATGAGACAATGGTTTAGTTTTGCAATTTTTGTTACAAGACCACCACCACCCTCAGTGGTCAATTCTTTCCACATCACTCAGAATGTGATTTTCTTATAAATTAACCAGTGATCCGCCCTTAAGGATAGTTAGCCAAGTAAGTTAGTGATTAGTAGAAAAGTCATCAACAAACTGCTCCTTAAATGTTCTAACTGTAGCAGCAGTGGCAGAAAAAAAAAAGAAGCTGGAAAGGCATGTCAGAAATCTATCAGGTTACCAAGCTCAGCTATGAAATGCCACAGAAAATATACACAGCAAGAACAAGAGAATGTAGGGTGTTACTGTTTTGACTTATAAGCTCTTAAAATAGAAAGGAGTTGGTTTTAACCTGATATTAGAAATAAAAAGTCCTCTTTGTTTATAGACATATATTAGTTTACATTGCTAAAATAAAAACTTTACAAAATCAAAATCCATTCCAAAAAACTAGAGTTGTTGCATTACAAAATAGAATATAAATTCGATAGGAATGAAGAATCAAGAAGGAAAATTATTGCACACAGACATAAAAAGGGAAAATGTTTATTATACATACACACTGTACAAAATTGAATAAGCTAATATTTTTCATTATTTTCAAAAAAATTATAATTATAGATTAAAAAAAAAAAAAACAAAAAAAAAAATACATCTTTAAGTGGACATAACAAAAACAACAATATGGTTAATTCATTTTCTACCTGGTAAAAAAATAAAATTAATAGACTGATGCAACAAGTAAAAATTTAATATGTATGTAACATAAATAATATAGCAAATACAATTTGTACAATTAAGATTGTGATTATCATATAATTAAAAGCATACATTTAAACAAGAACAGTGAATATTAAAATACTGATATTTTAATAATTACATGCATTAATTATTTCTAGTATATGGAAGAAATAACAAAACTGAAATATTCATGTTACTATCAACATTTTCTTTTCAATCATCAGTCACATGACAGGGTGTGATCACAGGGTCACTGTAAATGAGCACTTGTCCAGCTCACTCCACTTATCTAGGAAAGCCAGAGAAGTATTTATTTATATGTAACATGTTTTGGGCATGTAGAACTGGCAGAGACTCTCTCCAGATCAAACCACAGTCAATGTCTTCCAACTTGAAGGCTTGCCTTGGTCACTGTTGATTCCATCAAAAGGAACCCTCCACTGTGACAGTTGACTTCATCCAGCAATGCTGTGTTATGACATGTAAATTGAGAAATTGCTGAAGTATTTCTCTTATTGATCTCTATAAATTTATTTCAAGCAATTATACATTTCAGATGATTGACAACTAGTAACCTCTCTGTATTCAACTGCATATTTCTAATATATATTTGTGAGAATATCAAACATGTCTAGTTTATCACAATTTCATATTAAAATAAATATGTAATTATTGTTTATTAAATAACTACAAAATATTAAAATTATATGTTAATGACAAAAGTATTTTGAACTGCACTTAACAGTAGCTAAATATTATATATATATATATATAAGGACCAAAGTTGAATAGTGTTTTTTATATATTTTGGTATTAAGCATAATTTTGCTTACATTCTATGATAAAATTGCTATTTTATAAAAAAATAAATATATTCATCACATTAGTAGATGGTCTCAAAGATCACTCAAATTTAGATCTTGATATAGTTAATTTCAGTTTGTTTTTTCATAGGCTTATTGTACAAATCATGCTAATATTTTTTCTAAATGTTTTGTGAAAAAAACCAAAGTAATGCATAAAATGGTAAATCTAATATCAAACAAAGCATCTGAAAAGCACACCTGCATGCATACACACCCCTGTTGATAAAACAATTATGAGAATTTATGTTGTTTAAATTTCTGGTAACAATATTAAAAGCAAATATGCTAGAATTTAAATATGCACACAAAGTTCAAAATATAGTATTAAGCAAGTGTAAGGTTTCATATATTTAATGATTTTTTTATTTTACTTTAATTGAATCTGTATTTATTTAGAAAATAACTTTAGAGAAAGAAAGAAATTCTATGACATTTAGAACAAGCTTGCAGAAAAAATAAAACAAATCTTGGTCAAGGGAGAGAAAGAACTGTACTAATGCCACAAATATACACAGACTAGTAACATTAGCAAGGGAATGGAATGCAGAAACGAAGGATTGTCAAGAGAATACACAAATACAGCCAACTCCCTATTGCAAATCCATCAACAATACAAAAAGAATTGTAATAAAAAATAAATCACACCCAGGGTTTTGATTACCAAATACTTTTAGGGTGTAATTTGACTGTATACTGTTTTACTAATACAATTAAAAAAAAAAAAAGTTTACAACATATCCCACAAATGGAATGTTGAACATCCCCCCCACAAAAGCACTTCAGATTTGCTACTGTAAGTCTTTATAGACATGATATAATACACTTTTCTTTTTTAAATCTTTTGGCCTAATGCGTGCTATAAAGCTCCATGGTAATGAACTTCAAATCTCATATCATTGAGATCTCAGTGCTATTTCACTTTGCCTAGGAACCTACATGGCACAAATGTAATAGCCAGATAAATCTAACATGAATTATATTCATAGCAACAAGTAAAAAAATCAATAAGAAACCAAAAAATACATAAACGTTATCAAATAACAGCAAATATAAGCTGAAGGAAACAAAATCAGATAGTGTTTGCTACAAATCAAGATGATTATAGATATAAGCTCTCACAGGTGACTATATGTAAGGGTGCAATGGATAAATTGTCATCTAAATTACACAAAAATGAAAAGAACACTGATATATCATTTTAACATATATATTTACCAAAATTGTACAAAAATATCTTGAAATACTAAAGAGCAAATTTATTCAATAAAATTGCCACTGGCTTCAACCATGGCCTCCAGATAACTTTCCTGCTACTCTTCTGGATGGTCTCCTTGTTTAAGTTGCCTTCAGTTCATCTTTGGTATTACAAGAAGTTTTCTTGGTCTCTCGTTCAACTGTGCCCCACACATAATAATCAAGGGATTTGCAGTCTGGAGAGTTAGGTGACCAGATGTAATGGGTAATGTGGTCACAGAAATTGTCTGACAGCCATCACTGGAGAACTCCTGCTTGTGCGGCATGGTGTAGAGTCCTGTTACCAGACATAGGGTCTTCCAGCAGCCACCCTCTTGACACTGGGCAACACTACTTCCTCAAGGTACTAGATGTAGGTCTGTGTTTGAAAACCTCACCAACAAATTCAGTAGTTCTTATTAGAACAATCAGAGTGAGTTTTCCAAGCTGCTATACCTTCATAATCACCATCAGACTCATCCAACTCCTTCCGAATCCTCTGCACTAACTTTCTGATTGACACCCAGACACTTTGAAATTTAAACTTCCGACACAAATGCCAAGCAGTACAGGATGGCATTTCCAAATTTCTGGCGGAGTGAATTGCATCATGGTGCTCTTTTTATCAGAGACAATGCTCAACTGACTCCACTATACTGTGCAGGCAACAAAATAAAAAAAATGAACAATGCATATGCATGAAATTAAAAATATAAAATGGCAACAATTTCACCATATATATATAATTACATAGACGTGCAAACACATGCGTAGGTTAAACTATATGAATTAAAAAGTTTTAAAAGTTTGTTTTTTATAATGAAGTTCATTATCATGAATCGATATTTAAAAATTAACAGATGAAAATTGAAAAAATCTGCTTTGTTATGAATATTAATAGTACTCAAGTTTATTTTATATGATGTTGGTCATTAGAGAGAATTTTAATTCAATTTAAAACCCTGAAATATTTAAATGAAATAAAATTATTTCCAATGAAATGTCTTATAATTTGCTACAGTGAAAAATAAGATACATTCATAAATCAAAGTGACCTTTCTGTTATTGTGTATTATTAATTCTATCAATAAAATAAATTTTAAATTCAAAATCTACTTCTCATTTAAAAATAGTTTTTCAGAAAATAAGGGAAGATTTAAATTGACCAAAAGAAAAAAAAAATACACTGAATTACTTTCACATTTCACTTCTAAACTTACAATTCAATTTAGAATTTTATTGCAACCAATATCACCACCCATTTTTAGCTTAATTTTAACGAGGCTTTTAAACAGGAATTTAAATCCAGATTTTTTCTTCATTTCATTCTGATTCTCCTAGTTCAAAATATATACAAGCCTGTTTTCCTTCACTGGCATAATTACTGATAGAATAGAATAGAATAGAATAAAAAAAAAAAAAAAAAAAAAAAAAAAAAAAAAAAAAGAGTAAAATACTCAAGTCTAATCAGATGGACAAACAGGTATATTAAATATGCATGTATAAATTTTCAAGCACTATGTATGCCTGTATTAGGAGTAGATAGCCAGTCCACAATCCTCCCCATTCTTTTGAACAGGAGTAGAGGTTTATCCTTTGTTTCCTGTTTAAGGATTGGGTTTCTGGTTCCTTCTAAAGTCTTTTCATTCTCCTTCACTCCAATTAGGCTCTTGCATTTTATTGGAGTGAATTGATAAAAAAAAAAAAGTAAAAATAAGAAAAAGGTAATAAAATATAGTTATACTAACATATGCTGCTTATTCAACAATAAAAATTAAATACATTAAAAATTGTTTACAGTGATATAGACAAGTTTTAATTTCAGCATAAATTTTTTTAGTTAGTGCTTAAAATAATTAAAAGATTATTATATATATATATATATATATATATATATATATATATATATATATATAAAATGCACACAAGTCAAATATTTTTATATTAGATTAATATACATAATAAAATGTATTTTTAGTTACCAATCAAGTTTCCCCTCAAATAGTGATTTGAGTTTATTTGGTAAAACTGAATCATTGAAGAATGATTCCTGATAAAAAAAAAAAAAAAATCAAATGACCTCAACCAGCTACACACTTCCTAAACCAGATATAGTTAGGAAATTGTTGATTAGCTATATTTTAAGTATCTAGGGTTTGGATATAGCAAAACTGGAGGTAAATAATTCATGTGATTGAACAAAATGAATTTATTACCTAAAATAAAACAAAATTTTTATAACTTTACCATATACAGAACATAAGCAAAATATAAGCTGAGATTATTTTGACATTAGTCATCAATCTGTAGCAATGCTTAAAAACACTAAGAACAGATCAATTAAAATAAATTGGCTGAAGACAAAGAACCAAGCAAAACAAAACAAAAATACTTTGCTAGGTTAGAGGAGAAAGTGCTAGAAAGTTATCGTCACTCACTTTCCAAAATCTGACCAAATGATCAAACATCAAAAATATTTTTGCATTGGCTTCTTGGATAATGACTTTTAGCACCCATTTATATAGGACTATAGTTAAGTCCTAAATATTTTTTCTAACATGCCTATTTTTATGATACAGTCAGTCCTTTTCAAGCTTTGAGATACTTCTACTACAAAAGACTTCAAGATAATAATAATAAATATAATGATGATATTTAAATATTTTTTGTAAAATTAAGGTCAAATCATTGAATTCATATAAAAATGAACATAATAGAATTTTCTATGTTAAATATAAATTACTAAAAAAGATATTTTCTGCTTTGAAAGCAGGGTTCTATAATCTAAACCCAGGAAAGAATTAATTGACATTCTTCTTTCCTTGACAGGTAGTATGAAACAAAAACAAAAAGATATGGATGGTTCAATGCCTGTTAAAACTATCACCTTGATTCCCACAGAATTTGATACAGAATTTAATAGATAACACAATATCTATAAAATTCTGTATAGATATATTCTCTCAATTTATGACAATCAAATTTTATTCTCTCCCACCTATATATGAATCTTTTTAAAAGATAGTGTTATTGTAAGAAACTGCCATAAAAATATGAACTGAAAACATAAGCATATTATTTCATAAACATTTAGTGACTATGCTGAACAAATCAAATTGCTATGGATCCTTGAAAGAAACAAAAAATAATTTGATTAATACCAGTTGTAAGAAAATAGATGCTTTTAGTTGTTAAAAAAGTGAAAAGTATTTTATAAATTACACAGGATGGGGAAAGAAATCAATGTGATTGATTTTCACATGAGTTGAAATTGACAAACAAGTTACAGCAAAAAAAAAAAAAAAAAAAAAAAAAACTAATAGAAACAGAAATATTTTAAAAACATTATCAACATTTGATGGAATTTAAATGGTAAGCCACACCTAACATTTTTCCCTTTGAATACTGTCAGTTTATAAAAAATACACTAAATGAGATGTTTTATAATCACTCAAAATTATTCTAAATATTTTCATGTATACCCAATAAATATATCTAATTGTTCAATGTACTTAGGTAGTGACAAGTATATAATAAGCATAAAGTAACTCCCCATTTTAAAATACTTATAATTTACTAGCAGTAGAGCCCAGTGTTGCCCGGGGATGTAACAGTAAGAGATATATCATGTATCGACCATCATAAAGACTGAAAAATAAAATTGACAAAGATTATTGTTTAAGGTTGACGGACACGCATGTCTTAATTAGTTTTTTTTTGTTTTTTTTTAAACCCAAACTCAAACAAAAGCATTGTTTTCAATCGTTATGAGTCTACTGATTGAATAGAATTTTATTATAAACAATTGTCTTGTAAATGGAATTTTTAAAGCATTCTGAATGTAAAAATAAAGAAAAAAGTGTGCAAGACAATAAGAAACACTACCTGCCAAAAAAAAAAAAAAAAAAAAAAAAAAGTGAAGTTTTGTTGAAATCGGTTGAAAAATGTAGGAAATCCAATCCCATATATAAACGAACACACACACACACACAAACCTGGGTTTTATAATAAGTATAACTCAATATGAGTTGTCCCCCTTTCATTCTTGCGACAGTGATGCCTCTTAATCGTGTTTTCAAATTGATTTTGTGCAAAAACAATTGTGTTTTTCCAATTTTTGGCGCTGTCAGAACCACCGCAAGGTAATTTTACAGAGTCCTGTGAAGTTTAGTTGAAATCGGTTGAAAAATGTAGGAAATCTGATCCAATATATAAACAGACACACAACCTGGGTTTTATAATAAGTATGATTAACTAAAATTTTTACAAGAAATAGATATGAGAGGAAACCGTTTAGCATGAGGTTTTATTTAAAATTCAATATAGGCACCAGATTTTGCTACCCAGGAATCGAGTCAAATGATTTCACCAGGAACTCAAGGTATGGAAGACAACTTCTTGTATTCACCTTTCAAGTTCTTCCATAAGTCTTTTTTTGATATAGTAGACTTGCTCCTTTAACCAAACCCAAAGAAGAAAATTACAGGGTGTTAAGTCAGAACTCCTAGCTGGTTACTCATTCATAAAATAGGGAGTTACTTTTCAATCACCCTCTAGAAGTTTAATATACCAGATTTGTACAAGTTAAATATAGAACTTAGAGCATCTTATTAATCATCTATATAAATAAATTTCAATGTCAGTGTGTCACACTTTTTCAACTTTTTTTTTTCCAACTGATTTTAAAATCAGACTGAGTCCATGAGCAAATTAAAAACATTCTGGATGAGATTCAGACCCACAATCCTGAAATTATGGATTTTATTACTACATTTCTATTCAGCAATATGTTTTATGTGATTTTTTGCAACAATTTTTTTTGTCACAATAACAATTTTTATAACTTGGAAATAAATTTGGGAAAAATTGAAATTGTGAAATCTAGCAAAAGTCACCCATGAAATAAAAATAATTGTTTGTACAGAAAGTAAGGACCTACATACATCAAATTGTCTTTAAATTAAGTGGTGGCAGAAAAATTATCGCTGAACTTTTAAAAGGTAAGCTTAAATATTAATTCAATACTAAAATGCAGCAGCTTTGAGCTCTTCTGTAGTTCATTGTTGCCTATTGCAGCAGCATGCCTCATAAAAAGAAATCTCTACCAACAGAAGACCAGATTGCAATCAAAGGAGCCAAGGCTGCAGTAAGGAAAAGACAGTCTTGTGCAAATGAAAACCCAGATCAAATGGCAGCAACAAGAGCTTCCAATGCTGAGAATATTGGAAAGACTTTGAGACACTCAAATTCCTGAACAAGGTGAAGCCCAATCAAGGAGCTAGCTTTTAAGCTAGGTAATAAGTTTTCAGAGAAAATACTGTTCATTTTTCATCAGTAATTTTAGACAATTTTTGATGATCTTGAGATCTAAATTCTTTTCAGTTCAATCAAAAATATAGAAATTTAAAATGCCAAAATACAAAGTTGTAAATGGTAGCAATCAATGTTAAGAATTAGAGTTAATACACTAGGAAGCACGCACAAACAGAAAACCTAATTAACTTATGTACATATATACAAGAATAAAATTGAAGAGTAAAAAAAGATAAATACTGATTTTTTTTTAAATGCAAAATTGTGTGTTGAAGGACTTTTGCAACCAAAAATTAAAATGTCTAGAAAAACAAAAAAAGAAAAAAAAAGGTTTTGCTTGTAAATGAAGAATTCCATCTCCATTTCTGGAGGCAGAATTTTACTATCTTGAAAGTAGGAACATAAAAAAAATTATGCTGTACTGGAGTTGGACTGCTGACAACCAAACAAAATGTTTAAGATGTTGGCAACACCAACTGCAGGTAAATGGTGTGGGAGACTTGGAAAGTTGCCGATAAAAAAAATTCTTTTTCACATTTACATTTCTGTAAACTGGATATTTTTTATTCTAGAAGTAGGTAGGGGATCAACTTTTTTAAATTTTAATTTAGTAAATAATTAACTCAGTTTTAAAGAAATTCATTCTGTTGCTCTTTTGAATACTAAGTGAGGATTATATTCAGACAAAATGAATTAAGACATATGGATTCACCAGTGACAAAGTAGACACTACATGAGCAGAAATTCTTTAGCAGTTAGAAATTAATTTAACAAAGTAGGAATGTGTACACATATGAACATAAAATATAAAAATATAATTATCTTTGTAGAGCAAGTTATACTCTATTGTTTAAAAATTCCAATAACTGAGCAGCTTAGTCAACTAAAGAAAGATAAGAACCTAAATGAAAAACTGGATACAAGTACCTACAAATATAGAATTCAGCTTAGCACTGCAATCTGTTTTAAAATCACATTTGTATGGTATACACTATCTCAATTTACTTAATGTTTTGTAGATTGCTAGACACAGTATAGCTGAAAATAAAATAATCTTTTCTGATAAGTTATATAAAAATATACCAGAAAAAAGGCTTCTAGCAATAAAAATCATAAATCTCTTGTGAAATACACAAAAACTATTAAGATGATTTGTAAAAAGGAAGCTAACAAATAAAATAGAAGATAAAGTAACCAAGTTTGTATTATTTCAATGCCCAAAATGTTTATATAAAATTTAAAGGAATTTGCAAGAACTACTACTAGCAGCACCACTTTGTGCTAGTTATTAAGAGCAGATGCTTGGAAATGAATGTTAGGCAGAAGCCAATCAAAGATAGGCATTTCAGAAAGTTGTACAAATTCATACACAAGCTAAAAGCATTTTAAATATTTAAACAAATGTCTTTGTTGCAGATAAAATAAATGTAACAGCTCAAAAATGTATTCAAAATCAACTATTTCTAAAATTCATTGAACTCAATGAAATTACAGGATATAAATAATTTTACCTGCAAATGGAGAGAAAGAAATGAAATCAAATATGTTATAATTTTTAAAAGTTTCTGCTATTTATTATACATACAATTGGTGGTAAAAATTAATTTCAAAATACCCCAATACAAAGAATAGGATCCACCTGATTATATTTTTCATTTTTATCAAGATGAGAAACATTGGAAGAGAGTTTTCATTTTGGATATGTATCTGAAAAGGTAACTTTCTAAACATTGAACTAAGATTTGTGTTTATGGTTATTACACAAAAAACAAATGCAATAAAAAAAAATTAAAAAGAAACTGAAAATGGAAGAAAACAGTAGCTTTAGTAATGATTTGATGCATGTTAAGTCAGAGTTTGTTAGAGTAAAGAAAATTTACTTGATCAATTACTTCACTTTTAAACAGATGGAAAATCAGAAAGCATTTTAAGAGTAGTTTTGTCCATTATAATGGGAACTTGTCTTTCTAAACAGATCTCTCTATTTACATTATTCGGACTATTGTCCTCATTTTTGTCGCCATATTTATATTTTGGCCATTGTATACTCCAGCCTTCTTCAGGTGGTTGGAATGTCAAACTGAACCCTTTATTTCACTCACTGGGGTAGACCATTCTAGTGCCATGTTTAATGGATGTCAGTTATCAGTTATCTCCTGTTAATTCCTCTCTCCAAGTTCTCCACTGCCTTAATTGGGTATTGAACCCACTCTTTGGGTCCTGTCACTGGATCTAACCAACGCCTTTATCCACTGTGCCATGTGCCTTGATACCCTCTCTCATTATGTAGGAGTTTGCTACCATCCTTTTTAAGCTATTCAATTAAATGGGAAAAAAAAGCTGATTTGAATCCATAACCTCTGCTACCAAGTTATGTCCTAATATCTGTTCCACTTAAAAATTTTTTAATGTTCAGAATCAGATAATGTCCAGCCAAGAGGAGTTTCCCCACTTATAGTACTTTGAAAAGACACTGCATTGAATTTAGAATGAGATCCCACCTCTTAAATAAGTATATAAATTCTATTGCTAATTATGCCATTAAAAACTTTGAAAAGCTAGACAGTTCAAAGGCTATTGAAATTCAGGCACTACCAAGTAATTTTACTAGCTGCCTCAAAATTACTAACTAGCTGAAGTTGAATTTGGCTACAGGTACAGATGATTTTCATTATTTATGATAGGATGAATTTCTAAGTTTCTGGTAAAATAGTAAGAACTGAAGAATCACATTTTTGCATTGATTGTTATCAGAAGATTCAAGTTGCATTTCAAAGTAGATGACAGCTAAAACATGTGTAGGTTTTCAAAAGATATCAGTGGGTATGATATTAGCATAGAATTATAACTATTAAAATTTTCAAATCAACTTCAACTGGCATTTAATCCTTAATTCACCAGACAAATCTCCCCACTATCTCTTGTGATTTAAAAAGAATTATTCTTAAAAATTAATTGTGGTTTAGTATATGCAAAGTTTAAATAGTCATTCTAATATTGATATGGTTTGTTACTAAATTTTTAAATAAAAAATTTGTTTTCCAACATATGGCACTTTAAAATATGAAGTTATCTTGTTTCAAAATATAATAATTTAGAAGTTTTTCTTCAATTCCTTCTTTCCTTAGGTGCAACACGTTATGTATGCTTGGGTGATCATGTCTCTTTCGGATTCATGAATGACTTGGCTGAAAAATTCCCATGGTAGACTGGTTGCCAACCAAAGCTAGAATATCCAGTCTTTTCTGCTTTTTAATCCATAGCTGAATGAAGAAGACCTTTAGTATTAGGGTATTTACACATAAGAACTCAACTGGAATTAGAATTTGGAATATAAAGAATTTGTTAAAGAAAATGGCATATTCTGCAATTACAAATAATCACTTCAAGATGCATCACTTTAATAATTCTTTTTCACTTGATCAAGACTTTAAAATTTGCTAATATACATTTTTAGTATAAGCAAATTAATTCTAAAATTACTTCATTTTGTAATTGCTTTTAAACACCAAGACATCTCCATAAGTAAATAAAAATAAAATACTTAATTTTGTGCATACTAAACAATAAAAGAGAAGGAGTTAATTTATTAAGATAGAGTATCTATTACTTAATTGTATAGATTCCCCCATATTTCAAATTGTACAATTTAAATAAAAATTTTCTGAAAAGGTATTTTCACATTAAAGTTTTCAGTTGGGTATAATTATCCTTTTTAGGTGAGTAATACTTGTAAAGCAGTAAGCTATGCACTACTAAATCTATTGAATAACTAAAATGTTCATAATAATTACCAAATATTTTGTTTCTGACCATTTTGTCACTATTTAAATACTTAACTTTAAGTAGAGTTGAAGGTAACAAGAGTATTCAAAAATCACAAAACTAAAATGAATTGCCTCAGCATTTGGTAACAGTCATTCAAGCCATACCCTTCATTTATGTAGCTCTGGGTGCAAATAATTATAGTGGTTTTCTCAATAAAATCACAGTAATCACAGCAAAAATAAAAGGAGGAAACATCTGACATCAATGTGCAGTCTTAAATGTAATGGACAGATTTGTCAGCTATTAAGCAGTTTCTCATGCAATGAGAAAAAAAAAAAAAACAGTATTAAATGTGGATTGCAAAATTTAAGAACAAGTAGGTACATAAAGACTTTAATATGGCAAGGTTTTATATCAATTCTTAATGTATTATAAATTCAAAATATAGATATATGAGCAAATAAAGTTAATAGTTTAAGTCATAAACTTCATTTTTGCAATGTTATGAAGCAGGCTACTAAATTAAAGCCTTAAATCAAACATTAAATAAAATAATCCATTAAAATTATTTAACATTAAAATAGGGATGTATTTTTGACTCCCCCTCCATTGATTGAAGTGGGGATCAAAGGCAAAGTTAAAGAGGAATAAAAGTTAAAGAAAAAAAGAGAAAAGACTTAGGTTTAGTGTAAGATGGTTAAAGAAGAGACACTATTGTTTGACAAAACTAAGAGTAGTTGTGATTAAGAGAACAAAAACAACTGCAGGAAAAGCAAGGACTAAAAAGTTAAATTTATAAATTGTATTAAAGTTAGAATCTTCCACTAATACATCCTTCTCCTCCTACATAGTTAAGTCATTTTATTTGAAAGTATAAATAAAGTTTTAAAGCTAATTTGCATGTTGAAACAATGAATTTTAACAAAGGTAGCTTGTACCAGAATTTAAATATAAATATTAAAAAAAAAATCTTACAAGATTTATAAACATAAACCTTCACAATTAATAAATCAAAAAGTGGGGCTTTAGTAAACAATTACCAAAGTAAAAAATAGTGGAGAAATGGGTAGAGCTAGGCACAAAAAATAAACTACAAAAATGAATTCAACAATAACTCATCAAGCATTTTCTTTTAGAAAAATTTATGCAATGGAGAAATTGGAATTAAAGTGCAAACGAACTGATAACCCTCAGTATACAAAGGCACAGTGGAGTAATGGATAGCAGCTCGGATTAAGGAATCAGAGAGCCAAGTTCAAATTGAATCTATTACATTCACTTACATGCCCTGGAGAAAGGTATGAATCCTCTTCTCCCTCCCCAGCTATGGGTAAATAGCAGAACAGACCTGGTTCTATAGCCTTGGATGGCAACTGGTCTACCGCAGAAAGAAATGGCAACCTACTGCGAGGAAAAAAATCTGCCTTGTCAGTCATGTATCAAAAGATACATGATCGCCTAAGTGTGTACCACGCATGGTACATAACTGATACAAAGAACTGATACACTATTAAATGGACTTTTCCAGTAGCAATATAATCATCTATGATGTTGGTCTCAGAGGACTTGCTTTCCAGCTTCAGACAAACTTGTAAATACCTACTTGTATTGTTCTTGTTTAAAATAAACCCTTAAACTTTGTAAGTTGCTGTTCTAGTTATTTTAATAACCACCCTGGACAACATCACAAAAAAAAAAAAAAAAAGTAAAAAAATCTTTTTTTTATTATGATAATCATGTAACAATTGTTCTGAAACTTGAAATATACTATTTTCTCAATTAGAATGTTTTAAATTGGAGAAAAAGATAAAAACCGCCTGAGTACACAACTCCAATAAGCTACTTATCACCTTTGTGCCATTACAGCAAAATTTAATGTGTTATTAAATATTTAAGTTATTGTTAATATGGTTGTAATTATTAAAATAGGAATTCTGTTTCTGGAAACATAATCACAGCATATTTTTTATATAATAACTTAGTAATTAATTTTTAAGGTGTTGTCAAATAAATGAAAGCAAAGACAAAGGCAAATAGAGGAAAGGATTAGAACAGAAATAAACTTGTGGCAATTATTTTTTTTTCTTTTCAGGGTTATTCACTTGACCTATAGAAATGGGAATTTTATCTGTCCTGATTCTCTAGTTGTAGACACAAAGTAACAATTGCTTGAGCTAAAAAGTCAAGTGAATGTCAGCACATGTCAAATTTGACATGTGACTCTAGAAACACTGTTACTATGAGATTTTGGCAATGTTAAAAAAGGAAGCCAAAATATGTTTAATACATAGCAACCAAATAAAAATTAATTTGTGACAATGTATTTTCTCAAACAGTTTAGATACTTACTAAAACTTTAAAAAATAAAGATTATTTTCAAATGTTATAAAGTATTTTGTTCACTGAAAAGAGGAAAACTTTACAGCTTTGATTGATTATTAATGACAAGAAAGGATAAGAAATAATTATTTTAGATTGAAGTTTATATATTTAACCAATTTATATTTAACATAGCATTCTAGGAAGGATAAACTTGCAATTCTTACTAATTAGGTATATAAAATAAACAAAAACATTTTAGTGGATGTTTCAATAAATGTTTTAATAACAATTTTTAAATATCAAAGTCATGTTATGCCACAATGATATTCCTGAAATTTAGCTTTCAAATCAAGATAATCTATATTTTAATGAAAAAACTTTTGTAATACACACAAAGAAATGAATATTCCCAGAAGTGTGACAAAGCCGAAATTATTCTTTCAGTCACTTTTTCACACACAAATATATATATATATATATATATATATATATATATATGTGTGTGTTTCTGTATATCAGAACAATATTGGTTAATTGATTGACAAAATGTTAAATTTGGTTAAAAGTTTCATAAACTTGCATCCAGGAACTTACAATATTTCACCTTTAACAAATTTTCCATTGTTGCAGTATGTGACTTTAAAAACAACAGCAATAAAAACAAAAGTGTGAGAGCAGGGGTAAAATAAATGAAGTCAACTAAGTTATTGTTTTAGGACATCTCAGACGCCAAAAATATTTAGCAGTCATACATCTCAACGTGTCTTGTAAATACTTAATTATAACCAACATTTTACATTTTATTCTGCCTCACCCCCCCTATATGGCAACTCTAGATCATCAGTGTTACTTGGGCTCAGACCCATTGCCAAGTAGGTGATGCTGCCCCAACAGAAAAATTACACCCCATGAAAATGATGCAAACATATTGTAGCATGATAGTTCTTACTTGCAGCCTCCCCCACCACTAAAAACATCCTGGCAACAGAACTGTTCTGGCTCATTACAAATTTAAAAAAAAAAAAAAAAAAAAAAAAACTTACTATATGTATAATTTAGAGTCTAAGAAGAATCTAAATCTGTCCCAAATATAGATATCTCCAATATTTAAATTATGATTCAGAAACCTCAAGTTGCATAAGAAGATCTTATCAGATGTTATTGTAAATACTTAATAAAAGCACACTGAAATTCACATGGTATATGTACCAAAATTGTTGTGAAAACCTTGACATGTACAATAAAATATGACAATATGCTTCCTTTTTTTTTTTTCTTAATTTACTTAAATTATGCTAATTTGGCTCTGATCAATATTTGTAGGTCAATTTCGATTATTCAGAAATTTCTAGAAAAACTTATATACTAATTAGTGCAGATTTTGAATGATCAAAGTCTGACAAAGGCAAATTCATGGAACAAACAGCAATGGGTTTATAATGATAATATTAAATGAGGATATATTGCAAGGATAATGATTTTAAACAAAACTGAATTCTAGTAGAAAATATTCTTATCAGTAATGTTTAATAGATTTGTATAGTATAACTGGGGTACTGAAAAATCTTGGACCCAGCCAAGAAGCCCCTTAAAAAAGTGTGATGTTGAGATGTTGCGATTAGATTTTGCAAAATGTTGGGCTGAGAACTTTCTACCACTATTTTATATACAGCTTAAGTAAAGAGGTTTACATCAACACTGGTTCTTTAATGAGAAAGTTCACTTTTAAGTAGTAAACTGAAAACATAAACAATTATTTAAAAATGCTTCTTTATTAAATTCTGAATTTTTCTTAAGTTACTCAACTATGAGAAATCAGAACTAAGTAGATTTCAACATTTTGTTTAAAGACATCTTTTCCAATTAAGTTCTCACCTCTAAATAATTTTGCCATCTTTCCAAAATTATTTCATTTATTAATAGTACTTTTGACAAAAAGACTTGCAAGAAAAACTACCTCATGGCTATTGTCTTTGAAAGTATAGCTCGAGAAATTGAATCATTATTGTAAAGCAACTTTATTCAAATTTTCTGATCAGTTAAAATCTAAAAATGGAACAAAATGAAACAATGAATGAGTAACAATTAAAATACAAATATTAAAAAAAAATTGCTGTGATTACTCCATACAAAATAACATTCCAAGAAACAACTTCAATTACAAATAAAACAATTGTCAAAGTACAAGTGAGAGTAACAAGAACTAAACACAGGAGTTACAGTCAATATCTGATTTTTACTGATTAGAATAGATACCCAAATATGAAAACAATGTCCAGGTCCTAGGAATTAAAATATACTCAATATAAGTTACCTCTATAATATGACAATTTATTTGAACTCTTCTCAGAAATTCAAAACAACTTGCTTCTTTGCTAATGTTAAAAATATCTATAATTTGGTTTAATACCAAAACATTACAACTTTATATATCTTAAGTTATAAATTGAATATACTGCAACAATGAGGTGAAATTCCTATCTGACTGATCCTATCTGAAAAGGCTAGTTCAACTATTTATCTTGGTTTAAGCATGCAATTCAGGTTTGTAAATCGACTTAAACCTAATTATCATGACACTAATAAAGCTTAAAAATACAATACCTAAGGATTTAATGGCTTAGAAATGGACAAGTGACTAAAAACTCACTTTGATAATGTTTCATCTGTAGCATTAGATTATCTCCCTGTAACACTTCCTAAAATTAGAATTCTATAATTCTTTTAAAGATTCAATAAAAATTATAGAAATTAATAAAATTAAGCTAAAATTTATTGTGGTAAACATTTTAAGTGTTAAAGTTTTGTTTTCAATATATTATCACATTTTCAAAGATTTACAGACTAAGATTATATTAAATAAAAAAATTTTATGAGCTATTTTAAAGTCAAAACAGTTATAATCTGCTAAAACAATTTTCATTATTAAAATGTGGAAAGTGCAAAGAAAATTAATTAAATTTAATTGTATTTTTTTTTAGATTATAAGGAGCAGATATGAATTAAAATTAATTAGGATAAATTTGAGAGTTTTGAATTAAGCTATTCTGATCAGTGTTGAAGCATTCCTAACAATTACTTAATACTCTGTCAAATAGTAATTTACTTGACTGCTTCTCCATTGCATCCTAATTCAACCAGGCTATCCAACCTACCTGATCTGATGATTCCCTTAACAATTTGTCAAAAGCCAGCTATTATCAGGTTCTTTCTACTTACCTACAAAAGTCAAATTAACAGTGTTCCTACTCTCCAAAGAAAACCTAAAAGCTTTAAGATAACCATTAATCAACTTAAACAATTACATACCAACACTTTGTAGTAGTTGACTGATGTTCTGTCTCATCTCTCTAAAGGCTTTAATATAAATGCATTAGAAAAATGACTAATTATAAAAAAAAAAAAAAAAAAAAAAAAAAAAACACACAAACTTTGTATATCTGAAACAGTAAGTAAGATAAAAATTACACAATGTATATTTACAGTTTATAAGCATTTTATCATATGAGCACCTCAATTTAAATGAATTTGATTAATAATGGGTTACTTTTTAATGGGTCTCTAGATTTGTATGCTTTGGGTTTGTTTTCATTTTATGATAAAAAAAAAAAATCTATTGTCTTGTCAATTGAAATCTGACAGATCAGCAGGGATACTGAATTCATTTTATGTTTGCTTATTACACTTTGCACAATGAGAACAAGTCATTTCTGGATAAACCTTGTTGTATAATCAATGTATATGATGTTTTTATTATCCACAGTCTTCTAAGGAGCAAGAAAATTTGTATACAACATTATCTTTTACAAACTATTTTGTAGAGAAATGTTATTAATAAATTGCCTTTAAACTGTAAAGTCATATTTGATGCTAAATTGTATTTTATAGTTTACTTCAAAGTTTGAACTAGCAACAATAACTTGCTTAAAAGTAGTTAGACCTAATTCAAAACAAAGATAATCTAAGCGAAAGGTATATTAGACAACCTGTCTGTTCTGTTTAATAGAACATACTTGAATAAAGAATTGTTGTCATATATGTGCATGATGCATGTATAATTATTCATTTAAGAATCAAATATTATGCAGCATTCCATCAAAAAATTATATATTCATACTGTTAGAACACAAAACTTTCTAAATGACTACTTAGCCACAGTATCTGTATATTTCTGAGATGAGGTATTATGTATACTATTTTATCTTATCATTGCAAAAACATTGGTAAAAAGCATGCAATGTGAGCTCTCGTAAAAAATAGTACCTGGTTAAGGCAATGGAGAACTTGGAGAGGGGAATTAACAGGAGATAACTGACATCCATTAGACATGGCATGTGGTACTAGAACAGTCTACCCCAGTGAGCGAAATAAAGGGTTCAGTTCGACATTCCAACCACCTGAAGAAGACCGGAGTGTACAACAGCCAAAACGTTGTGAAAAATAAGGCAACAAAGACAAAGATGATAGTCCAAACAATGTAAATAGCCACAATTTGCAAAAAGTTTTAAACTTCTGGATACTCCTATGGCTAAAAAACTTTGTTATTAGCTCACATACCAAAACGTACAACTCTTTAAATTGTATAAATGAAAAGAAATCTTGTATATTCATGCCCAAAATTTGCAGCAATTCATGTTAAGCCAATGCTAGAGAAACATGAAGATCTGTCAATGTTCCCAAAATAAAATTTGCATTGACTATGGTCAATCAATCATCCTCAAATTTTATTCAAGTAAAAATATTACCCATTTCTCCAGTGTTAATTTCAACAGAAAGATAAAGAAAATCAGTTGCATGTATCTGGCTTTGTGCCAATTTAACAGAGTAACATAAATGTATTTGCTACAATTGAGATTAGCATTAATTCATGATTCAACCATCAAAATAATATGCAAATAAACTAAGTAAAATACCAAACTATAATTACTCAAATACTAAACATCTATAACATCAATATAAAGTAAAAAGAAACAAGCTGGCTAAATAATTAAAAGTACAAAATGTCAGATGTAATGTAATATTTCAAATCAAAAGCAAAATTAAGCATAAAATGTTCCGATAAGTGCAAAGTTATTCAAAAATCAATTTTTTGTTAGTTATAAAGAGTAAAAAAAAAAAAAAAAAAAAAAGTAATCCAATATACATGCATATTTATAAACTTATCTACCGATATTATTAAATGTAATTTTAGATATTAGCAATATAAAATTCCTTTAATTAAAATCATTAAAATTGATATTAAATGTTTCTGCATATGTTTTAGTTTGCTTAAAAGAAAAAAATAATTATCTTGCTGAAAAAGTCTATTTTTTAGAAGCTCAAAATAAAAGTAAAAGTGCACACAAATTTAAATGACTATCAAAGTTTTTCAGATTATTATCAAATAAACTAATATATAATTCAACATATAAAAAAATGTCTTATACAAAAACTGATATTGATTAAAAGCTATACAAGCTATAATAAACTAAACAAGTTCACTAAAACAATCAATTTACTTCATTTAAATATCTTTCTGATGCAGGTAAAAAATAATTCCTTAAATGAATTGATATCACAAAGGTAGTACTAATTAATAAAAAATAATTTTGATAAAGTGAGAAATATAGCAAAAGTAATAGTAAATAGGTCTCAGATAAATTACTTTTAAGAAATGAGGACAATTGAAACTACAATTACTTAAGCCCATTGTTCATGCCTACAAGCATATAAATATGGCACTGCTTTATTGAAGGAAAAAAGATTAAATTTCATAAAAGAATATAGTCAGATAATGCTTTCAAGAGTTGTTTTTTATGCTCCTATAGGGAGTTGAGCTTTGTAGTTGATTAGAAACATGCTATTATCAAAGAAGCCATACCACCAACCCTTTTCAATCTAGAACTGATACAAATAAAAAGTAACTTTATGAAAAAGACACAGTTAAGTTACATATCTCTTGTAGATATATCAGTGCCATGAAATTCAAAGGCAAGTATCTGATTTAAAACACTAACTAGGGTACCCACATCTCAGTTACTTAATTTGTAGACATTGCTTGAAATGTTTTAATCAAATACAAATAAAATTATATTTTAATAATCTATAAATCATTTCAACACAAGATTAAAAACATTAACAAGCTCCAAGAACTTAATTATATCACAAACAAAATAATGTCTCAATCCAGAAGTTGACTACACTTAAATTCCTGAGTACCAAGCAATTGTTACACATTTAACAAACTACCCTTCTTGCTGCATGCTATGCAATATACCTACTTTTGAAATCCAAGTATATATTTTTAAATTAATTTTTTTTTAATTTTCTAAGAGAAACACAAGTACATCTGAATGTTACTTGTCAGCATAAATAGAGTAAAAAAAAAAAAAAAAATACAAAACTCCATCCTTTTGTTATTCGAAATGAACTAATTTTGTTCAACATTTTATAATCTAGTCAATTCCTATAATCTTTTTATCTTACAAAGAGAAATGGGACTCGATATCAAAATTTTAGCAAATGTTCAGATATTAATAAGGAATTTAAACACTGATAAAGTTTGTTTTTTTTTTTTATTTAATAAACACTGTTTGGAAATGTACATAATTCCAATCTAATTTGATTGAAAAAAAAAAAAAAAAAAAAAAAAAAAAAAAAAAATCCTTTTTTTTTTGTCTTAATGTCTGAATATTGCAAGTTTCTTAGAAACAAGTGAACTTTAAAAAAAATCAAATGAACATCATATCCACCCTCTAAAATAAAAACCTAGTGTTTACACTACAGTAAAAATAAATAAATAAATAAATAAAATAAAAAGGTCAAAAAATAAATTTTCACTTCAAATTGTAACAAATCATTACATTTTAATTAACTACACTTAATTATTTTCTATTAATTGTTTAACTTGTGTGGAAGAGATAGTGAAATTAGTCAAAAATTATATAACTGAAATCTTGGCAATGTCAAGTAACCTTCCTAATAAAGTTATAAAAAAGAAAAAAATGGTTGAATCTAAATGGGATAATGACAGTTGTTGCGCGCGCGCGCACACACACACGTCTCTAGCGGTCATTCCAGCTCCCTGACTAATGAATATTGTACTTTCAATGTACACATCAAATAAGATAGCTACCCCTTAAGTTTTTTTAATCAATAAAATAGATTTACCGAGTTATAATCAGACGACAAAATGCTAAATGGCACACTTCTCCTGCATTAGAAAGGTTAGTGACTAGTCATAGTAAAAAATAAGCCACTCAATTCTAATTAGTGCAAAGTCACAATAGCATTAATTACTAGTAGGCTTTAAAAAAAAGTAATACATAAAAATTTAATGCAGTCATACTCCTTATTCCCCTGTTAGTAACAGAAAAGAAAATGGAAACTGAAAGATTAGCTAACAAGTCAAAGTCATAGATAATATTAACATATTCAATTGATAAAAAGAGAAAAGAAAGGCGAAAAAGCATGGAGAGGTGAGTCATGCTTGTAGCTTTTCATTTTTCCACTTGTAACAGTTCGCCCGCCATCTGTTGAGTAGAACAGAGGGTGATTATTAATTTTCTTTTTTTGTTTTGTCTATTCTTACCTTTTCTGGGATGTCTAATTCCCAACAATCCAGCTTGTTCCTGTTACGATGTAACGTAGAACCCTTTCCAGCTTTCGTTATCGCTAGAGCACGATGCACCAAAGAAAACACCAACCTGACCGTCTGCTGACCCACCTACCTGGGGTTGTAACGGCTTTCTGCAATGCACCTCAAATGACTCATGCAGAACAATAGTGTTACTCCAACATTAAAATACTCTCACACTCATATAGTGAGTGAGAGGCAGGACACTTGTAGCAAGCAAAACTGTCTCCCCACCCCAGTAAAGCAGACAGCTTCGCAAACACACTCACTCACTCACTCGTCAGTATATTAGTAAGCAGCAGCTGTGCTGGTTGTTGTGACCAAACCAGCATTGCCGCTACACAACACATTTTTATTAAAAAAAAAAAAAATCGTAACGGATTGAATCGATAAAGATACAAAATTATATGGAAGAACTGTAGACAAAAAATAGAAACTTTGTAATTTAATGAAAATCAAGTGATGTCTATCATTGATCATTTTTAATTAGGTAACTCCATGAGATCGCTAATAAAGATGAAAAAGACGCCAAACTTTATCGTCTAAATGTTTTATTAAGAGAAAAGACCAAAATTCTTTTTATTTATTTTTTAAAATTTTTCCTTCTTTTCAGAACATTCTGAATTTTGATTTAAAAAAACCTTGTTTCTCTTTGTATCACCGGAACTTACTAATTTTAATAAAAATAATATATACAATTTTTAGCACTTTTTTTTTTGTATGACACATTAATTTGGAAAATCTTGCAAAAATTAAAATTATTGTTGGATGTTAATGAAACTTTCAGAAACTATTCACAGATGATGGAAATTATTATAAATACGTTTTTTTTTTTGGTTTTGTTTTTTTTTTATTAAAGTTATGGCAGAAATATTTTTTTTATATATCCCCCATCTCCATAACTAATTTTATGAAAACTAGAAATTCGATCGAATACAGTTTAGTGATTACAATTTAAAAGCACAAGGAATGCAAATTTTTTTTTCTTTGTTTTTTTTAATTGGACCCCCCCCACACACACACACACACACCTGAAAATCAGCTCTGAATTGTAAAATACAAAACTCAATAAAACAAAAATATTTAATTTCAAATGCTTTTATTTGCTTTTAGTTGTTTTTATGAATATGGACAATATTTTCTGAAAGCAAAAATACAATTATATGTTATTTCTTTAATTATAATAGATTTTTACATTTAAGTTGTTAAAATATAAAATTAGTTAAAAGCTGCATTCACTTTCGTAAATGTCCTTATGAGAGAGATCTTTTTTTACCACATTGTAAATTGTATCATTTTGACTAATCAGAAGACCCGCAGTAATTAAGAAATGTAATTTTGTGTTTATAATCGGGCTGTAATTATAAAGTAAGAAAGACCAACCAGAATACAATTAAGTTGCATTATCCAAGTTAAGCATTTTTTTCCGCTGATAAGGCCTTTACTTTTGCGAAACGTGTGGAGAAGTTAATTTGATTTTTCAATTTCAACTGAGAAGAGTACCTACAAATATCAGTATCATCTTATGAAATTTATATGATATTATTTTTGTACTAATCTCGGTTATTACATTTTTCCATAAATGAAATATCAAAATTAATAAAATGAATGAAAATACAAATAACAGTCAAATGTAATAAATGTACATAAAATTATAGTGTTTCATGTACACTTCTGATAAAATTTCATAAGAAAGGTACCTATAAATTAATTAGATACCTTTCTTATGAAATTTAATCTCACTTTCAAGTCTTATTTTAATTTCTTTATAGTATATTTTCCATAAAGCATCGTAAACGTAAAGGTGAAAGCTAAGTACAAAAAAAAAACATTACAGCACTGAAAGTTTTCCTTAAAAATAACGAGGTAAATAATTTGTTCACTTAAATCTAAATAATTTCACTTCTCTCCTTCTGTAGAAAAACTTATCCTCACGTAAGCTGTCAATACATGATGAAATTGTCATTCATCACCTGTCAGGTGACAAAATGTTATGATCTGCTTTGTTTTATTTTCAAACTAGATCTTTTCAGCACAAAAACTAAGTAATGCTTGTTTCAAAATATTTTAAATAAACATAATTTCTGATTTTCTTAAAATCAGTTTTGAAAGAATTATAATTGTGTTTTAAAAGAATTTCAAACTGAGATTTTCATGATTGCCATGATTGATTAGCTGTCAATTTTGCTGACTCAAAAAAAAAAAAAAATTTTAATGAAAATTTTGGACGTGCTAGGAATGATTAAAGAATATGAAAAACTACCCCCAAAATACTTTGATCTTTCCTCTTAATAACAAACATTTAAACGATAAAATTTTGTTTTCGTTAAGTTTGGTGTTTTTTTCATCATGCTATGCTCTTTTTTTAGCGATCTCATGGAGGTGCCTATTTTTAATTCTATCTAGTGAGTAAAAAAGTTGGACTTTTTATCACAACGTATGTCACTAAATAAGTAAATAAAAATAATATTGCACAAACACGGTGCATGGATTAATAAACAAAACTGTCAAAATTATGTTCTTTGATTTATTTTCTTTTTCTCCCAATGACATTACTTTTACAAGTTTTGCTCAGATTTGAAACCAATGACTTTTCAGGTTTCCAACATACAATGTAAAAACTCGGTGTCTTCTGTTCATTGAATGTTCTCATAAAAGAGAAGTGAACCTAGGACCTATTATACATTAGTCAGTTCTTCTCTCAATAATTAGCTCCTATGTTAAGGAATATTATAGAAGAATTACTAAGATTATCAAAACACTCTTCAGAAAATTTGCAGCTGTGAATGAAATCATGTCAATTAGTCATTATAGGTAATTAAAATGTCATAGAAAATGGTGGTAGCATCAAGTGTAGTGCTATATGAAATAGCTACAAGCAAACCCAAAACAGCTTATGTTTAACATTTCTTATGCTGCTTAAATTTCTCTTAAAACAAGATCAAAACTCAAATAAGCTGAGGTTGCAAATTTTGTAATGCATACAACACCCTTACAGCCACACCCTTACTCAAAGTTTGGTTAAATTTTACTTTTAGCAACTCATTCTTAAACTAGAAAATGAAATGAAGGAAAAAAGAAATCATCATAAGAATATTTCAAATGAATGTTACATGTGGAATAAATAAATCAAAGAAAAATAATACACAAAATGAGAAGTAATTAATCTCAAACTGTGATCATTTTACAATGAACAGAACCAAATGCAACAGTTAAATGCCTCAATGCCTTGAGAAATTTTCCCGCTCAAATTACACATTTTCATAAAGCAGCATTTACAAAAAAGTATAGCATACAATAATTATCTTTCAGTAAAAGATGTCTGAATTGAGAAATGCTCCAAACTGATAAATGAAATGCAAACTGGAATCCATTCTCATCAAAGAAGAAATAATAGAAAAAGAAGGCAATACAGCATATTGCTCATTTGTTCTTATAGTAAGAAATACTTTGATACAAAAAAAAAAAAAATATCCTCTGAAGAGAGAAAATACAGGTTGCAATGGGTAAACTGTTGCCATTTTATATTTTTAATTTCATGCATGAGCATTGTTTTTTTTTTTTTTATTTTGTTAATTGCACAGTATCATAGGGTCAGTTGCGCACCATCTGTAAGAAAAAGAACACCATGACGCAATTCACTCCGCCAGAAATTTGGAAATGGCTTGCTATACTGCTTGGTATTCACACCAGAAGCTCCAAAGTGAACATCTCAGAGTGTTTGGGTGTCAATCTGAGAACAGGGCAGAAGATTCAGAAAGAGTTGGATGGAAAGAGTAATGGTGATTACAAAAGTTTAGAGTGATCACTATTGATGGCAACTCCATCTTCCGACAGAGCCTCAGACTCAACACAGAAGCCTATATCAAGTGCCTTAAGAAGGTAGTGTTGACTTGAGTCAAGAGGGTGACTGCCAGAAGACTATGTCTGGCAACAGGACTCTGCACCATACCACACAAGAGAAAACAGTGACGGCTGTCAGACAATTTTTTGCAACCACATCACCCATTACATCTGGCCACCTCACTCCCCAGAGTGCAACTCTCTTGATTATTATGTGTGGGATGCAGTTGAACAAGAGACAATCTCCTTGTAACATCAAAGATGAACTGAAGGCAAAGATTATGGCAGCATTCACTAACTTAAACAAGGAGACCATCCAAAAGAGTTGCAGGAGATTCTAAAGTTGTGTGGAGGCCATGGTTGAAGCCAATAGCAATTATATTGAATAAATTTACTCTTTAGTATTTAAACATATTTTTGTGCAATTTTGGTAAATATATCTGTTAAAATGAGATGTCAGTTTTATTTTCATTTTTGTGTAATTTAGACGAGAATTTATCCATTGCACCCTGTATAATTGACTTATGTAAAAGTGGTCAGTGGAGTAAAGTTTTCATCAAAATTAATACTATATGCATACAGATACAACTATCCATCATCTCATCCAGTAGCTTTCACTTATTTCTAGGTGATTTTCAAAAAGAATATTTCAATGCCGACAAATTTAACTACTTATCTGGTTAGTATAGTGATAGAAAATGTGATAGAAATCTGAAGTTACATTGGAATAGCAAAAGCCTTCTAGAAACTAAAGTATGAAGAGACAATAAAATTTCCTTAGAAACAAAGAAATAGTGTGAACTGCTATGTTAGGTACCGCCATGAGATCGCTAAAAAAGAGCATAGCATGACAAAAAAGACGCCAAACTTGATGAAAACAAAACTGTCTAAATGTTTATGTTATTATTAAGAGGAAAGATCAAAGTATTTTGGGGGTATTTTTTTTACATTTTTTAATCGTTCCTAGTACATCCAAAATTTTCATTAAAAATCTTTCTTTTTTTTTTTGAGTCAGAAAAATTGACAGATAATCATGTCAACCATTTTTTTTTTCCATTTTATAAAAGAAAAAATGAAAATCTGTTTTAAAAATCAATTATAATTTTTTCAAAACTTATTTTAAGAAAATCAGAAATTATGTTTATTTAAAATATTTTGAAACAAGCATTACTTAGTTTCTGTGCCGAAAAGATGTAGTTTGAAAATAAAACAAAGCAGGTCATAACATTTTGTGTCACTTGACAGGTGATGAATGACAATTTCATCATGTATTGACAGCTTACATGAGGATAAGTTTTTCTACGGAAGGAGAGAAGTGAAATTATTTAGATTTAAGTGAACAAATTATTTACCTCGTTATTTTTAAGGAAAACTTTCAGTGCTGTAATGTTTTTTTTTTGTACTTAGCTTTCACCTTTACATTTACGATGCTTTATGGAAAATTATACTATAAAGAAATTAAAATAAGACTTGAAAGCGAGATTAAATTTCATAAGAAAGGTATCTAATTAATTTATAGGTACCTTTCTTATGAAATTTTATCAGAAGTGTACATAAAACACTATAATTTTATGTACATTTATTACATTTTACTGTGTTATTTGTATTTTCATTCATTTTATTAATTTTGATATTTCATTTATGGAAAAATGTCATAACTGAGATTAATAATTAATACTTGAATAAATTGAATGAAGAAACAACGTCATCTAGAATTGAAACAGAAACTAATAAGGGGTTAAGTATGAATCACAAAGCACTGTAAATATTCCTTGAAACAAAAAAAATAAATAAAAAGGAATACATAAAAATTCATAGTGGTATTTTGATAAATAAATTGATGACAAAAAAAAAAAAATCTGTGCTTGGTTGGGAATGTTTTCTTTGCTATTTCTTATTTATAAGAAAAAAATATGTAAATGAAATGAATTAAAATCTCAATGAAGACAATTATCAAATTCAAAAAGTATATTGAAAAAAGTAGCTATATAAAGAAATATTAAAAACAAATCAAATGGTACTTACTTTAATTTCAGTATGAAAATGAAGCCTAGTAATGGAAAAATTGAAATTGCAATGAAATATGTAAATGAAATAAATGGTACTTTTAAAAATGTAGTAATGTTGCTGCTGAAAATGGCTTAGGATGGTGTTCAATTTTTTTTTTAATTAGTAAAAATGCTAATTCAAAATGCTCAACATGTGTTTTGCACAAAGAATTTGCAATAATGAAATGCACATTCAGCAGAGAACACTTACACTCAAGCCATGTAACGTTTTATTGCTTGTGACCATCCGTACTTTTTCATTACAGCAATTTTAACGATTTTTTATGAACACAAAATGACATTTCTTAATTACTGCAGGTCTTCTGATTGTAAATTGTATCACTTCATCCAAAGCGCTAAAAAATGATCAGGACATTTACGAAAGTGAATGCAGCTTTCAACTAATTTTATAATATTTTAAAAACTTAATTGTAAACTAAAATAATTAAAGAAATAAATAATTGTATTAAAAATATCAAAAAATTTTTTTGCTTTCAGAAAATATTGTCCATATTCAGAAAAAACAACTAAAAACAAATAAAAGCATTTGAAATTAAATAATATTTTTGTTTTATTGAGTTTTGTATGTTACACTTCAGGGCTGATTTTCAGGTAGAGGTGGTCCAATTAAAAAAAAAAAAAAAAAAAAAAAAAAACATGATTTGCTTCCCTCAAAGCCTTGTGCTTTTAACTAATATAATCACTAAACTGGATGCGATTGAATTTCTAGAGTTTCCATAAAATTAGTTAGGGGGGTAATAAATATAAAAGAAAAAATTTCTGCTATGACTAAAAAAAAAAAAAAAACATATTTATAATAATTTCCATCATCTGTGAATAGTTTCTGAAAGTTTCTGAAAGTTTCTTTAGCATTCAACAATTATTTTTATTCTTGCAAAATTTTCCAAATTAATGTGTGCCATACAAAAAAAAAAAAAAAAAAAAAAAACAACATGCTAAAAATCGTATATGTTATTTTACTAGTTCCAGTGATACAAAGATAAAAGCGTTGTTTCTCTTTGTATCACTGGAACTAGTAAAATAACATATACAATGAGGAATTTTGTGGGGGAAAATGGAAACTAAAAAGACATTTATACTTAAAATCAGAAAAACAATTTAAATTTCATAATGAAGAAAGAGAGCTCAAAGAATTTATAGGACATTGAAAAGCAGAAGTAGCAGAGAGGAAACAGACTATCCTAATGAGTTTGTGGATAGACAGAAGAGCAGGAACAAAGGATATGAAAGAGTCTAATGTAGCATAGAACTACAAGAGGTAGGAAGTTTTAGGTAGAGAGTTATGAATGCCCACATCCTGAAGGGATGTAGCACCTGAAAGAAAATTCTATTGCCTATACTAATCAACATGAGGTGGACAGGAGATTTGGAGAATTAACTTATTAACTTTAATCCTTATAAAATAAAAAATCTGTTAAGATTTGATTTCAAATAAATCTTATTAAAGTGAAAAAACCATAGGAAGTTAATTATATTTATGGTAGGAAGTTAATTATATATAATTATAATTATATCTATTAGGTATTAATAAGCATAAATCAAATTTGCAGGCATTCAGATTCACTCAAGAATCAAATTCTTAAAAAGGTGAATACCACTTTGTATCAGGTGACCTAAATTAACACAGTTGAACTACTGACCTAGAGTAATTTATTTACAATATTTTAAATTAAAATCTGACAAAAGTAACATTAACAAGAAGCACTCAAATCTGCTTGGAGGCAAAATAAATATTAAAAAAAAAGTTAATTATTTTTGTAATTTTCAAGGAATGAATTTTCTTATAATTCAGGTTTTAATAATTATTTATTAACTTTTCATCTTTATATTGATTCTAATTGATGCAAACAATTATGATTCTATAAATAATATCATGCACTCAATATAGCACAAAATCAAACAATATTATATACTTCATAACACCTAAATGTGTAATGACAGAAATTGAGGAACTGCTATCCCCTCCATACACAGAATTTTATAAACTCGTTGAAACTTTGGGAGTTCTTAAATCAGCAAAAGAGATTCTCAATATTAAACCACATAGAACTGCTAAATGTCATTCTTTTTCAACCTCCTGAAAAAAAAAATTTTTCAAAAGTAACAATAACTTAAATTCAGTGTGCAATGGTTATGAGGAAAATGGTTTTATCTATTATAATCTCTTGATTATACCAAACATGCACACTTTTAAAGATTGACAATAGCCTAGAGGATTAATGTGTTGGTTTGTGAATTTGGTAGCATAGTAATAGGGAGTTCAATCCCTGGGTAAGGTAGTACAGACTAAGTTGAATAGCAATAACTGAGCAGTACTAAAGATGAAATATCCCTAGATATGGACAGTAGAATGAGAACAATCTACATTGTAAGTTAAATAAAAGGTTCAGTTCAATATCCACTGAAGGTTACCTGGATCAACAGACACTTGAAAAAAGCCAGAGGTAAAATGGCTAAAACATTGTGATAATAGCAACAAAAATTAGTCCAACTGCAAATAATATTTTCTCATTCAAGAAATTCAAATAGGAACAATTTCATGTATCAAAATGAGTAGAATTCACAGTATAAACTTTATTCTAAAGTTATAGATAATAAAATGTCATTTATAAATGAATAAAATTTATATAAATGGAATTGTTATACAGATATATATGAAAAGCATCAAAATCATTAGATGTTTTTTTTCTATAAATAAAAATGTGCTGACAGTTTTACATTCAGCCTGGCAATCAAAACTAACATATCCTAAAATAAAAACATTAACAGTGGATTTAAATTGATATTATTTTCTTTAAGCTTCAATTAAACAAACAAAAAATAATACATTAACTCAAATAATTCCATTTGTCATTTTTTATTATTCAACTGAAATAAAATTAATAAATTACTGATGATTTTAGAAGGTATTCCAAATGTTGCTTGTTTACACTTTCAAAAATTGCTTTATTAGATTTTTGGCTTGAAATATGCATACAGACAACTATCCATCCATCAGATGAAATAATACAGCAAAATGGTTAAATTTGACTATAAGTCAATAAAAAATAAATATACAGACTAAATTTGAGTAAATGGAGGAAAAAAAAAAAAAGTGGCAGCTTTCACTATTTTCATACTTAAGTGAACTTAACAGTTGCTTTGAGGGTTAGTCACCATAAGCACTTGTAATTTTAATAAATAATCAGATATAAAAATGCTTACTGAAAGGTTTCTAGGAATCTAGTAACATTTGGATTTTTAAAGTGTCTGTTTCTATATTAAAAACTTAATTCTTCTTATAACTCCATTTTATTATTCTTATTAAACCAAAGTATAAATAAATTTTGGTTACCTAACCAACAGCAAGTACTTTCAAATAATGAACACATTTGACTAAAATGCATTTAAACACACTATTTCACATGAATTCTATTAATATTTTTCTATAACCATATCTAAATAGTAAACGTCTGATTTAAAAAAAAAAAAAAAAAAAAAAATAGAGTTTTTAATAACAGAAATGTAGTCATTTTAATTATTCTTGTCAAAGCAAATTAAGCAACTTCAATATGACAAGTACAGTAATTAATTCTAAGTAATGGCTAGTCTTCATTCCAAAGCTTGTATACTCTACAAATTACTTTGACAATTACTTTCAATTATATCAATTGTGTAAACAAACTAGCAAATATATTCATCTCTATACTCATGCCTTTATATACAAAATGTTGACCTAACATTTCATTGTTTTTGTCATTGGATGGCATTAGGAGTATTTAGTTTTAACTGACTTCATTCAAAAAGATTGCTTTTGATTGGATTGTGACAGTTATCAGTGTGCAATTTTTCAAATTCTATCAAACTTAGAATATGCTAACAGTAAAAATGGAATAGTTTTTACATAAAAAATGTGTGGATGCAACTCAAACACCAAAAAAAGATTTTAAAATAATCAAAAAGATCTGTTAAAACAAATTGAAATGGTCAATGAAAATGATTACATTACATAAACCTTCCCCCATCATTAACCATACAAAATGCCAGTTTTCATCCATACAATGTGCTGGTATATGTACATATATATATATATTTACATTTTATACAGTTTTGATAGCTATATTGAGGCTTAGGCATAAAAGTACTATGCCTTTAGATAAGAGAACTTCAATGTGTTTTTAACAATTTCAAATAACTGCATAATCACTCAACTCTCAAAATAGGATTGCTAAGATTGAATAGCCTAAAAGTTTTGATTTCAAAAGTAAAATCTATTGTGTGCTTACCAAGTTATTAGAACTCTAAAAAGAGACAAGAGGGGAACCAATCAGTAAACCAAATTTTTGCTTATAAAGTTGTTAAAAGGTGAAAAAACACTGATTACTAATTGACACATTTTTATGATTTTATGTATAAGAAGTGGTTATTTTTTATTCCCTGAAGTTGTGTATTAAGTAAATTTAAATATTTGTTTACAGAAATATTTGCATACACAGATTTCATATTTTCTCTTATATCTATCTTTTTAATCTATTAAAGTTCGGATTTTTATTATGTGCGAGTAATTAATCATACTGGGTAGTGGGGTTAAAATTTTGGCTAGTATGCTGGCTAGTTTATGTGGGATGCTACATATTCCTATACCAAGAGTACATAAACTAGGTATTCTAATGCAACCCATTAGATAGGTAGCACCCCACATAAACCAGAATTCAAACATAAGCAAAATGTTCAGCATATAGTTTTTTTTTATGAAGGAAAATGTGACTCAAATCAAAAAGGTTGGGTAGTTGAAAATACTGTGAATGAATTAATATCAAAAGTGGTGTGTAAAGTTTTATGCTACAGATTTCTCAATGAATACTGCTTCAATCAATTAGATTATTTCATGTCAATATTGATTAAATGAAGACATTACTTAAGAATAATCAATTTTTTATAATGTAAACCTACTCAAAAATATATAAAAAAAACATGTTGAAAATCATTTGTACCAGCCTCGTTACATTAGTCACTTTGATATATAGTAGAAAAAAAAACTACAAAACTGTATTTCCATGTGTGATTTGCTACTTAAATGTTTTTCTCTTGTTTGTTAGGAAAAAAAATTGTGACAAGTGATGAAAAGTAGATAACATGGAACACAAGTGATCATATGGCAAACAAAATGAACACCTCCCAACCACTAATTATACTAAATGGTAAATGTGTATATTATATATGAAAGGATTGAAAAGTCAAGAGGCATTCATTTTGTTTGAAAATACAATACCTCACTACTATTCATATTAAATGTTAGAATTGCTGTGATCAATGGGGTGAATATATATAGGGTTGTATGTAAGGAACAAGCAATTCCAACAAATGAAAAGTAAACAAAATGAATTAAGAGAAAAAGCATAATATTCCATCAAGATAGCACAAAAAAATATTGTTACAGCTTAGCTGCAAAGGTTTCAATCATTTGCCAAATTCATAAAACAACACAGCTTTGGATTAGCATTTATTCTGCAATCTACAGAATAATTCTCTCAATAAAAAATATTTCTATCTCTGGAAGATTGCAAAATGTACTAAGTGTTGTCCTTTGCTGAGAAAGATAAAACATTCTGGGAGGATGGAATTATGAAGTTGCTTGAAAGATAAAGATAGTGAAACAAAACTAAATCTTTCATTCAATTCTTTTATTTAATAAACCATACAAACATTTTTGACCATATAATTTTTATATTAATTAGATTGCTAGATAAAATTAACAATAAAAATTAACTATCAGAAAAATCATAGCAAATATAAACAGATAATATTAATAATATTTTCAAATGCAAGTACCTTGGTTCTTAATGACAACTAAAGAAAAATTATGCCAACATTAAAACCATGATAAATATATGGTATGAGAAAAATAAAAGTATTACAATTGCTTGTTATTGTATGCAATATATTAACTTTTGTATTTCTTGAAAATGCAGATGCTATCTACTTACTCCATAGAATAAGTCACGAAAATTTACCCTGCATTCTAGAGGTCAAAATTTAATTTTTATCATAGCTTTATCCTTATCTCTGAATGATCTGTATAAAATATAGTAAATAATTTTTAAAAATATATAATCACAAAAGTTCATTCATGTAGTAGTTGATAAATCAATAATTTAGATTTATATCAATATTCTATTATTTTCACCTTCTTCAAACAACTTTGACTTTAAAAGTAACATAAAGTGAGAAAAAAAAGGTAAATGAATATTAAAAGATTTACTAGCAGGCTCTTTTTATAATCTTTCATTCACAATCTGTTTTGCATTTCACTGATATGTCAATTTCACCAAGGTTTAAACATAAGAATCAATGAACTTGCAAAAACACAAAACATTTTTAAAATCAATCATGTGAAAAACGCTATTAATTAATATGCTGTAGCAAAGATACATCAATGTAATGTGGAATGAACATTAAAACAAAGTGTCATCAGCATGAATGATCAGCATATATATTGTTTGAAAACTGAATTGTAGAAATGGATTATCAGAGAAGGTACAGCTCTAGCCTAGGTACTTATGAGAAGGCCAAGTGTAAACTATTGTGTATTATAAAAGAAAGAAAATGTTGACTATAAGTGATCTATGTGGATCTACAAGTTGCTAAGGGACTCACAAAACACTCTGGTAAGGTAGATGCAGAGACACTTGGATATTAAATCATGGAAACAAATTAATGTTTTCAGGGATGATTCAATGAGTGAATCACAGATGAGATTTTGGTACCAATGCTTCAAACTTGGTAGTGAAGTCATTCAATTAACAGAACACCAAAATGCTGAATATGTACAAGCTACAATTAAAGAAAATTAGCAACTAACAGAACAAGAATGAGATTTGATGATACCATGAACATGTATACAACCATTCTGAATATCAACTTTTCTCAATTCTTCATGCCTCATGCAAAGTTTTTGGCAAAATATATCATCCAGGTCTAGCAGTCTCACTTATAGTCCAAATTTAACTTCCTGTAACTTTTAGCTTTTGTCAAAGTTTAAAATTGCTATTGAAAGAGATTTCAAACTGGACAAGATTATGGAGAATGCAAAAAAAATAAAAATATCAGCAGCTGGCAATCCTGAAAGTAAACTTTGTAAACCATTTTGAAAAGTGGAAGAAATGCTGGGATAATTGTGTGAGGTCCCAAGGGAGGTACTTTAGAAAAACTTAAATTACTATTGTTCTAGGTAAGCAACTTTTTCATTATTACATCACTGGATCATTTCTAGACTTACCTCATAGAAAGGGAAAAAAATTTGTTAGGGAGAACAACATTGCATTTTTTTTTTATAATTATAGTAATGAGATATGCACAAAACAAAATGGCAATAGAGAATATCAAATAAATAAACTGCAAATTCAAAAAGAATTGTTGCTAATTCTCAGAAAAAATAATTTACAAAAGGAACTGCTGATGAACTAATACTGCACTACTGAGTGTGCTGACATACAGCATCACTGTTTGGTATGCCAGATAGCTCAGCAGTGGACAAAAGAGGCCTCCAAAGTCTTATAGATGTTGCCCAGAAAGTAATTGGCTGCTTGCTGCCCTCCTTGGAGAACATTTCCAGTTTTCATCATCACAGCAGAGCAGAAAACAATGAAAGACAACACATACACCAGCTACCACTTGTTTGAACTGTTACTCAGGATGACATTTTTTAGACCTATAAGTTCCAGAACAAAGCATTTGAGAAACAGCTTTTATCCTTGAGCCCTGTGTAAATTGAACATTGCCACATACGGATAATTTTCAATGTACTTTAAATGTTATTACTTTTCATTCAAGTGTGTGTGTGTGTGTTGGTACACCTGGGAACTGCAGTCCAATTTCATTGTGCAGTGACAAGAAGTGACACTAAATACTTCCTTTTCTTTTACAGTTATAAACATACTTCAATAGTCATCTTACAAATTGAAAGTGTTAGATCAAAGCATGTATGACTACTTTAGCTAAGGTATGAAAAATACTTGAAACAACAAAATTATCTATTATAAGCATAAATATTGCTTTTAACTCAATATCAGCAAACAAAATATAGCACATGATGATTTTGTTCTTCAAATTAATCAACCTCTATTAATCAACCAAATTATCATAGAAAGGATATATGATGGAAAACCTAACCAGAATGTTTTCAGATCAGCATCTCTGGAGCAAAGAATGGCTTGTTAATTTTAATGCCTCTAAAATTAAATTTCTCTATTAATCATCTGAGAGACCCCTTCTATCAGCATGACTATTACTAACCTCCAGGAGAATGACTTGTTGCGCCTTCTTGGGATAACATTCTCTTCTGACATGAAGTTGCTAGGTCTGCTGCTAGAAAATTTGGTTTACGGTATTGTGCTAGACAATTTTTCTCTCCAGAATCTATCTTATATATTTATAAGTCTACCATTCATCTTTGCTTTGAATATTGCTGTCACTTATGGTCTGATACTCCTGCCACATATATTATAAAAACCAAAGAAAAATCAGCAATGTTATTGGTCCTGATTTGGCATCTTGTTTTTCCACCATTGTAATGTAGCTTCCCTATACCTTTTCTATAAATACTTTCATAGTAATTGTTCTAATGAACTTTCTTCTATGGTACCTAGACTTTATAAATTTAAACAGTACTAGATTAGCAACAAGGTCTCAATTTACAGTTGAATTGGCTAGATGCAACTCTAAGTTCTATGCTAATGGTATCTCCTCTCACACTTCTCACTTGTGGAATTCTTCTAGCTTCTTGCTTTCCAGTAAATTTTGATCTTCAAAAATTTCAATGCAACGTCAGTCATTAACTGTCTATATTCCTATTCTTTTGTTCTCACTCCTAAATGTTTCTCTTGATCTTATTCTTCTTTCACACTCAGCAGCTCCTTGTGTCTTAGTGACTTAACTGCTTTGCTTGGAGGTGAAATGATTAAAAAAAATCTTATTAGGAAAACCAATTAAACAAATATGAGATGTTAGTGGCGAAAAAAAAAAAAAAATGACAATATCAAAATGTTAGACATTTTAAACCCTTAATTAAATAATTCAATTGTGATCAATGTAATTTTTATCTCTCAATGTTATTAAAATAATGTATAGATTGTTTTGAAAAAAATATTCTTGAAAGGTAAATTGTTGGCCAAGTATTAATAATTATAAAAATATAAAATGTGCTATCAAAAATATATTTAGACATAAGAGTTATACCTACAACATTTATTTTTGGCTTTCATTGATAATATCGTACAATTAAAGGACTGTCAAAGTATCAATTTTATAAACTTAATAACCATATTTTAAATTTATTTTTAAAAATGTTTATTCCACATATTTATGCATATTTTACAGTTGGTATCCAGTATAGAAAAGCATGGCTAGATCAAGTACATCAGATTACCTAAAGTAGTTAGGTAGGTAGGTAGGTGTGTATATGTGTGTGTGAGACATTTTCAAATCGGCCTATTACAGTGTAACACATATATAGCCATATATATAAGTATATATAAGTATAAAAATCTCTAAATTAACAATAAAAAGTTTACATCTTTAATTCAAAATAAGGTTTGCATTATTCACTTATTGCAGATGCAGTTTCCATATCACTTATAAATAAAAGTATAAAATATTCATGTTGGTATTATTAATATTTTTTAGTTGTTTTCATCTTATTGCTTGATAAAGAGAGAAGTGGGTATCAAAACTAATTTCTGCTTATTTTACAAAACCATGCTCAATGCCTTTAAAATTAAAAACCAGCTTTCATTTCTCCAAAGTTTTGAAATTCTTGAAAACTCACTAAGGAGTTCACATTAACTATTTAGTCATCAAAATATATTACTTATTCTCAGAAAGAATACAAAAATATTGTAAAGCTACAAAATATTTTAAAATCTTAATAAAATCTTGGAGAAAATAGCAATAAGATGTGCATAAACTGTTTACCATAATTTAATGATTCAAACCTGATTATATTAATGAATTTATCTCTAAATTCAGTATGAAGAACTTGTTTTTATTAGTTAAATGTAGAAAAGTTATAACATCATTTTCTTCAACAAATTATGACTTGCTACAGTTGAAGATAATACAAAAGAATTTTTTTTACATTCACTCTTTCTGTAAACCACCAAGCATATATTGTCATTATACACCTTACAATCTAAAGAGAAATACACACAATAGTAAGATTTTTAAATAACAGCATGACATTTAGAAGGGATGAGAGCAAGTGTGGTCACATTCAATTTTTCTACACAAGTTCAAATGTGGCATAAAAATCTTGTATTAATTATTGTAAAAACATTTATATAAATAGATTTAGAATCTTGATACAATTTATTGATTTAAGGAAAATAAGATAAGCATCACTTCTCTTGATGAGACTGAGTGTTTTGATTTTGCCAAACTTTTAATGTTTGGAGTTAGTTCCTGAGAGCAAAAGAAAATTCTTACATTTTGCTGACTCAATTGTAATCTGATTCTGAACAATTTTCTTTTAGTTCTGGAAAATATTCACATGGTAATGATTGCCAGAAATTAATGTCAAAAGCATTTGGGATAGAGTGTCAAAAATCCTTAAGATATCATTAAGATATAATGCATCACATCTATTCATGCCACTTTTGGTATATTATCATGGGTTGATCATCTCTGGATATGGGTGGTTATACGGTAGAGTTATGGATAGTGGCTCAGATTGAGAAATCAGAGCTGAGTTCGAGTTTCTGTCAAATCCATTACATTGACTTACATGCCTTGAGAAAGGTATGAATCCCCTTCTCCGCCCCCAGCTATAGGTAAATAGCAATACAGCAGGTTCTATAGTCTTGGATGGCAACTGGTCTATGAAAGAAAGAAATGGCAATCTACCGCAAGAAAAAATCTGCCTCATTAGTCATGTATCAAAAGATACATGATCACTTAAGCGTGTATCATGCATGGCACATAATGGATTGATATGTTTTTCTATTTAGACCAATATGCTTATCTTGATGTTTATACTTACATTTCAGCCTCTAGCCTTTATCAAGTGTATTTGACAAAAGCTGAAAAATATAACATATGCTAGTCTGATTTGCAAAGCATAATTCCTCATCTCATTATTAGAGGATTTAGAGAATTAACTGAATTTAATTAACTTGTAAAGAAGAAGTGCAGCTAATAAAATTTTAAGAATTACAGGCTGTATCCTGCTTTACTGATTGAAACTTCTATAAAAGCAAACAATGTTACCTAAAGTATTGTAGAAGTAAGGGGTGTGTAACTGGTTTTATCTAGGGTTTATAGAAGACTAGTAATAGAGTATCAGTAGTTCCAAGTCAGTGAAATGATTGGAGCTTACTTAATTTACAACCTAAAAAGCTAAAAAGGAAAAACTGTTAAATTAGAACTAGAGCTGAAACAAAAAGGATTAATATCTGATCAAGTTTTGGAGGAGTTTTAGCAATATTATCATTTAAAGAATCGAAGTAAATGTATCATCTTATGACAAAGGTCCAAAAACATTGGAGTAAAGATTCATGACAATAGTCATAATAAAGTAGCAATGAACCATAATCTATAGCAGTGTTTCTCAATCTTTTTTACTTCAGAGCACACTTGTAGAATAACTAAAACACTGGGGTGCACTTTAAATTTTATTAAGGAAAAAATATTCATGAAATTTGAAATTTCCCATTTAAAATATCAAATGACAAAGACTTGACTTAGACATGGAAGCCATGTGCTTGGTGTCTCTAACATTTTAAAAATAAAAATTTTTTTTTTTAAGCATAACAATTCATAAATTACTCTTGCATTAACTTGGGCACATCTGGATACCTTTCAGGACGCATTAGTGTGCCTGGGATCTCAGCTGAGAAACACTGATCTATGGTGTAGATCATAAACTGGTCAATATCTATTGCAGTATGATCTTTTTCACAGTCGTCTATGCTTTAATATAGAGAAAAACAAGTCATTTTGAAAAATATTTTGTGTAATCTGTATGGCACTTAGAAAAATATAAAAGTATCATTTAAAACTATCTTTTAATGGATAACAAGTAGCATAACATCTATTGGTTCAGAAAGTGGAATTGGAAAGTCAACTTCAAATTCCAAACTTTTACACTTCCCTTTCATACAAATGCCCTTAGGAAAAGCATGAATCCAACTTTTTTCCCCACAACTATGGTTTAAATAGTAGAGCAGACTTGACTCTAGTCTTGGGTGGTAGCCACATTAAGACTACTCAGAGTTAAAACTGTGGAACAAGAAACTTTCCCCAAGAAGTCATGGATGTACCTCACAGAAAATTAAGGAAAGGGATCTGTGGAGATTCTTGAATGGACATGACATACCATGCCAATCGAAATCTTCTTTGTACTAGCCACCATACCCAAAGAAAGCCATATGAATCCCAAGTATCTTTATGGTTTTCATTTTTCAGAACTTAAAAGTAAACAGTATTAATTACCATTATTATTACCATAATTATTAATTATTCATTATAAATTTAGCTAATATAAAGTGCAAAGCTGCCATAAAGCTATTAAAATTATAATACTGCCAGTTAACAGTCCTAATAAATATGCTGTCATGTGAGAAATAAAGCCAAGAAAAATAAAAAAATAAAATCTATCAGACACAAAAATTGAGTCACAATTAACGCATGTTAGATTAAAGATAAGCATGCTGACAAATCAAAAAGCAAAACAGATATTAGCAGTCAGCATCTAGGAAATATGCAAGATATTTTTAAGCCACAGCTAAAAAGGAAAAGATAAATTTACTCTATTTAATAACTGTTTATTTCTGTATTCATTTCCATATAACACTGCATTTTTAAGCTTTAATTTTTTATAAAAAAAATATGTTAGCACTCCTTGCAAACTTAAAAGGGTAAATATAGAAGATGACCATTTTCCATTAATTATATTTTTAGTCTCTGCTCCATTCCAATTGAAATCCATTCACATAAAGTGTATTTAATGAATAGAATCATTTCATACTGACAACAGCTGGTTTCTACTAAAAAAAATAAATAATTCATATTAAAATATTAATGCGAGTTTTTATTTCATATTTTATTCCAGATTAAACAATGTTGGTAGTATTTTCAAGTAAACTAAACAATTTCAAAGTAAAGTTTTTACTGCTTCATAATTTAAGAGGAACGTTAAAAATGTATCATACTCAGGATAAAATGTAAACTAATCAACAAAGAGGGTAGAACAAATCTTAGTCACCTGGATCAGTGAATTGTTTCAATTGGAATGTTAGCAAAAAAAGATTTTTAAAAAATAAAAAGGGTAGTGAAATAATAATCAAGGATCAAATTAGGAATGCTAGTCAATGTGATTACTGCACAGACACTTGAGGAAGAATAGAGAATGAAACTTATTACAGAAATATATGGAAAATGTAATTATTTTCTGTTATGAAAAGGAAAAAAAAAAAATTGTATTCCTCAAAATCTATATTAGACATATATATATATATATATATATATATATAAAAAAATTTACCTAAAATTCAAAATTAGCATTTTCCTTAAAGAAAAAAAAAATTGAAAGATGAGTGTAAGAATTTAATATTGTAAGTGTGTTAAAAAAAAAAAAAAAAAAAAAAAAAAAAAAAAAAAAAAAAATCGCTTATTGAAAATTGAAAAGAACTAACCCTTATAGCTATTTTCATATCCATCAAATTTTAGCCAGAATAGTTATTATAATCTGCAAGCAGACATAATAAAAATCAGTCCTGGAATGTTAAAAATTATCCTCTCTCTTCAGCAAAAATGACAAGCATAAAAATGGACACAAAAATAAGGAATCAATAATGTAAAGAAAGCTCTCTTGGATTTAATAGAAAATTGGTTTCGGTCATATTTGTAGGTGTAAAGAAATCTGTACCAATTATGATTAGCTATTTCATAGAAATATATATTGGTTGATTGAGTTCAAAATCAAGTGCCAACTATTACATGTGAACCAAAAGAGAATCTGATTCAAAAATCAATGTTTCTTACAAGTATTTTGTTAAGTGCTTGTAAAAGCCAAGAAATCTTCAGATATTTACTAAATACATATTCAACAGAGCTTAATTTCTAACATGTAAATCTTTTCACCTCATTACATTAAATACTAAATAAGTTATTTAGCAACTGATTCAGAACTACTTGGTAAAAGTACACAAGTTCAGTACTAATAACCACAACTATTAATAGCTTACTAAAATTCAATCAACGAGAAAGAATATATCAATTCATGCATAATGCATGGTTTGAAATAAGGATGGACAAGTAAGTATAATACTAGTAACTGTTTTAATAGGCTGTAATCACATGAGATCTGCATTTTGCCCCTCCTGCTCAGAAATGAAATTATATGAATCATAAGAGATTTCTAAATGGAAATTTAGAATTACTATTAATTACAATACAAAAGGCTCCTAAAGTCCTGTAATAACGGAAATGGTCATTTTTACTTAATCATGATATAGTGTATGGTACATCACTGAATGATACAATATTATTTCAAAGGCAAATTTAATAGCTCATCTTCTAATATTATTTTCTTATCCACTTATGGACACATTTTGAAAAAATATTCCTGAGTAGGATTATTCCTTATACAAGTATGATTTATTTAACAATTCTACTGAATTGTTATAAACTTTCTAGTAATCAGAAATGAAACCTCACAAACAATCTATTTATTATTAATAAAATAAATTCATACCCAAAATTATTTTCTAAAAAAATTCAAATATATTAGCTGAAAGTATTAGTGAATATTCCTTTGTCAATTACAAGACATAGAATCTTGGTCTATTCAATGTAGAAAAGTGAAATACATATTCACTCCATTTCTCAATCATACAGAATTTCCTCCCAGAAAGCAAACAAACTGGGTTGTATTCCAGACTAGCAGTAGAGCCCGGCGTTGCCCGGGGATGAAACAGTAAGAGATAGATCAAGTATCGACCATCATAAAGACTGAAAAATAAAATTGACAAAGATTATTGTTTAAGGTTGACGGACACGCATGTCTTAATTATTTTTTTTTTTTTTTACGAATTGTTCAGACCCAAACTCAAAGAAAAACATCGTTTTCAATCGTTATGAGTCTACCGATTGAATAGAATTTTATTATAAACAATTGTCTTGTAAATGGAATTTTTAAAGCATTCTGAATGTAAAAATAAAAGAAAAAGTGTGCAAGACAATAAGAAACACTACCTGCCAAAAAAAAGTGAAGTTTTTGTTGAAATCGGTTGAAAATGTAGGAAACCGATCCCATATATAAACGAACACACACACACACAACCTGGGTTTTATAATAAGTATAACTCAATATGAGTTGTCCCCTTTCATTCTTGTGATGCCTCTTAATCGTGTTTTCAAATTGATTTCGTCAAAAAAACAATTGTGTTTTTCCAATTTTGGCGCTGTTAGAACCACCACAAGGTAATTTTACGTAGTCCTGTGAAGTTTTTGTTGAAATCGGTTGAAAAATGTAGGAAATCCAATCCAATATATAAACGTACAGACACACACACACACACACACACACAATCTGTTTTATAATAAGTAAGATTATAATTAGTAAAACACAAAAGTAAGGCTTACTTAATAAAGAATGAACATAAGATCAGAGCGTCATATAATAATAATTATAACAAAATGAATGAACTGCAAAACCCAATTAGTAATTTATTTAGGAGTTCCTTAAACATTCCATTTCTGAGAAATTAGATTATTAAATAATTTTGCCACTAATAGCTTATTAAAGCTATCTGATATTTAACAAATTTCAAAACAGCCTTTATTAGCTGGAATTTGAAGTATAAAAATGTATTTAAAATATTTAACAATGTTAGTAAAAGGTTAGAATAGAAAAATGGCTTAATAGAAATTATCTTCTTCCAACCAAAATAAAGTCAATAGAACAAGGGAATTAGAAATGAACTAGACAGACATGATTATGTTTTCAAGTGTAACATTTAACAGTTAAGCAATTTAAAGACTATCAAACATAAAGCACTAAACTTTGCTAGGAGAAAACAGAAACAAGTTGATAAATGCCACTGCTTAAAAAAAAGGCCATAGCAAACATTTGTAGCCTGAGAAAATTAGCAAAATTTACAGCTGACAATCAAATGAGTTCTTTCAGTTGAAAAGGAGAAACAGATAAAACTTTAAAAAGTTATAAGTACCATGACCAAAGGGCAAAGTGAATCATCATGACAGAGTTAGCAAAATAGGATAGTTAGTCAAGAATGTTGTGTGAAGTGAGAAAGTATTTTCTAAAGATAAAAGAGATTGAAGTTAAAAAATCTGAAAACTATACTTTGAAAATAATGGAAAACAAAATGAAAAAAAAAAAAACTGAATAAAAATGGAAAACAAAATGAAATTAGTGTTTGAAAATATCTAATTGACAAGTAGATTAGGTTCATGATTGTAGTATTTCTTTTAAGCCTAAACATAGAAAGGGCAAATTCTAATTTTGCAAGTGATTTAAATAAAAAAATAAAAAATAATAATAAAAATTAACAAAGCTAATTTTTGAGAATATATTTTAAACTTTGGTTAGCCGGATATTTTTCCATTGACTAGAATGACAAGAAAAAAATAATCATCTTCAGATTCAGAATGATTAATTTGTCATTAATGACCACTAATTGTACAAATTATTCAACCAATTGAAATATCTCCTACAGTTAGCTACAAGGTTAATTTAACAAAATTGCAACCATGTAGTACAAGATGACATAACTGAAGTCTGTTGCTCAAAGAACATACCGTTTCTGTTAGATGAAAAATGATGAGTACCAATTTTGGTTATTTCTCTAAAAATGTACAAAAATCTTTGTTTTCCTATATTTTTCCATCTGAATCAAATTTAACTATAACTTGATATAAAATATTTAAACAGCATACATGCAGTGTATGTAGTTTTGGTCACGAATTTCATTTCATTATGTCAGATGATAATTTATATAATTGTACTACTCAGTATCAGTCGCTGTGAGGTTTTCAGCATTTTGTTTAGGATTAAAATTTTAAACATTGTTTAAACAGTTTTAAAAAGATTGAAGGATTTAAAATGGAAAAAAAATATCTATTTAATAATTCATGGTATATTGTTGCTACTGCTACAATCTCAAACTAAACTGGGCGTGGCATCTTTGTAATAGCAATGCAATATGAACTGTCTGAGTAAATGAAAGTGAAAAGTTAATGTCTGAAATTAATTTTGGAAAACTCTTTACTTATGTAATATAATTAATGTGAGAATCATGCTGGGAATAGGTGTGCCGGTCTACAACTTACTATGAACTATTACTTTCTCTACAGGTGATGAACATTTATTAAAAAAAAAAGGTGGGGAGGGTAAGTCAGAAATCTTTATAAAATAAATAATAAGAGAATTAAGACAATTCCATTACTTTGGAAATTTTAAAGGTCGATATTTCTTTGAATCCGACAAATGGATTTGGAGGGTAAAGGAAACGCTGTAAAGAAAGATTTTAAAATCGTCCCAATAAGCAAATTTGAAATGTACCTAGCACAGAACTAACCAACTACCTATGACACTGATGGTAGAAAATTAGACTTTTTACTTGGATGAAAACTCCAGACGCATAATCTGTAAGAGCTGGACACTGACGGCCATAGCACAATATTTTACAATAGTACTAAATCTCTCTTAAGGGGTGTGGGGAAAGCGAGAACAAATTTTTAAGCCTTCTCTGGAGTTAGATTTGAATGATGTGTAGTTAGCAATGTAATAATTTTATTTAAATTATTAAAGCATATTTTTTTTAAATTGTAAAACGTTGACAAACGTCATACAGACCAAAAGTAAAATATTTCTTTAAGAACACAAACAAGATTTCTTTCCAACAAATGCTGAATTAATCTATTTGCAATGAAATTAATTAAAATAAGAAAATTATTTTTACGTGGTCTTCCATGTTTGGATATTGTCAAAAGCGCATTTAACTAGAAAACATTTTTTTAAATTTCACTAAAAAAAAAAAAAAAAAAAAAATCAAAAATTCTCCTTGTAAAGTTGCAATTTGAAACAAATTTGTAAAATTTTGTCACTGTGTATTTGAGTTTAAATAAGAAAAAATTAAAGTAAAACAGCAAGCTCAAGCAAGAGAATTCTTTCTCTCCTGGAAGATAGAGGGAAAGTAAATTTCAATTTTTAGCATATTTTACTGCAAAAATCAATCAACATCACAAGCCAAAATGCGTTGAGAGTTCATAGAAGAAATAAAATAAAATTCTAACAAGAACAATATGCGCATGTTTAGGGAGGGACTCAACAAGGAATGATTTTAATTCTGTTTCTGGGTGGTTTTTAGACGAGGAAGAATTTTTTTTATTCTCTATTGCAGTATGAAGTTACAAATATTCCAAGTAGTCCTGTGAGTGAGTACCAGGGTGATGGAAAGTACCAAAAAGGGAGTATATATTGAAATACAAAGAACAGTTACAATAGTGACCGGAAGATTATACATCGAGGGAGAAAATATGTAGAAGAGTGGAAAATTATAGGCAGAGAACGAGTGTAGGAATAATGATAATGTAGGCTGACGTCGGCTGTAGACTAGAGAGTAGAACTTAAAAAGTGAAAATCAATTACCCAACTACAAATAGCAAAAACAGATCTACAAATATAAACTTTTTTAGACGTACTTCTTTTAAAGCTGGAAATAATGGGAAATTGGAAAAAATTCGTTTCTCTGACATTTTATTGAAATTTTAGAAAATTCAAATCAAAAGTAAAAGTGTACAAACAAGTAAAAAAAGTGTATCTTATTCTTTTTAACATGAAAATCAGTAAGAGATTGCACATTATTTCTGAATGCAGGGAGTCATGGCAACTAAATTACTCAACATTCTAGCAGCAGCTGCAATTCTGCTACAAGTAAGTTTTATGGTGTCTGCTAGTTTTTTGTTTTGTTTTTTCCTTTTTTTTTGTTTAAACCTTTTTCATTTCAGTAAAGAAATGCTTCATGCAGTCGATGTAACTCGAGAAAAAAATGAATATGAAAAATGAAAGAAATATTAATATAAAAAAAAAAAAAAAAAATCGATTATTACATACTAATTTTCCAATTTAAACATAACTATATTGCCTTTGCCATAAGCCTTGTGGAGAAAAAATTAAGCATTGAGAGCCTCTACTCAACAGTGAAAAGCAGCTTCGGATAGAATTCCACTGATATGAATATTTAGTGACGATAAACAACCGATTAAAAGTACTGAAGATAGTAACTAAAAACAAAAAAAAAACATTTTTTTTTAGTTTCGTCTGCCAAATATATGGTTTTTTAACGACTTTAATTGACCTTAAAGGCTACTTTAATATTTTTTTTCTTTTAAATATGTTGACTTTATTAGGTCTTCCTTACAATCTAACAACAAAAAAAAAAATAGAATAATCTCGGGAGCCGCCTTTCTCTAGAGGACAACAGAAAGAAAAATACCATTGGATCGGAGTTTTCTTCGAGATTCAAGATTGTATTCTGTTCTCAGTGTTCTGCGAAAAAAAATCTTCCAACGGAAACTATTTCAATTTAATTTTTAACTGAGGAAAATAAACGTTTGACTTTGGGGTCTTTCATCAATACAATCGCAAAATTAAACCTAGAAATTTTTCAAGAAAATATTAGAATTAAAAAAAAAAACATGAAAAAAATGAACGTATTTCAATATAAAAAGGAATAAAACATTTAATTTATGAACTACTAGAATGATTTTCCTCAATATTTCAAACCAATATGCAATGAAATTTAAATGAAAACTAAATTAAAAATAGAACAAGTGATGCCTTTTTTAAATTTAATAATCCATAGAAAAGTAAAAATGTACAGCAAATATTTAATTTACTAAAAAATAATACAAAACAAGTAAATGTAGTGTAGTGTTAAGTTTTTTAATAGGAACAGAAAAACTTAATGTGTTCTTTGAACAGAGCAGTCTGCATTTTGTTTAAAAATTGAAAGCCTTATTTATTTTTATTGTATTTTTTTTCCGTTAGAAAAATCAATCACTTCAGTCAGTATCAGTAGTGGTAAATCGCTAGAATTATTTTAACTAAAACTTATTCATTGGAGGTATGAAAAGCACCTATTGATGCTCAAAAACCGAAATGAATTATTCTTAATTGTTAATGTTAACGAACCAATCAACCATATTTCTCATCAGATGTTACGAGACAGAATAAAAACCCCAAAGAAACAAGCTTAATGATCAATATATAATTTTTTAAATGGTAGAGACTAGAGAGAAATAGTTGATAGAAGAAATGTGATGCAATATATATTTCTAGAGGGATATATTTTAAAAAAGTGAAACTTAATTTCGAATTCAAGTTGGTTTTTAAAATAAGAGAGTATTAATTTAATTTGGGGCTGCGGATGAAATATCACGAACGTTATCACGATTTCAATAGGTTTTATTTCAAATTTCGATCGATCTGCTCTACAGATGTCTTTTTTAAATGAAAGCATTTTTTAGTTGTGTATCTATGCCAGAAAAAGAAAGTGGCATGCTGTACTTAAAATGAATAGAAAATTAAATAAATTCCCTAAAATAAAAAATCACATCTTGTATGTAGCCTGTAGCGCTTTAGGTTTTTTTAACCAATATAAAATTATAATTTTAATAAAAAGTGAGATATCGTGCATTTTAATAATAATAAAAGAAAATGTTATTGCGTAGATGTCATTAGAGATGAGATTTAATTGAGGAGGGCATACAATAAAAAAAGTTTTCATAACGGAAAAAGTCACTTCAATGTACGAGAGACCAAAAAGATCAGCATTTATGCAGTGGGTGTGTTCGATCACGTGATCACCTTATTGCAGACAATCCTGAAGATAAGTAGAGAAAAAAAAATCACTTATCAGATCATTTTTAAAAGCATTTTGTACTCTTATACATACATACACACACACATTTATATATATATATATATATATGTGTGTGTGTGTGTGTGTTTTCTGCACTCTTGCAAAACTGCAATAAATAAAATAAAATATTAGTTACTGAAATACACCTTTAAAAGTATGATTTAGAAGAAAAATTATTAGAAATCAAATTTTGTGATAACGTAAAAGAAATAAACAATTTTCCAACAATCAATAACAAAAATAACTTTAGGACCGCCATTTTGAGGATAATAAAATTATAAAAATACTTCGTCCTTATCCAAGGATTTAGATTGAAAAAGGTAGGAAGGGAGGATGCAGACATTCCTGAGAATTTAAAATATCTGAACTTACGGCTTCGTAATATTTGAAGATTTATATGTAAAATTAGTTATCAGATTTAATTTTTAATCAATAAATTTTTATGTTTAGTTACTTTCGCATAATCCTAAAATCCTTTTTAAATGTAAAAAAATGAAAATGCATCAAAAAGACCAACTGATGATCTCTAAAACCAAACTTATTTATTTATTACTTAATCGTTAGCTAAAATAGGTGTTAAAAAGCATAGAAATGACAGTTTTTCAAATGCTATCTTCATCAGACTATTTTAATTTTTACAGGTTTCTTTTTCTTCTTTCTCATGCCCCTCAAATGTCGAATTTCGGTACATAGGGCACCACACCCTCATTTTATGGCATACCTGGATTCAGGGTTTTTATATTTTGATTTAATTGCGATTGATTATAATTTATGAAATGCTAATTGCAGAAACGAGTAGTTAACATCATTTAGTAAAGAGCACTTACCAAGATGTAAATTCCTGGCTGGCGTAAACCACCGTATCCAGATGTGGAAGCACTCACACTGACAGTAGCCTGGGCTGACCTAGATTAATGGCTGCGAATAACATATGCAAATAGAACAGCTATTACACGCAACTAGTTTCCCTCCCCCGAATACAAACACGCCGAATTCTAAAAAAAAATGTTTATAAATCTTCAACAAGGAATTAAATTATTTTATAAATCAATCCTAGGAAAAATTTAACAAAAGGTTTACCTAAAACTCAATTTTTAATTGAATACTAACATTTTTATAGGATAGTTTAAAGTTACCGTCGGGAGTAGTTTAGCAACACTTACGCCGGCATTATTATTATTTTTTATTTTACTTTTTACAAGGTGACATCAGACAGGAGAGAATGAATAGATCGATCGATATAAATGTAAAAAGCGTTGGAAAATTATACAAGGATAATGGGATTATAAGAAACCCTAATTTATAATTTTTCTGTTTTTCTTGTATGTTTCTAATAAAATCACTAATTTTGCCTGATCGAATTGCAAAAAAATGAGTTGATTTTTTTTACGTTTGTGTTGAACGATGCTATGGTTAGTTTTAGTTTGAGTTCCACACGACAAGTACATTGGCAAACACTGAAAAATTACCAGAAAAAAAGTAATATGCATAAAAACAACAACAAACAATAGGAATTATAATTTATTTTATGATCCAAGATTTTTTTAATGACATAAAAAGAAAGAAAACCTCTCACGTGTATTTTTGTACAAGTAGCAGACGATAACGATAATGAATCAAGAAAAAAAGAAACAGTTGCGTCAGAATTACACATCATCACAATTTACCTTTTTTTTATCGATGTTCACGTTAAAATAACTCTGAATATATCCCCTTTTCCACTCACATTGCTTTAGTTTAGAGAAGAAAAAGGTAAAAGAAAGCTATTGAAAATGACATAATCATTATTTTTCCATTTTGAAACAGTAAAGGTTAAGGAACTTTGCGATAAAAACTGTCAATTCTGAATTCAGATTACAAATAGTTTACTTTCTCCTTGGGCATTGTACATAATGTTTTGTTCACCAATTTTCAAAACCATCTATCAAAAGAAAATTTATTTTTCCAAAATAAAATATTTACAATAACTTTGCATGTAAAATTTCACAATTTTCTGAATATAAGGAAGGCATTTATATTCCATAAAAAAACTATATGTATGTCATCCACTTATCTGGTAATTCCATGAAGAGAACCTATTTTGCAATTGTTACTAACCTTTGATGGGCATTTTTGGAGCAATTTTAGCAAAGCAGATGAGAAGGAATTATCAGATAAATGCAAGAGAAAATGAACTTAAAAGGCTTGTTTTCTGAAATTCAAAGCATTTACAGATACAGAGAGCATTTGAAAGACTATATTTCACCAATAGCTTTGAAAATATTTTTGAACAAGTAGAGATTTCCCTCAAAGGTTTAACTGCTAAAATTAGACTTTGACTGCCTTCAAACTTTCCAAATAACTTGATTGAAGGTTTCCATATAAAAATCTTCTTTCCTAAATGTTTGAAAATATCTGAAATAGTTATACAACAAGTTATATGAACTAATATATTAATCTTTGTTGTATATTAAACTCTGACCTGATTTATACAGTTTTTTGTCAAACACATGTAGGCAGCTTCCTTCTCCAATAATGTTTATAACACCATTCATAATTAATCATAGTTACACTTCCAATAATTGTGGTAAAATTTAAAATTATATTTATTAACATTTTGACAAAAAGGTCTTTATATAAGGTCTATGTATAAAAAAAAGGTCTCTTCTTCTATGTTCCATGACCCTTCAGGTGGACGATCATGGCTCTCCACAACTTCTTGTCCTTTATAGCTCTTAGTAAGTTTTGTCATTTTGCTATCCCTCCTAATCCCTGTTCTGTCAATCATTTACACAAGCTTATTATGCAAGGCTAGTCACTGTTTTCCTCTATCCCTCTTGCTTTCAATATTTCCTGTGAGTGTCATAGTCCCCAGGCCCTTTTTCCTCATTATGTGCCCCCAAAATTTCAATTATCTCTTTCTGATTCTAAGAAGTGTCCTTTTTATTTCCATTTTCCTTAAAACTTTGTTATTACTCACATTTTCAGTCCATGGTATTTTGAGAATCCTGCTGTAGAACCATATTTCTGCTACCAAATATTTTGTTTATAAAGTGTTGGAATGTTGCATTTTTTAATCTGAAAGACATATAATTATATTCAAAGAACCAAAAAGTCACTGCTGCTTTAGGCATATCACAAGCGAGTGATAAGTTGTAGCTAACCATATATATATAAGAGAGAAACCACAAATGTTTTTGCTTGTAAAGTGGATTTTAAAAAAAATATATTATGCTTTATTTTCCATAATTTTGCTATACGTGTTTCCAGTCTCACGACCTTCATCAAGCAAAGAGTAGATATTTCCACATATTATTAAAAGGAATTAATTTTTCTTATGTTTTTTGATGTTAAATATTCTCAATATTAGACATTCTCATTTTTGTGTGTTAGTGACCCAAATGTCTTTCTTGATCTGGCAGTGAAAGAATTCTGCGTGAAGGATAATAAAACAATTAAGACTGGTCTGAGAAAGGGTGAGAAAGATATCTATATTCTTATCTTTTAATGACCCATGTGTGTTCTTAGATATATTCCCTCTCCATATATACATACTGTCTTATTATAAGGAATTAGTATACACATATGTACATATACACATACACACATACATACACATACACACAAACACACACTTGCTATGTTGTGCAGGGTTTGTGTGTGTGCCTGTGAGCAGTTTTGTTTTTGTCAATATATGTATATATATACCAGTACGCGCATGTACATGTGCACTCCTTCTCTATACACACATACTGTCTTATTATAAGGAATTAGTATAAACACACATACACACACATATACATTCATATATACATACATACACATGTGCACTTCCTATGTTGTGTAGGGTTTGCATACATGCCTGTGAGCAGTCTATTGTTTTTGCCAGTATGTGTATACATATTCGTGCTCCACATATACCGGTGTGTGAGTGTGTGCACATGGATGCGAGTGGTTTAACCACCGTATTTGGCCATTATGTGTGCATGTTGTGTGCTTTTGCGTGTGGGGTTATGATCTATTTAGTGCTGGTTTAAATTTGTTTATAAAGTTTTTTTCTTGTATTTGGAGGTAAGAATAATTGTCTGTTTGGTATATTTGCATAATTTTAAATTTGCCCTGGTTTATAGATATGTTGTGATACAAAGAAGAACTACATAAAACTCTAAAAAAACGAGGCTACACCACAACCCTAATAAACAAAGGTAAAGAAATGTAACGTTGAACAAAATCTAGCATTTGTTTCAACATACAACAAGAACAATCCAGAACTATTTACAGAAATTGCAAAAAATCTAGACCTACTTAGCAAGAATGACAAACTGAAAAATATGCTAAAACCAACCAAAATAATTAAAAGCAAACACCAATCTAAAAACCTAAAACACGAAAGACATTTGTGTCACTAACACACAAAAAAAAGAATATCTAATATCGAGAATATTTAACATCGAATAACATGAGAAAAATTAATTCCTTTTAATAATATGTGGAAATATCCACTTTTTCCTGATGAAGGTCATGAAACTGGAAACACCTGTAGCAAATTTATGGAAAATAAAGCATAATACATTTTTGAAAAAAATCCACATTACAACCAAAAACGTTTGTGGTTTCTCTCTTCTTTTTATTATACACACTTTTCTCTCGCTGGAACTACTATAACCTCTTCCCTTTATATATATATATAATTAATTTAAAATTCCCACCATATCTCATTTGTGTGCATGTGCCAACATAACAAATTTAGTTCCTAAAGTACGAAATGCTTCACACAAAAACTTTTTCCAGTGTCATTTTTTTTACAATATTATTTTTTATATATATATATATATATATATATATATATATATATATATATAAAGCTCTTCTTACCAAGTTTAGAGGTAACTGAATGGATATTTGCTATAGTATATCAGTCACTTTTTGTAATACTATTGAAAACATGATAATCACCATAGCATCAGTAATTTGGTAATTAGTTAAATTTTGAAACTAGAAGAAATGAAGTTACTTTAGCATAGCTTCCTATATCTATACAATGATAAAAATCTGCAGCATTTTCCAGTTGTTTCCATGAGGTGACATAACATTTGTCTCTTTTGTTATTAATCTACTCACAAATGGTGGAAGACTAATGTTGTTAATTAAGTTTATCGACAATGTAGTTACATTTAAATTAATCTTCTTTTCTGTAATATTGCTTTGTATAATGTTATTTTCACAGTTTATGGTTAAGCCAGATTTGTTAAAAAAAAATGAAATCCTAGTAAATGATTAGTGATAATGGTCCATGGGAAAAATATTTTTAAATAAAGTTTTGTTTGTCATTGACATTTAATTTTCTTATCACTAACAAAGGAGATTGTCCAAAACAATTCTGTTCACTAAAGAAATTGGTAAGATAAGAATACAATGTCAATAACAAATTTTATTTTGATAACTCCTAGTCCTGCAACAACTTCCAGAAGCTGTGTTTACATCAGAGCTAATGCAAATCTGTCTAATTAATTTTCATCATCATTGGGGGAAAGTGGTTTGTGGCTGGGATTGGTTTATATTTGAATCTTGGGTTAGCTGCACTAAAATTTACACATTCTTGCCTTGTCAATGTAAAAACAGAATGTGAGCTCTTCATAGCAAAGGGTTCCTACAGGCATTAATTTTTGTTTTTTCAAGTAGATTCTATGAACATTTGAAATAGGTACAGCTTTTCTTGTATCTTTATGGCTCATAGAACAAAAACTTAGTTTATCCTCAACATAGAATATGTATACAGGGAATGTGATGGGTAAATAGTCACCATGTTATATTTTTAATTTTGCACATTGTTTTTGATTTTGTTGACTGCACAGTATAGTATGGTCAGTTGGGCACCATCTGTGAGAAAAAGAGTACCATGATGCAATCCACTCTGCTAGACATTTGGAAATGGCATGCTGTACTTGACATTTTCACCAGAAGCTTCAATATGAATATTTCAGAGTGTTTGGGTGTCAATCTGAGAAAAGTGCTTACGATTCAGAAAGAGTTGAATGAGACTAATGGTGATTATGAAGGTGTTTAGAGTGATCACTAGTGATGGCAACATTATACCTCCATACATCTTTCTACTCAACACAGAGGCCTACATCAAGTGCCTTGAGGAGGTAGTTTTGTCCTGGGTCAAGAAGGTAGCTGCTGGAAGACACTCTGTCTGTCAACAGGACTCTGCACCATGCCACACAAGCAGGAGAACACAGTCATGGCTGTCAGACAATTTCTTCAACCACATCACCCCTTACATTTGTCCACCTCACTCCCCAGACTGCAACTCTCTTGATTATTATGTGTGGGGCACAGTTGAGCGAGTGACCAACAAAACTCCTTGTAACATCAAAGATGAACTGAAGGCAAGGATTATGGCAGCATTCACCAACTTAAACAAGGAGACCATCCAGAAGAGTTGCAGAAGATTCCAAAGTCATCTAAGGCCATGGTTGAAGACAATGGCGATTTTATTGAATAAATTTACTCTTTTGTATTTCAAGATATTTTTGTGCAATTTTGGTAAATATATCTGTTAAAATGAGAAGTCAGTGTTATTTTCACTTTTGTATAATTTAGACAACAATTATATAGCAAAATTAAAATGCTTAAAAGATAATGATTCAATCATGAAAATAATTTTCTTTCCAATTTTGTTCACACATAGTGTGCAAACTTTGAATTCCCAGACATGCCATCATGGTGTGTATAAAATTAATATCCTAAGCCACACCTTTTGATCAGTCATATGTTCTTTTTGTTAATGTTTTAGAATAATGAAACCACTTTCAGTTTTGTTTGATTTATACTACTGATTTGGTGGTGGGGGGGACATTGAATTTTTTATCCTATCTATTAAGAATAGCACAAACATAATCTCACAAAACTCTTACTCCAGCACGAAACTTGGCGGGAAATATTAGCCATCCTGGCTAGATAACAGTTCTTTAGAAATATATGCATAGTAAAACTAAATAGAAAATATTTAGAAAAAAAAACATTTATTGAAAAAGAAAGTTACTAACAAGTATTTTTTAAATAAAAAACTGCTAAAATGGAACCAGCGGTTAGTAAAAAATAAAATTTGATGTGTAAAATTTTGTATATGTGAGGCTCAAATTGATGATGTAAAAATACAACCAGAATGAAGCTTCACAGTATCTAAAAAAGATACATGTATGAAATTTTGTTTACAAAAATTTGATAAAAAGGAGGCTCAAGTCTATTGGTCTCAAAACTTGCCTAAATGAAGTTTGCATAATAAAACTAAATAGAAAATATGGTTTAAAGTCATACATTTTGTGATTTTTTTAACCAATAGAAAAAGAAAGTAACAACTCTAAAGTATAAATTATCTGATTCAAATTAAAGCCAATTTGTGGATATTTAACAAGTTTGGCTTGTCAGACAGGCAGAAGGGTTTCAACATTCAAGGAGGATGTCAGCTTGTCCTGGAAGCTTACCTTAGATGAAAAGGAAGAAAAAGAAAGCAGAAGGATTTTGGCTGTTTTGAATAACAATCAACAGCTTCTAGAAACTAAAAGCTTCCAATGATGAATAAAGAAAGAAGCTGAAAGAAAAAGAAAAGGAAATAACAGAAGAAAATGAAATAAAAGCACAAAAGAGAACATTCTACAAATTCTCTTTTTATAATTATTTGTGAAAGTGTCACAAAATTTTGAACTTTTTATGAAAATACAAAATGTCTGATTTCAGTTCATGTAACCCAACTAGTGATTAACAAACCAGAAACCTAGCAATGCTTGTAAATCTTCTCAACTCCTTTTGATAGTCAAATGAATCTAAGTGAAAGTTTTTTTTAATAACAATTATAACTGTTTTGTATCAGCCCAACAGAATTGTAATTAGAACTTGTCATCTAGCCTAAGTATTAGGCACAGAAAGGAAAATTTATATACAAGCTTGTTTTGTAAATTTTGTATTTTTATTTTTTATGCCATTTAATAAATGTAAATTTTGTCAATATGTAACCTTTCTGCCTAAAAAAAAAGGAAGTGTCAAAAGGACAGTTATTCTCTTGATACTACTATTACTGTCTACACTTATGACTCCCTTGGCAATGTCTAAAAGTGATGATTAGAATTTTAATAAAACTCAAACCTATGAAAGTGGATTTATACATTTTCTTTATTCTTGATAATTGACAACAAAGATATTAAACACTATTTATTAAATTGAATAAAAAATTTGTTTTCATAGTTATTTATAAAATGGTAAATAATAAATATTACAGTGTATTTGGTTTACCTGTTTTGATCATTTTGTAATATTTATAAAATTTGGATAAAAAGATTTCTTTTCCAATTTATTTTTTTATAAATTGGTAAATAATAGATTTTTTTATAAAAGGTAAATAATAAATACTGCATTGTACTTGGCTCACATATTTTTATAATCTTGTAAATAAACAATAAACATTGTCAAAGGAGTCAAAAGTAGATACAGTAATATTGGTGTCAACTGTCAATGGAATAATTGTCCTTTTGCCACATTGTTTTTTTTTTTTTTTTGCCGGCATGAAGGTTAAACATGTCTAAATTTCTTTCAAATATCTGACCATATTTATGTTTTGTCATTGATATAAGAATTTGTTTAAGGGTGGATAATTAATTATTGTCTAGTGTCTAGTTATGAAACTGAAGGCATAATGACTAATATAGGATAAAGATTTTTTTCTCATTTTTGTTGTTTACATTTTCTTATGATTGAAGAAAGCAAATTTTATAAATTTACTTAGGCTATACTGATAGCAAAATATACTATTTAATTTAAGTATCACAATGTTCTTAACACGAATAGATTTAGATTAGTATGTTTTTTATAAATATTTCTTTCTGTTTAATGGTCAGATTACTTTATTATATAGGAATACATACTGTAAAAGAATGAACATTACATGTGACTTAATTTTTTATTGACTGTGGGATCTAGTGTAGTGGTACAATTAACATGAGTACTACAAAATAAAGAAGTTTTTATTCTCTTTTCTTTTTGCAACACAAGAACTTGTGGAAATATCTGATAACAAAAATTAATCGGTGGTGTTTTGTTTTTCTTTAAAGTCTCTGTGAGTTATAGAGAAATATCAGCTGCCATGTGGCAGTAAAAGCATTATTGCCAAATTGAGAATTGTAATTTGATACTGTACATTCAGTAGTCAAAGGAGTGGGCTTGTGGTGAGAGACAGTTGTATTTCATCTTGCCGGACAAGTAAACTGTTCTGAAGTGGTTTGACAATATTCTCATTTTTAAAATGTTCTGATGGGATCACGCACATGTGCTCTACAAATTTCTTATGAAGCAACCACATATTTTTTGCATACCTGATTGGTCAAAGAAATGTGGTCGAGTTTTATTTTTTTGAAAACATGCATAGGCAGTTTTTATATATTAAGAATTGCGTCAAAGTTGATCCGATTTTTCTAGAACCTACCTTGATGGGAAATTGCATCATTTCCTATACAAGTAATATTAAGGCAAATTCTCTAATGATATAAAATTTGACAATTTTCCTGATAAAGCTTATGAATATGGAAAATGTCTCCAAAATTTTACAAACCAAATTACCAAATCCTTGTTTGCCTCCATGTGAAAGTGGATGGTTTCAGTCATTTCATAGCAATTATTAATATATTGTAAAAAATGTTGTAAATTACAAAAATCTGCATCAAAATTTTTTTCTGAAATATTATTGAAAGCCATGTGAACTGAGTTTTTAACTGCTACAAAGAATAAAAGCAAGTTATGGTAAACATATTGATCCACATGTAAAATTATTGTTGCACAGTCTTGCATAAAAGCTAGATGAAGATACCATTGCCACTAATCTCTTACCATTCTACTGTACACTGTATTTTTTTTTTTAGATAAGTTTAATATTTATTTAAAATATTTTTGAAATTAAAATATATGTTTCCAAGATCGACAATTCTGAAATTTAAATGCTGGTATTGCAAATGAACTATTGGACAAATTATGTAAATTAGTCAATTGAAGTCTTGATAGGAAGGAATACTTGCCTTTTTTTCTTTTCAGTTTGATAAACCCATTTTCCTTGTATATTTTCTACTTTGTTTAGTATTTCTTTTAAATGTCAAATATTCTGATACAAGCAGATTAATGGAACTTAATCCAGAACTCAGCAATGAAAAATATTCTTTTCAATAATTTAATCAATAACAGCAAATATTTTATTTCACTTCAAGAAAATTTCATATCAACTTAAGAATGTTATAAATGCCAATGTGAATATGGACATAAAACTAAAAAGATCTGATGATCCCTGTTAAAAGAAATTTAATATATAAAACTTTTTTCATTAGTCAAAAAGGAAGTTTTGGCAATCTTTAACCTTTGTGCCCACAAAAAGAACTGTGTGTCAAAGGGACTGATAATTAAGATTGACAGTTATTATTTTGACTACCTCCTCTCCTCAGCAATGTTTATTGTTAAAACAATAAACATTGCTGAGGTGATAAATATTGCATTGCATTAGTTTTAATACAATTGCATTAGTTTTTAGAATGTTGTAAATATAAAATTCTTGTAAACAAACAATCTAATAGTGTTTAATATTTTCATTGTCAGTTCTCAAGAACAAAAGAAATGCATAAATTTACTTTCAGGTTTAGGTTTTATTAAAATTCTAATCATCACTCTTTAAAACAGTAAACATTGCTGAGGAGTAAAGGTAGTTAAAATAATAGTGGTGTCAAGGGAAAAAAACCATCCTTTTGACACTCCAGATTTTTTGCTGATTTTTTTTCTCTGAACTGTTGCAGTAATCCATGAAGAGAATTTGTAAAATAACATTTATAAATATAGCTTATAAATAGCAACTGCCAATTGTTTTGAAATGTGAAAAATTAAATGCATGTTCCTAATTTTGTAGCATGTTTGATCATATTAATATTTTTTTTAAATATAAATGGCAAAATGTAATAATTAGAACAATTTAAATCACTTATTTAATGTTGTAATGCCCTAAACGTGTGAACTAATTGCTGGAACTATGGTTAAAATTGTAGCCTTGATAAACCAAAAGTATTAAGTAGAATGGCTACTAAAGTTCAATATAAATGCTTCATGTAGTTGTAATGCACATCCCATCAACACATGCCAAGATCTGGTCAGTCATGCAAAGTTGACATCAGACAAGACATCCAAATTTAATCATCAGAAACGTTACATCAACCACTGGGATAGTCAATCCCTTTAACCTAAATATTACTGTAAATTTATAGCATGTGGTCACATTTGAGTTAAAAAGTTAAAACTCAAGTATATAAACAATTTATGTTCATGAATCTAGCAAGCCTGCAATTCAATCTCTCCAGATGTATGCAGGCAACTTGTAATTTCTATGCCTACTTGCTGGGAAGTCGTCAAATGAAAGATATTCTAACCACTATTAAATTACTTTCAAATGATATGATACAAAGTGAAAGTGTTAGTTTATATGATTTAGTTCATCTTTTACATCAATTACACTAGACTCTATACTGTTTCTTACACTAAAACTCACTACATTTCATTTTGCATTCTCAGCTTAGAGCATGATTTGTTTATAAATTTAAAAATGTGTATAATGGTCTCTATTATACACAGTGGAGATAAGAAATCTTCATAATTGCATAAAAATAAAGAATATGAAAAATACTTCTTTCAATCAGAAATATTCAAAATCAGAACATAGTATCAAAATTCCTGCTTTGTTCTTTTTTATAAGTTTAAAGAATCTTATTTGTATAAATATATTTTGAATATCATAAATGTATGCATTATATTTATTACCAGATCAATAAATCACAATTTTAAAATATTGAATTATAAAATTTAATTTTCATTATTAAGAGCTAAAAACGGGAACAGGATTTTCTAACTTCTTGGCATTATTTGATCAAAATTTGATGATTTTGATATTTGTTCCAAACTATCATTCTATACAATAAAAAGGACATGCATAAAAATTGGCACTAGTCAAAAGATAATAGTTTAAATGTGTGAGCCAACCAAAGTGCAAACACTCATTACTAATTTTGAAACTGCAAAAACATATACGTATATCTTTTGGAATAGCACAGAATCAAGAGTTTTGGTTGTCCACTTTACAATGGTTAAAATTTCAAGCAGTATAAATTTTTAGGCACTTAAATATTTGTTGCTTAAGTAAATATTGAAAATATCATACATGGCCAATACTGGAGAAGAGGTGTCATTATTTACTAAGCATTATGGACACTGAGTGCCACAAGAATGTGGCACCCAGCAAGGATCAAATTCATTAATCAGTAAGAATGGTATGTAAAACAAGTGGTGATCTCAACCTTACACAATAGGGTCTCTGAAAACAAAAACAGTTTGTAGTTCTGCATATTCCCCACTGATCTCTTAATCACACAGATAGCAACTGGAGGCTGGCCTCTTTTGCCAATGTTTCTCTGTAGGAAGATGTTCTTAATCTCTTCTTCAGATGAACCATCAGAGGAGTTGTTTGACACACTTGGGCTAGTAGGTGGGTTGTTGGATAATTGCTGGAGCAGCACCTCACTCTCAGAAGGTATATTGATCTTGTTGTTCATCAATGAAGTTGCCCCCAAGACTGGACAGAGATTATTTTATGTGATGTGGGGTCCTATTGACTAGTACTCCCCAACCTCAAATCTTTACAATCTAAAATATATTTTCTGGTTTTAAATGACCTGCAAAGAGTTGTTAAGCTGTATAAAATGAATCAGTCAATCTTACACAATCCATCATTCCAACTGTAAGGATCCCATTGCACTATCTGCAAACCAACAAATGTATGGCAGCATATTGGCCTTAGACAATCCAATTTCCTTGAGGACCCTTATCTCACTATTTCTAGTTACCAATAGCAATTTTGTAATTATCTAGGTTTTCTTCTGCAAAAATGTCAGAGATATAAACTATTCATATTGTACTTTGGAATAGTTTATTTATGGGAGGGGGGATTTCATTCTAGAAAACTACAAAAAATAATTGTGAGATAAAATACAATAAGACATAAAAACAAACAAATAATTTGTAAAAAAATTAGTATTAACTATAAATGGATCAGAAAACAAAATGCAACACAAACCTGTATGACAACCAATTAGAAACATTACTGATGTTTCATCTTTTAGTAATTTATCTTTAATGATAGTAAAATTATTGAAGACATAATTCAAATAAAGTTGATACTTGGTATGTAGGTAGTATAACTTTCAGGATGCCCACAGTTGCACAAGTTCAACAGTATAGTTTAAATCATATCAAGATTAATTTATAATAGCTAATACAATACAAGTACCATGTAAATCACTTATTATACCTTATATGTGCTGATATAGATGCAAAACTAAATTTCTCACATGTAAAATAATTGTTTTTTTCTGGACTCCATCATTTTAATGTCAGCCATGAAAACTATGTAGTTTTGAGAATTTTCTTTGAATATTCAATCTTCTTATTACAAAGATATGAGAGAGTTACTGCCTCATTGGTTGGGTATTTATAGAACTTCCTGATCTATTTGTATCCTAATTTCAACTGGATTCACTTTTTGTTTATGTTGCCACACCTACCAATATCTTTTAAGGCCCATTTCTGCACTTGTTGGCTATGTGATACCCTAAGTTAATCCTCAAAGCACCTTGGTCTTTTGATGCTCCGATGTGACACTAAGTACAAAGATTTTTAAGGTGAACCCAGTATATACTGAGGCCACTAAATATCAACTTCTTTCAGATAAAAGGTTCCTAATGGACAGTAAATTTGATTCAAACTTTGGTATTTCCTAGTTTGAATCACATATGATAGCGTGTGTGTGTATGAATTATGGTGGATAGCAAGACATATACCTGAAAAGGTGAAAATACAAAAATGACATTGATAAACAAAGCATAAAACATATCTAACTGGAGTTATTTAAGTAAAATGAGAATTGTCTGGTTCTTTCTTTACCAAAATGAGCATATGTTAATAATGTACAAGGTACTACCCCCAAAGTTCAGGAAATGCATGAACGTTGTACTGATTTTCAACACTACCTTTTACGAGCAATACTTTTTGTGAGTCAGTGGGCAAACAGTTCAAGAACTCAAAGGAGATTGTCAAAACAAGTAAGTTTTTTTTTTCATTTTCTTTTCATTAATAGCTCATACATGTACATTCTTATGTAGTTTAAATGTGTTAAAGACAGTATTATCTGAACTACATTACTCAAATAGATGCTTGATCATTAACCTAAAGTTTAATCCTTCATACGAATCTTCTAATCTAATATGTCCCCTTCTTTATTCTTATTTATTAATCTCTAAATGAGACCTATTAAATGGACAAATTCAATGATGCTTCTTTTATCTAGGGTTGACCTAAAATGGTAAGCATAATTTAACCCCTTAGCAATACTTTGGAATGTTCACAAAATTGACTTCAGTGATTAAATCTGTAGCTGTTCTAAAAGTATCAGTTAGAATGTCTGGTAAATGTCGTTTTAAAGCAATTATATATTGTAAGTGTCACAGACAAATGAACTAAATACTTATGTATATGTAAAAATGCACAGTGATAATATTGCAGTTTAGAAGTGAGAGTTGAAACTCTGTTATCTTGGTTTACCTGTTGTACTAGAAAGGTCAGTAGATTCCAAGTCCATTGGTGGTTATGATTTATATTATAATCATTATCATGTTTTTTCACATCAAAATTCTCTAAACTACTCAGTTTCAACAATTTCTTTACTGTTTTCATGTGATTGAGAAGTATAAAAAAAACATTGATGGAACATAATGACAAATCATAGAATGACAAGAAAACTAAAAGAATATGTATGAAATATTTTATCAAAAATAGATTAAATTTTATTCCAAAATATTCTAATAAATTTTTAATTAAAAAAGACAGTAATAACTTTATTTTAACAGTAAAGAAGTCTATTTTCTCTTTATTTTCAATTCAAGCAATAAAAGGTCTAAGCAGTCTTACTTTACCAAAATAATCTAATTCTATTGTATTTTATCTTAGAAAGATGTTTTAACATTCACTTTGATTTCAAAATCTATTATTAATAATACTTGTTACAGTCATTTGTTGTAAAAGAATAAAGTCAGAATAATACTGCAAAAAAAGTGAAAAAATTAACACCCATGTTAGGCTCTAATAACCTTCTCAACAGTCCTAGCATAGAAATTAACACTGTATGGGAGCTTTTAATAAAAAGACAACAAGGATGCATAAAATCAAACAACAAAACACTGCTAATAGTGAAAAAAACACTTCAAAGATGGAATGAATACACTGGAGACTTTTTCCATAGTGAGGAAAACACACATTACACAAAAATATGGAAGGACCAGAAATATTAAAATCTGAAGTGAAATCCATACAGGAACAAAGCAGCAGGTCCAGATGGAATTGCAATGGCAGCCTTAGATGATTTTGGCATTGACAAAATTACAGACATAATAAATAAAATGGTAATATAGTGGTAATATATCAGAAGACCTAAGTAGATCCATTTTCATAGTGCTGCCTAAGAAGCAAGGTGCAAACAATTCCATTAAAAAGACAAGGTGCAAACAATTTCCATTAAAAAAAAACAGCTAATGAGCCACAAAACAAAATTTGCCAACCAAATTGTGATGAATAGAGCAGGCAGCAGAATTAAACTTGAAATAGGACAAGAACATTATGAAATAGGACAAGAACATTATGGTTATGTTGAAGACACTGGAACAAGGAATGTGATATTTATGTTCAGACTGATAACAGAAAAAGCAATACAAATGTAAAAGGATGTATACCTATGTCTTATAGATTGCATAAAAGAATTTGATAAAGGATGTCAAAAAGAACTGCTTGAACTACTAGATAAGCTTGATTTATTTGGGAAAGATATTGGAATAATACAGAAATTATAATGGGAGCAAACCACCTGCATATGGACAGAAAATGAATTCCATAAAAATACAAAAATAGGAAGGAGCATAAGATAAGAATATGTCTTCTCATTGGACTTATTTAACCTTTACAGTGAAGCAATCCTGAGAGAATTAGAAGTCTTACCAGGATTCATTGTTGGTGACCACAATCTTAACAATGTAAGATATGCAGATGAAACAGTGTTGATAGCAGACACAGAAAGGTAATTACAGAAATTCCTGCAGAAGGTAGAGAAGGAAAGCAAGAAGAAAGGACAAAACATCAATTGTAAGGAGGCAGAATATATAGTTGGTAGCAAAAGGAATGTCCCAAGATGTGAATTACAAATTGGAGATACGAAAATCAAGCAAGTACAAAAATTTAAATATCTAGGTAATGTTTTGACAGAAGGAGGAAAATGTAACACCAAAATTCAAAGGTACATAAGAATACGTAAAGACAACTTCCTAAAGCTAAGTAAGAATTAAGAAACTGTAAAATTTCAATAGAAACAAAGAAAAGAGTACTGAAGTGCTATGTAATATTAGTCCTCTGTTCAAAAATTGACTTTCTCTTTCACCATGCTTCCCTCTAATCTCATGATCACTCTGGTGACAGAGGCAGGTCTTTAAAGTTTGTGAATCAAGTGGGTCCACAGTCAATCAGTGTCAGGTAATGTTTACCATTGTGATGAATGATGTCCATCCCAACCAGGGTTCATACTTCACTAACATTTAACTTTCCTCTTGGTCATCGTATTGGTGATGGGTCAATGGACTAACACTCTCTAGATTCTCTGACTATGGCCCTAACTGAACTGCTCCCTTGGACACTGCTGGATCAACCAGCCTTGTGAAGTACAGAGGTCCTTTTAATGCCAGGATGCCCACTTTGACAGTGTACCAACCTTATCTTGTCCAAACCACATTTTCTCAGTGATGCTGCACAGAAAAGTTTCACCAGTTCCATCTTCTTTCTCACTGCATTGAGCCATCTCTGCAGAACCCTCATCAGCTTTGCTCAGTTTTGGTTGGATTTCAGCTTTATGTCTATTGATAAGTCATATTCACTGATAAGTTCTTCCAAGGTGCTCCAAATGAGCATCTTGCTTGAGGCCTTTGTGTGTATTCTGACTTTTCTGGTGAGAATGTTAGATATCCATCCATAAAAACATCTAGTGAAGTGCGACATTAACACCTCTGAGTACAGTGTCAAATTCAGCTATGTTTATATACTGAACATCCTTCTCAGGATGCAACCAGCATACATCCTCCACTATGTCCTCATTTAACTTGAGGGACACTCCAGTTGCTAAGGAGCTTGCATCAACCCATACTTCAAATCATATCTGTTGACACACCACTTGCTTTGCACAGGGTCATCCTAGATTACTCTAGTAATGACATCCATAATCATGTTGTTGTGGGGTTGACTGTTACTTCATCATCCCATCCAAATGTAACCTCAGCACAAACATTTGTATGAGCCATGTATGCGTCAACATGCTCATTTAGCTAGCAGTAATCTAACACCAGGTGGACCTTTCCTTTATTCTTTTGAACGACAGACCCTTTGGGTGATAGTTCTTTTTTGGGATAAGGTATCATCCACCTGTCATCTATGCATGTCTGTAGTTCACACTGATATTTGCTCCTTGACTGCCTAGACACAGGGTACTCAGATACCCAATTTTTTAGATATTCTAGTGGGTGTCCATCCAACCACTTCTATGATGCTGTTCAGGTACTGGTATATTGGTTGAATTCCACAGTAAAGTCAGGCTGTTTTACAGTTATGGCTGCACAAATATGGGGATTAACAAACTTGACTTGACCCATTTTTTAATGTGAACACTGCCCATCCTCTCAAAGACATCCATTCTGAGAAGCAGGTTGAATCCTAACAATTTGCTCTCCACAACCAGAACATCTATATTAATATGGTCACAATTGTCTATGTGGACTTCCATGCTTGTGACTCCTCAACTTCTGAGGACCTTTCCATCAGCCATATTCACCTCTTGTTTTTTCCATGGACGACAATTGGATATGTTTGTAAGTGAATGTGAACAAGCTGTATCCACAAGGGTGGTACGTTCCATCTCATCAATGTGTATGCTGATTACAGGCAGCATCACAACTGGTAGTGCTGCATTTAAATCCTGGAAGGGGATGAGGCTGGAGCTGACACATCATCCCCTGACCCATTTCCAGGACTATTTTGCACCCTTGGGAGTGATAGCAATGCACCCAAGTCACTTGCCTTTTCTGAAGGCAGTCCCTTACCATGTGGTTTGGGCCATTACAGGTGTAGCAGCTAATTCTCACAGAAGAGCCCACAGTTGGGAGAACATATTTACTTTGGGTGGGCCTTGACTCTGTTACCACCAGTTCCTTTTCTGACTCTTCCTTCATAAGCACCCGGGCCCAGCCCTGTAGCTCCTCAAGCAGCAGCAATTCCATCCTGGAGGCCAAGTGAATATGTTGTCATACATAACAGATACAGACAAACATGCACGCCATCACACAGTTGGGGATTCCTCAGAACAGTACCACTAACCTTCTCAAATTGGTCAAGTAAATGTCTACAGTTTCTCCTGGGTGCATTTTCCAAGTTTCAAACTGCTTGTATGCAGAGAAATTGTCTGCTGCAAAAGCAGTGTATAGTGCATCCTTAATTTGAGCTGCATCTGCTCTTTCTTCTTTGGTCAATTGCTGATACACTGCAAATGACCTTCCAGTCAATTGAAGGGAAATGATGGTCTCAAGCTGCTTCACACCACAGAGGTTGTATACCAGTTCAACTTTCTCAACCCATTCTACATGGTAGATGGCAAATTTGATTATAAAATTGATTTCTGAATTTGATGACAGTGGGTCAATGACCTATTGTCGTCAAATTCAGAAATCAATTTTATAATCAAATTTGCCATCTGCCATGTTGCCAAAATAGCTTGTTCAAAAATTGATATGGCAGCCCAATTCTAAAACAAAATAAACAAATCACAAGTCCAAACTCGAACATCCAGAGGACAAAAAATGTTTAAATCATGAATCACAGGTTCAATGTCAAAAATCCCAATACATGTAAATGGTCAGAAATCCAACACACAATGCAATAGTCACTAGCAAGCCAATGGAGGAAGATAGAAAAATAAACTAACCCCAATTTGTGAATGGCAACCGCTTTTATCAACGGAACAATTTTTTCATTGGTCAAGGACAAACAATATGCAACTGACTTGTTTCTATTTTGGTTATTTTGTCTTTGGCATGTTGTATATAATACATATGCCCTTTTTCTTGGGAAGTGACTTTATGTTTCACCACATCCTCCTATATGGCAGTGAATGCTGGACAATCTCCTCACAGACAGAAGGATACTGAGAATACCATTGACTGAACAAAAAGAAATTTATACTAGAATCAGAAATAGTCAAAATTGATGGGATACATAATGAGGAAAGAGGGTTTGGAGAATTTGGTACTCACAGGACATATTGAAGGCAACGAGTACAGAGGAAAACAGTGAATAACCTACCTAACAAGCTTATGTAAATTGTTGGCAGAACAAGAATTATGAAAGATAGCAAAAAGAAAAAACTACAAAGGACATAAAGTTGTGGAGAGTCATGATCACCTACATCTTGAAGGAACATGCACATTGAAGAAGAAGAAGAATAGGAGCCTTTAATTTAAAAGAAAGAATATTAAACTGAAGACTTGAAAATTCTCCAGCTGAAGTGGCAGGTAAGCAACTAACTGCAAGGTTCCAAATTTCCAACTTTGAATAGTCTGACAATGGACACACATGTTTAGGCAAATCAAATCATGAGTTCACTTCCTGTGGTTCATTGGCAAATAAAAGCAACATTTCAGGGAAGAATTAACTGATGCAAGGTTATCAACTATGACAGGCACCCAAAAAAGTCTGAAACACTCTGACAGTAACAATCAAGATGAGAGCACCAGTCTGAATAAATCAGTGTATAATGATAATTTTTCATTTAAATAATTCAAACAAAAATTATTGCCAGTTCTTTTTTAGATGAGAAATTATCATTGTCTGAAATTCTTAGATGAAACTTTGTCCTTTTCTATTATTCAGCCTATTGTTCATATTTTTCTTGTTTTAATCACTATATGACAAGCTTCTTGCCAATATTAGTACAAAGCACTGCCACTCAGAAATATTCCAACTGCAAAGATTAAAAAATAAATCTTATATAGTATACAAGGATTAATAGATGCAACATATCACCTGAAAAAGACTGAGGAATATAGCAGTTAAAACAATGTGGTAAAAGCAAAGATGAAGCTACTAGTAGAGAAATGTTACATTACAAATGAGGATATCATATTCAAAACTTTGAAAACACTTATGTTAACAGTTCCTGATTTTCAAGTTTAAATGTGTCTTCCTAATATCTGATTTTGTCAGAATATCTCACACTCTGTACTAGAATTTAATTCTTTTGTTTCCAAGCAAAATTACTGTCACTAAATGTTATAAATTATATTGAAATAAAGCTTGGATTATTACAGATAATTATAAAAAAAATACTTCAGTCTTCACTTTCTTATCTTTAAAGACTCTACATTTAATTTGAATAAAATATCTTTCTAGTTTTATGAATATTGGAATGGAGATTTTATAGTGTCGCATATACAACTTTAAGTGGCTTGTATGATATTTTCAAAATAATATACTATCCTAAATTTGAATAAATAAGGGATTGCTTTGACTAAATCTGGTAGGTCATTTGAGTAGAAACTGAATGGTAACATTTGTTTGGGAGATACTTGCTATGATATTTACTATCAAAATATAATCTCCATTTAAACATTGGGTATTTGTTATAGAAAAAATTCACTGTGATGTAACTGTGAAAGTTCAAATACAAAGCTGTTGTGTTTTTTCAAGTTGGTAATGAGTGAAATGTTAGTAGGCAAACTAAAACCACTAAAACATTTTTCTTTTTGAATATCTTTTTCATCAATGTATTTTGTTTTGCCTTGCTTTTAAATACCAAATAATGTCTATATCTTCAAAACTATCAACAGTAACATGTGAAGAATAAATAATATTTTCTTAATTTCTATAGATTGATTTTTTTTTAAATCATAGGGTAAAATGATATTCCACCATCCTCCCAAATTTTTATCATCACTTTACTCAATTTAAATAGGAAGGATCATTTTTGCTTTATTAAAATTTAAAAAACAACCTATATATTCTAGGAAAACAACATATCCTGTTTCTTTAGCATTAACCCAAAATGTGGAAAGTTCCTTCCTTCCACAAGCTATGGTGCAAGTGGTATACCAGGCAGAATGGAAGACGTGTATGTTTCATATTCATGTTACCCGCTCTCATGAGATTGAAGTTTATTTGCTTATGAAAATAGCCTACTATCATTCAAGAAAATAAGTGGAGTGAATATCATTTAGAATATTTGGCACTAGTGAGTGCAATGTTTTTGCATGGATCAGTCCAAGTGAGAATAAGTGAGATGGAATGTTCAATCAATGATATTTATCTGTAGAATTACTCTGAGTATAATAAAAACAATGATTACATTAATGCTAGTAATAAAATATGTACCAGCATGAATTGAGCCTTAACCAGTAAAAGGAATATGGCCCATCACTTGAAAATATCAGCTATAATATTTAACGTCAGAATCGAAGAACAGTAATCTAATATTAAGCAGAAAATCTATTAACTTTCCATTTTCAATACTATGTTCTAGCCATTATTCAATATTTTTAAGTAAAGAAGTGAAATTTTTCATCAGCTTGCTAAATTAAAATACAAAAAGAACAAGAAACATCAGTTTTTATTTATTTATTGCTTTGCTTTTTTGTAAACCTTACCAATCTCCATTTGTGCAAACTATCCTCTATAGTTTCTTTACAACTATGTTTGCTTTCTCCATCAGAATCATTCATGTTTTCCTCCATTATAGGTTCCTCCTTACATCTCAATTTCTTCATCGTCACTTCTAGGGCTTACTTGGTCAGAATGAGCCAATAGATTTTCTGAATCTGTTGCTGTTATGGCTATATTATGTCCTTTTTTGTGTAATAAAATTATCTTTTTCAGGACTTGACTCTCCATTTTTTTTTTTTTTTTTTTTTTTGTACCACATTTTTTCATTTATTGAATAGGACATTGTTATAGGCAATCTAATTTGTCTTTCTATCAATGCAGAGGGACTTTTCATTCTACCAGCATCAGGAATAGTTCTATATCTCTGTCTTGGTAAATAACTATCTATGGTATCTCTGGATGTGGAAAATGCCTTCAACCACATTTTCATTGTCTTCACCATGCTCACTTGTGTTCATAGTCAAAGTTACTTTCGTTTCAGGATTAAATTTTTGAATGCTGCATCCTGCCATTGAGTCCATTTAAATTTGTTGTTCTTTTTTTTTTTTTTTTTGTAACTTTCACTGTTCTGTCCATGTCATATGTGTGTACAATCTCGAAGACAGCCAGATAAACGCCTTAAGGCAATTAAAACTCCCTTAAGAACCAAAAGGGTAAAATTAGAAAAAGAATATATACATAAGACTAGTTAGTCTGAAAATACAAATAAACTAGGGTAACAAGAAATAACAAAGGCAACTGGAGTCCTGAACATAAAAAAATCTAAAATCATTTGTCTAAAAATGGGTAAAGAAATGTAGCGAATACTTTATTTACATGAATAAAGTTTGCTAAAGAAATAGATTTCAATGTTGTAGTGAGCTCACAAAAAAGGAAGTTACAAGAAATTTACATTTTGCAACAGTGTGCGTGGACAGGGGACACATGTTGAAAGGATTCTACACAGAGAGATACAAACATAGAAAAATATGGCTACTTAAAAAAAATGTTCAAATAATAACATGGAAATAAAATAGACAAATGTAGAGAGAAAAGTTATTAAAAGTTACAAACCGATGATGGTTAACTTGCAGAGTGATATCAGGAGGATAAAACTACCGACTACGTACTCGGTGTTATGCCTTTATTGTGAAGGGTTCCCCATGCTATATTAAGGGATAACCGGAAGTGGTCAAAACAATGAACAATCTAAAATGTATCTAAACTAAAAAAAAGAGACAAACAAAGAGGAAATAAACAATATGGTTTCTGTACTGTAGTAACAGAACACTTACATATTCTTAAATCTCAATCCAGTATGGGTGAGTTCCAATTAATAACATCAGGGGTCCTAACTCTAAAATTCCTTGATCCATCATTGTTTTTAGTTTCACAACTACTAAAGGTAGCATGTGAATGGGCAGTCTGTAAGACTCAAAGTAAGAGAGTTGACTATTTTCTTTTAATTGAATGCTCGCTTTGTATCCTTTTAATATCCCCATGTCATTACTTTCCAACTTCACACTATTAAGTAAGGTGCTTGTACCCACTTTCAAGATATTTATTCCCATCATGAGTCCATGACTTTTTCACATTTCATTACCATGATATGAATAATTTCGAAGCATGTATTGGCCTACCTTTTAATTTTCTTTTCTTATTAATAAGGAACAAAGTTACCAGAAGAGCTCCTTTGGTTTGAATTTCTGTGCAATGCCAACATTACAAAACCAGAAAAAATGTTGATTTTATTTGGCATAAATTTTAAAAAAGAGATAGTTTTATTGAACAAGCAAAGAAATCTCAGAAAAAATTGGAAGGCAACTTTGCTTCAAGTAGTAATATGGCTGGTCCGCTGTAGCAATAAATTTATAGCCAGCATTACTTACATGTAATTTCTTAAACCAGGCTCACAAACCAACACTTAGTATTCAAGAAGGTGTGGCAGATCTCATGAACAAGGATTCAGGAGAGCCTCTAATTATAACATTCACAAAAGGGGAAGTGACAGATCCATGAAGGAAAATGGGTATAAGTCCATCAATCCAAATGGACATGATTACTGTCCATTGAGTTGTCATGGATGTGGATCTTATCATCACCTTGTAAGAACATATCCACTAGCTATCCCAGTACACAGAAAAATGGGTTTAAATATTGAAAAAATTTGCAATACTGACTTGAGTGAGTTGTAACTAGTAGAAAGAAAAGAAGACCATATTGAAATTACACAGACAAGTTGCCCATCCATTGATGCCTAAAGGTACTTGTAGTATCGTATGCAAATGAGATAGACAAATATAAATAGAGAACAACTGGTGAATATAAGGGCATTGCTTAGCAAACCCGTTTGCTAAATGTAATGCAGAGAACTGTGCTACGACTGCTACTACACAGAGTGATATACTAATGAAAGATGCTGGTGTTTGGAAAGATGTGTAGAATTGACTCAAATATATGATTCTTGTCAAACCTGCAAACTTTATAGAAATACACCGACCAAACCAGTAAATATGCATGCCCATGGTCAGCAGATTTAATATGCATGCCCATGGTCAGCAGATTTAAGGAGAAAGTAGCAATTGATTTGAAGATTTGGAGAGAAAAATACATCCATCATATGGTGGATGGGTTCACTAGATTTAGTGCCTCAGTATTTATTAGAAGAAAAACTCCAAAGGAAGTTATAGAAAATATCCTGTGGCACTTGATTAGTGCTGGTTGGGGAGTCATGGAAGGAATTCTTTTTGACAATGGAGGAGAATTTAATAATGATGAGATGTATGAGGTGGCAAGCCTGCTTAACATAAAGATCCCCTCAACTCTTAGGTAAACCCTATGAAGCAACATGTCATGTGAAAGAGATACTCAGATAGAATGCTGGAAATTCTAGTAGAAGAAAATACTCATATGAATATGAAAAATCCTTGCTTGGGCAAATGTAGCAAAGGATTCTTTGCAGATATGGAATGGTTATCAACTTGTTCTTGGTAAGAATCCAAATTTACCCAATATCATGACAGAAAAGATCCCAGCACTGCAAGGTGTGACATCTAGTGAAATTTTGAAAACTCATTTAGAAGCTCTGTACTCTGAAAGGAGGGCCTTTATGCAGCATGAAGCTGATGAAAAGATTCACAGAGCAATACGTCACCAGTTTAGAACAACCAAGGAAGTATTCTCCAGGGTATAGTTTTCTACAAACAAGATGGGAACAACAAGTGGCTTGGCTCAGGTAAAGTTATATTTCAGGATAATAGAATTGTTTTTGTACAACATGGGGGAACATATTTATGTGTATCTACAAAGAGGCTTGTTAAAGACAACTCTGATTTAGAAGATTATACCCCTGATGAAAAAGTGAAAATGGCAACTGTCCTCCATCAAATGAAGTCACCACTGATAGGTAATAAAGAAAAAGACAACTATGTTCCTGATAATTCTATTCAAATTGAAACATAGCAACCAGAACAGCCAGAAGATAGATTTCTTAAACAGCCAGATCCTCTTAAACAACAAACAGCTTTTGGAATACATAAAATTTCCTTAAAAAGGATGATCAGATTGAATACAAAATTCAAGAGAATGACCATGTTATGAATAATCAAGAGTGGTCTCCCCTTGTTTTGTTACTCTCCTCTTTTGGAGAGCTATTTCTGTTTACTGGGACTATACTCTATGCATGAACCTTGTATTCTCAGTTGAATAAAGCTTTCTTAAAGCCTACACATGCGTACTTTTGTCATTACAGATCAGTAAACACAAGCTTCTCTATTAGGAAGAGCTGGAAAGCCAAACACAGCAACTCAATACTGGTACAATGTTGAAGAAAATACAACAGGGGTCAGAACAGGTCTAAATTTGCAAAATTTCATGGGCCAATGCAGTTGGATAGCTCAAGGAAAACATCTTATATGAAGTTGTAGATTTGTGTTCAAATGTTAAAGAAGGCCATGTTTCTGATCTAATAAAGGCAAATAAAAATTTACTCACACTCAAACAACATTGGTCATTCATCATGTTCCCAAAACTTGGACCATGCAGAAATTGGAAGATTATGATATTCTCTGATGCTGCACATGCAAACATGAGTGAGGGTGTCTCTAGTGTAAGAGGGGATACCTCATTTTGTCAGTTGAACAGAATAAAAGAAGTGTCTGTCATTGCTGTTGAAAAATAAAACTATTTGTAAGATAGACTGGCTGCTGAGATGCTGAGTGTGTCAGCAGGCATTAGATCATGCAGTCTATCTGAGACAGATCGTTATGGAACTCATGGGTTCAAATGGTGTCAGTATTCCCATAGACGCTCTAGTTGACAACAAATCTGTTATGAATGCAATTTATTCTACTAAGTCAGCAGATGATAAACGTTTGAATATTGTTGTTGGCTCAATCAAGGAGAGAAGACATCTTGGAGTGAACGTTACCAGAGTGAAAAAGGTGAATCTAACAGGGGTTTAACAGATCTAACTGATCAGGCTTACCAGCCAAAGAACCAAAACGGTGATCAGAACAATTGAACTATGTTGATCCAGTACTAAGGAGTGTTTATTCAAGCCAGAGATTTGATTGTGATCCTAATTCCTCAACAATTAAACACTAAACAGAATGGAAACACTAGTTCACAACTTTCCAAAATGCTCTTACCTCATTAGCAGGCAATAACCTAGACAGACGACACCTTATTATAAATTTTCCATGCCTATAATATATAGCACCATACCTAAGATAACCACCTATGAAAATGTCCTTAGTGTTTCAGTTTTAGTATATCAAATAGACAAATTCAATTTTTGTACAACACTACTTAGTCATCTGCTATCAACAGACAGAAGAGACCATAGATGAATATTTTCCAACCTTTGAATGCTTTAAGCAAGGTTTTTAATTTTAAAGCAGTTACTGCAACTCAGTACTGGGAGAATTACGTCAGTGATGCTTTTATACATAGTTTGCTGTCACCATTAATTTCTCATTGGAAAATAGAATACTTGATTTGGCCACTATGTTTGATCAGTTGAGAGAACAAGCAGTAGCATGAATAAATTCAGATTTGTTCAGTTCAAATATAATATCGCAGACTTTACTGCTGCTGCATCTAATTCTGAGGTCAAAGAAGAAACTAAGGTATGTAAATGTATTTTTCTCTCTTAAAACAATGAAATGTTTCTTTTATAATGCTGCAAAAGACCCATGATATTGTTCCACTGCATGTGAAGTTATGTGTAGGAAATGTAAGAAAACCATCATTGTACTCAAGTTCTAAAACATCAAGTGCTTCAGCAACATCTCCAAATAATATTTTAACTACAGTATTTATTGCTACTGCACCAAATTCATTGTTAAAGGTTGTTGTAAAAGTTTCTATAAATAGAATAGAGATGGATATACATGTTGATCCTGGTAGCTGTATTGATCTTAGTGTGGTGGTCAAATGGCTTTCATTGAAGATTTATCATTCCAACAACACCATTTAAATAGCATCAATTTCACTGTCTATTAAAACAATAAGGAGAAACTTTAAATGAATGGGCATGAATATCAAATTTGCTTGAAGATACTTCCTGGATAGTGCACAGATGTAGTTAGAGTAAGGATTTCTGGAAACTTCATAATAGAGTAACCCTAATATATGGTGAAAAACTATTATCTTTAGTGATCTGTGAATTAGTATTCTCTGTGTTGATACACTAGCATTGTTTGTAAAATTAAAGTACCACGTAATTTTTTTAATCACTTCACCCCAAGCAAGCTGATAATGCAACTAGGACTCAGGAGTTGACAGAGAGTGAAATAGAATGAGAAACTTTTAGTGAGGAAAAAACAAAGGAACCATTTTCAGGAAGACAGAAGATGGTAATTGATGATGCATTTAAATTTTTGAAGATTGTAGATGGTAGGGAAGTAAGAAATCTGAAGTTCTACAAGTGAGAAGTGCTAGAAAAGAAACTGTTAGAAGAGAAATGGCTGTTGTATCTTAGCTAGTATAACAGTGAGACCTAGTTGCCAATCTAGTAGCATGCTTAAATTCATGTAGTCAAAACACTAAGGGAAAAAAAACCTCATCAGAACAGTCTTCATGAAAATATTTATAGAAAAAGACAGAGGGAAGCTATGTTATATCAGTGAGAAAGTGACTGAAATCAAGATTCCAGGTCTGGGTCAATTACAGTACAGATACTTCTTTGAATTTTCTCAAGAATCTCAAAATTGCAGGAGCATCAGACCAGATATGGTAGCAGTATTCAATACTGTTATGGTCCAAGTTCCTGGTACCAGGGTGATGGTCCAAGGACAGAATAACACGAACACAGGTATGGAATACAAAGATATATTACAACAGAAATATAATAGAAAGAAGTAGAAGTATTAGTAATGAGTATCAGATTTGGTTAGAGTGAACTATGTTGTCTCAACAAGTATCACTATTCCAATATCCTTACAATATGCTCTCAATTATCTCTCCTCGTCTTACAATCTAATATTTATTTGCACAATAGGTACATAATGTGGCACAAGGCCTAAAAGGGGATTGGGGAAGGACGGTCTTCTGTCTTAATTCTAAACTTAGCTAGTCACAGACACGGACCCAAACATACCAACAATATTCCTATCACCAAAACAACACGTTCACTTCTACCTTTCTTACTACGTCCACCATAAAACCTCAAATTCTCTATGAAATCCTAACTAGTCCTCATATGTACATTTCAATGTCTGTTGGGGGGAAACAAAAATTTAAAAAACCCCAATGATTATTTACAAATATGATTTAATCTTATTTACATAAAACAAAACAAAATAGGGTTAGTAATAAAAAAACACAATCCCTAAATGTGGCAGAAACATCAGTTAACTGGACGAAATCAATGCGGGACTATGAAAAATAAGGAACACATTCATTCCTCCAAAGCATTCACACAGGCACACACACATTCATACACAACAACAAATACGAAAGGCGCCCCGCATCCACCAGAGAACTGACATTACTGACCACCTAACGAGGGAGGGGATGGGGAATTAAACAAAAGAAAAAAAGGGACAGAAATAAAAGGGACCAATGAACATGCATATCCTAGCTAAGTTAACCAGAAAACGGAAAACTAAAGGTTCAAAATAAAAAACCTAAACTAGCCTAATATCGGGGTGGGTTGTCTCTGTTCAACCCTGATAGGACAAAGTCCTGTGCCTAACCGACATCCAAATGCCACTCTAGGTCAGCCCCTTTCACTCTACACATTCGCGCAAGATTTACCCACCTTTGCCAAATTCTGATGAAGGGAGCCGCTGCCTTTCTGTCCTAATCTTGACTTTAAGCTGATGCTTAAAGTACAAGATCAGTTGGGAAGAGGTGAACTTCTCGCGATCATAGAATTCCTTCTGACGCGTCGTCCAAATCACGATTCTCATAACCCCTCGTAAGCAACAGTTCAGACTTCGTCAATTTCGGCACCACATTGCTACAAACAGAACTGGCTTCCAGGACAAAAACTTTCCCTGCAGCATGCGAACCATGAGGCCTTCAACAAACCCGCACAACGGCACGACAGTCTTGCACTGAAAAAAGGCGTGACCAATGGTCTCGACTTCCCCAGTTCCCGACTTCGACAGTTTGGATATTTCTCCAAGCCTGCTGAACAAAGTCTCTTGCCGACCCAGAGGGCCCCACGAATCATCAGCCAGGTGAGTGATGCCTCATCATTATTGAGGCATTTCAACCCAGGCGCCCAATCAGATCATCTTGAACGGCCCCCCTAACTAACAGTCGATACAATGCCTTACGAGACAACGCCTGGGCGTCGGAGAGGCCATCCGACGTCCGTAAGAGGAGTTTCAGAGCACAACGACATTCGCAGTAGAAGGAGCACTCGACTCGGGGTGTACGGCCGGCCTCCTCCTCGCACGAGTGCACACTTCTCAGGGATGGGAAATGTTTTCAGACGTCTTCTTTCCAAAAGGTGCCCACCTCATCCGAACCGCGACACATTCGGTCTAGAAAGGTAATGCGAAGCATATGTTGACGAATCTCAATGCTAGGCATACCCAGACCGCCCTCAGAGGGATGAAGGTAACAGATCTCGCGAGATACCACATGGGCCTTGCCTCTCCACAAGAAAGAGAACAAGGTCTGTACTAATAAAATTAGTCTGGCATACAGGAGAGGAAATACAGAGAGTAGATACAGGAGAATCGGATAGATGTGTGAAACACATACCTCTGCCCTTTCGAGACCACAGATTAACCGCGACCTCGGCCTTCCCTTGTATCTCCGACCAGTTCATTTCCAACTGGAGATCAGGACCGAACCAGACGCCGAGTATCTTGATCGGCCCATCCGTCCAGAGGAAAGGTCCGGGAAGAGAATCTCCCTTCCACACACCCAACCGCAAGCCCACAGACTTATCGCGGTTGATCTTGGCTCCTGTCACCATCTCATACCCACTGATCTCTTTGCTGACTTCGTCAATCTCGGCTCTGCTCGACACAAGAACCGAAACGTCGTCAGCATAGGCAGAATACTTGGCTGAGGTGGAAGCCCCAGACAGGGAAATTCCGCGCAGGACCGGATTCGCCTTTAACTTGCAAAGGAATGGTTCCAACGCAAGAACGTAAAGCAGAGGCGAGAGCGGACAACCTTGACGAATGGAGCGAGACAATACGAAAGGCTTCGATCTTACCCCATTCACTTCCACCAGCGCACCGGGGGCCGCATACAAAAGTCGGATCCAGGAGCGAAAGTCGGCTCCGAAACCGGCCGCCGAAAGGACAGACTCCAGAAAACGATGGTCAACCCTATCGAAGGCTTTGGACTGATCTAAATTAATCAGCACGGCTTCACTGTCGACTTGTTCTAAGATCAAGCGTACCATATGAAGGTTATCCTGAATAGTCCTGCCCTTCACAGCACAAGTCTGTTCAGGGCCAATCAGACTAGACAGGACAAGCTGCAAACGGTTGGCTAAGATCTTCGCCAAAATCTTTAACTCAGTGTTTAACATGTCCTCGGGCGAAAGTTCCCTAACCCATTCCCACCGTTCTTGTCCTTACGCAGCAACTTGATCACATCTATGGTGAAGCGTTGAGGTATAGACCCCTGCTTCATCCAGTGGTTGAAAATCAGTTCCAGCAAAGGAACAAAAACGTGCGACAACCTCAAGAATTAAATAAAAAACGAAGGAAGGTATAAAAAAGGAAATGAAAACAATGCTTTCTTTTTCTTTTTTTCTTAAATGGTACTAAATTTTTAAATCCAAACTAAACAGAAATAAACAGAAATAAAAAAAAGCAGTCGTCCGGTAAGACTTTGTCAAACTGGACTAAAATAAAAATAAAAAATGTGGGCCGAAGCCCAGAAAAAAAAAAATCAAACAAAAGAAAAGAAAAAATAAAACTTAAGCAATAACTTAACTTAAACGAAAAAAACTTGGTGGGCCGAAGAAAATTGGTCAATTAAGCAGAAAACAGTTCGTCCAGTATTAATCCTCGTGCACCAAAGAAGGTTCGTCGAACAAGTTTCGTCAGACTGCAAAATAAAGCATATGAATACAAAACTTTAAAGTCAGAAGAGAGTCAGAACCACGTCTTCCTCGTCGAACAATCTCCTCATGCCTCTTGAGAGGCACAGTATTTATAATGTCAGGAATAGTCCATTATTATTATGGGTAAGTTCCCATAACTTCCCCCTTCCGAAGCTTTTATGTAGCAGGGGTTTTTAATATTTTTTTCTCTTTGGATCTATTACCAAAGGTTCTGTGAACTTCCTTTTTCTGGACGATTTTCGTGGTTCTGGCATTGTTTGCGGCCTTTGTATATCAAATGTATCGAAAATCGTATCCATCACTTCTTCCTGAGGTCTCTTTCTTATTTGGTTTTTGTGTCTTTTATGTGAGAATTTGGGTCCCTGTACTATGTAAACCATATTCCCGATTCTTTTTTCAATTGTACCTTGTTCCCAGTAAGATGTATTGTTTTTATATGCTTTAAAAAAACTTTTTCTTCTGGGTGGAATTTTCTTTTTAGTACACACGACTGTGTTATTTGCTTCGTTTGTTCTGGTAGCAACTTATCAAACACTGATTTGATTTTTCTGGCGAACATTACTTCTGCGGGTGATAATGCCGATGGCATAGCATTATTTGGCGTAATTCGATATACCTGTAAAAATTGTTGTAATGCTTTTTCCGTAGGCACATCATATGCTTTTCTTAACGTTCTTTTGAGTGTATCAACAAATCTCTCTGCTTGCCCATTTGATCTTGGGTTTGATTTGAAAAATTTCACAAAACTCTTGGAAGTCCGCTGATGTGAATTGCGTTCCATTAACTGTGACTAGACAATCCACTACTCCAAACCGAGCAAACAATTTGTGGAGGCAATTTATGGTAGTTTCGGAAGTAGGATTTTTGCAACGAAACACTTCCGGCCATTTACTATAACTATCCACTAGTAAAACCATCTATTGAACCTGCATAATCTGCATGTATTCTTGACCACGGACGATCTGTCACTGGCCATGGCTTATGGATGATTGGCGGTGATTTGGCTGCTAGGGAACAACCCTTGCATTTTTCCACCATCTGTGTAATGTCCTGGTTCATGTTTTGCCAATATACATAGTTTCGCATTAGCGATTTCATTCTATTGTTCCCTGGATGGCCCATGTGGAAATCCTTTAAGATTCGCTTTTGTAATGTTTTGGGAATTACTACCCTTTCGTTATAAAGCAGCACATCGCATAAAGAAAAGCTGTCCAATATTTGCTTATTTTTTTCTGCTATTTTTGCTTTTGTTTCTTTTATGAATTCATCATTTATTGCTCCATTTTTTATCTCTTGTAGTGTGACAGGGAGGTTTCGAACTGTACAACATAGTACTGTCCTGATATCTTATTCATGTCGTAAGGCTGCGATTACAGAGTTTTCCAATGGCTCTGTTTTCGTTGGTATAAGTCTCGACAGATCATCCACATGCCCGATTTTTTTCGTTGGTAGATACTCCAATCTGAAATTGTAATTCAATAGAATTGTATCCCATCTTAGGAACCTATTGGCAGTGTAAACCGGTAGACCTTTCTTCGAACCGAATATTGTTAATAACGGTTTGTGATCCGTCTGTAGAGTAAAAAATCTACCATAGATATATATATATGAAATCTTGTAACCGCGAAAATAATTCCCAGGGCTTCTCTATTTGTGAGTAATTTTTCTCTGCAAGTAGTAGGGTTCTTGAAGCATGCGTGATGGGTTTTATTGTCCCATCCGGCATTTTATGCAGTATACACGCCCCGACTCCATAGGCGCTCACGTCACTTGCTACTATTATTTCTAATTTTGGGTCGTAGTGTGCCAAAAATAAATCCGAAGTTAACGTCTTAATTATTTTGTCAAACGTTTTCTGGCATTCATCTGTCCACTCCCAACCTTTTTCTTTTTTCAGCAGTTCGTTCAGTGGTGCGCGAAGTTTATGCATGTGAGGAATGAATTCCTGGTAATAATTCACTAAGCCTAGAAAACTTTGTAATTCTGCTATGTTTTTGGGAACTGGCATTTTTTTTTATTGCCGTTGCCCTTTCAGGGTCTGGTCGTCTTCCTTCTTGATCGATGATATGGCCCAGGTATTTTATTTCCTTCATAAAAAAATCGCACTTGTTTTCTTTTATCTTAAACCCATAGCTTCGTATTCTCCTGAACACCTCTTGTACGTGATTCCAGTGTTGTTCAACACTTTCGCTATTTATCAATACGTCATCCAGGTATGCAATCGTGTACTCTAGTCCGGCGAGCATAGTATCCATTGTCTGTTGGAATATAGCCGGCGCGACCTTAATCCCAAATGGTAATCTTTGGTATCTGTATAATCCTTTGTGTGTGTTTATGCACAGTTAATTTGAACTTTTCTCATTGACTGGGATTTGTAGGTACGCATCACTTAAATCTATTTTTGAAAAAAGTTTTCCGCCGTTTAATTTTGTGAATACTTCTTCTGGACTGGGTAGAGGATAGTGGTAGTCTTTTATCACTGCGTTCAAACCCGTTGAGAAATCAGTGCATACTCAAATCTCCCCTGATTTTTTTTTTTTTACGTAAAACAGCCCATTGACTGTATTCTACTTTTGTCAATATGCCGGTGTTTTCGAGTCTAGCCAATTCTTGATCTATTTTTTCTATTGAAGCAAACAGTAAGCTCCATTTTTCTTGAAGATAGGTTGAACGTTTTCTTTTATTTCTATATTTGCTGCCATTTTCTTACATCTTCCGAGACCTGCTGAAAATATTTCAGGGAAATTCTTTTTTAGTTTCTCTTTTAATTTATCTGCCTCAGTCGATAAACTTTTTACATTTTGGCAGTACTTTTATATTGGTAAATCCCAAAGTTCGAATTTTTGCATCCAGACCGTACCGAATAAGTTTTCTGTATTTCTTAGCACGTACATTTTCATTTTTTGGTCATTCCATTGAATGTCACATTTGTAATCACTTCACCCTCAAATTTTATTTTTCTCCCAGTTACCGATCTAGCAATTTTATCGGTATGGTAGGTTTGTTCAGTTTTCTCCATGTTTGTACGTTAATAATAGTTAAGTCCGACCCGGAATCCAACTGTAGTCTGACTTTTCTGTTTTGCATTTCTACTTGCATGTATTTTCTTATATTAGTCTCATCCGCTTGGTCAGTCCTCGTGATTCTTATTCTGCTTTTACTTTCTCTTCTAGTCCAACAATGAGAACTTTTATATCCTACTTTTTTGCATGATAGACAAGTTTTAAAACGTTATAGACAGTCTTTATACCAATGCCAAGTCCCACAGCGATAGCATGGACTGGGTGGTAGTTTTTTCTGATATTGACTTTTTGAAGTAGAAAAATTTGTTTTACCTGTTTTTGAGGAGGGAAAATTGGTTTGGTTTGTTTATGAGGAGGGAAAGTTGGTTTGTCTTCGTACTTTACGGATGTGCGTGATGCCAGCTTCTTCTATATCTTTTGAGTTTTTTTTTACACTTATGCATCTCTGGCAGTCTTCGGCCAGTTTTTGAAGTGTCAAATCTTGTCCACTCTCCAATTTTGTAAGGATTCTGCATCTAATTTCCGCGTCTTTGGTTGAAACCAGGCCTTGGACGTATATTAAACATTTGAAATTGTCCGGGCTGAGTTCTGATAGCTTGAAATCATCACAATATTTCTTTACAATGGAAGCGAAAGTTATGTAATCTTCGCTCTCCTTTTATGGGTAAGTTCAGACATTTCCATCTTTTGTGGAATAGTGAGGTATTAGGGCTGAAAAGTTCTGTTAACAGTTTTACGGCTTCTTTGAGAGTTAACTCATTTGTTTTCCTTGGTAGGATATAATCTACGAATTTGGTATATTCGCATGTGCCTAATTTTCTTAGTAGTAGTCGTACTTTTCTTGCGTCTGACCAATTTCTGCAGTCAAATTCATATAGGTCTTCGTACCTTCGGAAGTAAGTTGCAAAGGTTTTGTCTTCACCGGGTGCACGTGAAATCTTCGATAGTGCTCCAAATGACGTCTTGTGAGAGAACTGTTTCATTT